>JACAXG010000057.1:1686307-2048367 GCA_018881555.1 Amblyornis subalaris | reverse complement strand
GCTGAGGGACAACCGGGCCCTGATGAGGCGCTGCCTGCGCCTGTGCTCTCGGCAGAGGCCACGTCCCAGAGGGAGGAGACCAAGGAAATGTGGCCTTTGGAGGAGGAGGAGACTCCGCTTCTCGCGCTGACTGTGTCTCTCCAGCTCCAGCTCCCCTCTGGGCTTGCAGAACATGGCAGGGGATGAATGACCAGCGCTGAGCCCAGGCACTGGGACATTCCAGCCCATAGTTGTTAGGAACCCCTTCATTTTTAGACGTAGTTTTCCAAGGAATCTCCTCATTCTCAAGTTGGAGTTCGTATAAGTGTCCATGTGTAAAAAAGTTGATGGTTTTTTAGGCATAGGATTCCCAGTAATCTTCTCCCCTAGTAGCTGAACCTTTTAAGAGTAGTATAGTAAAATAAAGTTCATGTTTTCTGTACATTCCTGTGTTATTTGATTGTTCCATATGCATCAGGAGGACTCCAGTTTCTGGTTTTGCACAAGGGCTGCACACCAGCAGTAAAGCAGAGCCTGAGTGTCCCAGCAGSATTTGAAAGAGGATTGAGGGCAGCTGGAACTCAGAGCGTGGGCAATGTTCTCTTGCCTGCATYRYCCAAAGRWGCTTTYMTTSGATCCCTGTCCACCCTGTGGCAGGGGTCCCCAAAGGCCCAGGGARGTGTCTGGGTGACCCAGGAAGGCACTTGCAGACCYCTGGGGCAGCAAGGAAAGGGCAGGAACATCCCTGGGGTGCTCAGACAGATACACAGAATTGCTGAGCTGCAGAAACAGTCACAGAATCCAGCCCAGGCCAACCAACACGACTTTTGCAGCCTCTCAGCTCCCACCTGCAGCTGATGCCGACTGATCCTGGCAGCAGCTTCATGATAAACTCCTTAAAGGGTCTTGATGTCCCGAGTTTGCCCTTACAGACATAACCCAGAGCAGTTTTCCTGCTGATGCATCAAGGAAGAGCAGTGTGAGGGTTTCTGTGCTGGCAGTGAGGRTGTCAGGTGGACAAAGGAACGGGAGCTGTGACCACGAGGCTCTGCAGGAGCACCGGATGGAGCAGCCACAGCTCTTCCTGACAGGGTCATCTACATCTCAGGGTGGATGGTGTTGAAAATCATCAGCATTTCAGGCTGATCTCTGGATGTCTGAGGACATTTTGCAGAGCAGTTCACTGTTTTTCAATTCTAACTGCAGAAGCRTAGAAAACACACAGACATGGACTCTGTAGTGAGCAACACCCATGCACATGATTKAAAAAGCACCCAAAAGCAAGGAAAGAGCAATAAATCCTGAAAGAATAAATACTGAAATGAAGTAGTTACGTTAGRAAATAGGAGACGTGTTTGGAGACTGGGTTTCTTGTGGCCAGAAAGCCATGAGACAGTAAACCTTGAATAATTCACCAGTTCAGGAGTGTGTCAGCCATCCCACTTGTTCAGGGCGATGAAGGAAGGAAGGAGACATTCCCCTGCTCTGCTCTGAGTTACACTCACTAATGATGAAATATGTGGGGGGAAGCCAAAGCTGTAAAATAAATAAAATAAATTGAGGAGCTGAGGTAAACACTACACTGAGATCTTAGGTAAATATAATCAATATTTATACATTAATGTTAGGCAGCGCAAAGGTGCTGCTGGAGGTGGGGTGCATGTAGCTTTGAACTAAACAGGGACCCAGACATCTTGTTGCAGATGAAATGGTGGTTGGGTGCATTTTTTTTGTTGGTTTCTTTTTTGCAATATATATTTTTTTATTCTACACGCTCTACTGTTCTTTCCCCGGAGGCTGGGTTTTGGTTTTCTTGCAGAGCTTGGCATTAAAGCTTCCATCCCATGTTTTTAAGTCAAATTCTCACACTCTTGTGTTACACTACCTGGGAGATGGACCTAAAAYAATTTTTCCCCTCTGGTAACAAGGAATTAGGCTTTGTGAGGAGTTGCTGCTTCATGAGATTCCCATGGGGCAAAGAGTTACTTGGGATCAGGCTCACRTGGACCACACTCACCAAGGGTCAGGGATGGAGATGCTCCAAGGGCTGAAGCCCCTCTGCTTTTGTCTAGGCTGGGACATAAATATGCAGTTGAAAACATGATCAAGTGAGAATACGAGTGATTTTTAGCCCCATTTCTCTAATGCTTTTTAAATTAGGAATAAAAAAAAATTGAAAAGAACAGACATTCTTCAGATTCTTCAAGCACAAAAATCAGAAAACACTCACCTGTGCCTGCCCTGTTGGGGGAAAAAATCAGTAGAAAGGCCTCAGGCTTCTTTTGCATCCCAGGAAAACCCTCTCTGAAGATGCTGTACACTTCAATATACTCTAAGTTACCTTTCACATATTGTGGGAAAAAAAAGTTTTAAAAATGAGTGTGGTCATGATGGTGGAGAAAACACGACCTGTTTGTGCTGGGTTGTTTCCCAGCCTATCTGTCAGATAAGGGTTTAGCTTGACAAATATCTTGAAAGACTGGGAGAGGAATTTCGTGCAAAAAACCCCAAAACAGGCAGGGCAGGAAGTGYTGAGGTTTTC
Source organism: Amblyornis subalaris (assembly GCA_018881555.1). Classification (NCBI taxonomy): domain Eukaryota; kingdom Metazoa; phylum Chordata; class Aves; order Passeriformes; family Ptilonorhynchidae; genus Amblyornis; species Amblyornis subalaris. The sequence continues at coordinate 2,045,846 of JACAXG010000057.1, read as the reverse complement.
ATTTGGCTGGTACCTGGAATTGTGCAGACACTTCACGCTCAGCTTTTTGCATCCCCTTTTGGTTTTTACTTRCAAGTTGGGCACCAATTTTTGCTCTTCCAATCGCAGCATCCTTTATTTCCCAGCTGGGACAGATTAATTTTCACCTAAATTCTGTTCTCATGCCTGAGCTGCTGCTTTATCCACGGGATCCGAGGTCTGTTTGCTGCTGAGGGCTGGCTCAGCTTRCAGGCTTCTTGGTCTTTGAAGAGTTTCATGAGCAAACTCCTTCCTTCCCACTTTATTTAACATTAACCCCATCACTCCAGAGGTGAGGAAGGGAAAGTAACCCCTCCCAGGAGGAAGGGGAATGGCCAGGGATCGCTGGGGGAAGCGCAGCGCTCTTTGTGCCGAGGAACCTGGGGAAATCGGAGGGTCTGGGGGAGGAAAACGCAGGAATGTCACGTTGCCTGTGATTACATTGCAGAGCAGYTCTCCCTGTTAATGTTAGAGGAGAGCTGGGTGCCCAGGATAAGCCACAGCCCATGGATCAAACACCAGGGGTAATAAATCAACAGCTGCCCTTTGGTCGCTCAGCAGATGAGCAGGAGAAGCTGCTTGGGATGAAAAACACCCCCGAGCCAGCAGATTTCCAGATCCATCTCTGTCTGTGCCTGACAGGTCAGGAGAGGAGATTGGCTTCTCATTTCTATGCAGTGAAAAACAAAATTACACTCCCACTCTCCATTAGCTCCCTCCAAAGCAAAGTGCCATTTGACCCACCCAAAGCCGGCACTAACTGCTGATTTCCCAAAAATCTGCCTAATTCCTGGAGGGTCCAATTTCAGATGGCACAGCACAGCTTGATTTAAAGCCAGCACAGCCTTCCCAGTGAGCCTGGGAGCTGCAAGTCCAGCTCATTTTCACCACAAGGCAAAGGGGACCCAAAAAGCCCTTTTTTTTCATTGACTRTCCCAACTTGGAAGAGGCCCATAATGATCACGAGATGGTTTGGTGTGTTTTTCACCAACATTTTGGCTCTTGGAGTACCTGGAGGGAAACTAGAGAACAACCAGCCACGGTGACAAGGACAAAGGAAGGACAGGCTTGGAAGGCCACTGTCACAGGCACCCAAGGATAAGGATCACCAAGAGAAATGCTGCTTATGGATGAGGAAACACAAGCCCTGCTCAGCAGAAGAGTGAAACAAACCCTCCTGGGCAAGGTCCTCTTCTCCAGGTCCCAAATTTGGCACAGYCTCTTTATTTATCTCATTGCAACCACAGAATGATTTAGGTTGGAAAAGCCCTCCGAGATCACCGAGTCCAACCATTCCCCAGCACTGCCAAGGCCACCACTAACCCATGTCCCCAAGTGCCACATGCACTGCATTAAAATGTATAGGCTTAAGTACAATTCCAGAGGATTTTCCCCCCATTGTTAAGTACTGATCCACAATAATTGAGTGTAATTAGCATTTGGGCACTGCCATCAAAACTAGGGACACAAATGAGTGGAAGCGAGAGCTCTTCCAGGATTATCCCAAATACTCCTTCCCTGTGGAAGTGCCACCTGTGCCTGGTTTTCACCCCTCTCTGAGAGTCTCAGCTCTCAGGGTAAGCTGGAATCTTGGATAAACAGACCTTGTGCTGGGCCAGTCTGGGCATTTTGTGTTCCTGTGCTGGCAGAAGCCTGTGATCTCAGCAGCAGAATGAAGGGGTGCTCTGTTCAAAGGTGTCCCCAGCTCCGTCAGCTGCCTCTGCCTGGAGCCCACGGCAGATGGAGGGAGACCTTACAGCCTCAATGCCAAAGCTGTTGCACTGCAGTTATTATGGGATTTGAGGAATTATTATCCCCCCTCAGTTAGGTAATGAGGATCTCTGGCTCCCTGGGCGGGAGATAGATTTGCTCTGCAGACTGGGTGCCTTCAGCAGTTGTTAAGCTGTTGGAAAATGTATGGTCACATCAGAAAAACCCTCCTGATGAGGATGTCTGGGGATAATTATGAGCAGAGCTGACATGTCCAGCCAGAAATCTATCTTTACTCGACCTCCAGAAAACAGATCACATTGCCAGCAAACCCAGGACCCAGCTTGAGGTTTCATTACTAAAACAGAAGTGAATACTCCTCAAAAGCTCACCCAAAGCCTATGGAATTGCAGGAGGGTGGTCTCCAGGGTGGGAAGGCTGCAGAGGAGGAGTTGGGGTGATGCCTGCCTGCACCTTATCAGTAAATGGGTTTGATAACACCCATCCCTACCCTGCGTGCAGCACCCTCTGAGTGAGTCGTGTGAGCCCCTGGAGCTGGTGATGCCCAGCAGACGGAGCCCAAAAAGGAGCTAAAACAATCTCAGTTTATGGGAAGACAGAAGCTGGTGAGGCAGGCGGCGTTTGATCCATACTGCTGCTCCCAGAGAGCTTCCCTGCAACAGGAGGAACAGGAGTGGGTGTGGAAGGAGCAATAACCAGGGACTGCACAAATTTATACTGATTAATGGGCCTTTGTGCCATCAGAAGGAAAGTCACRCACAAGCAGAGCTGGCTGAGACAAAAATCCAAGTTTTTCAGCCCAGCTCGTGGCATCTGCTGATAGATTTAAATACAACCTTTAGAAACATCCCAAACTCACGCCTTTTTGTGAAGATTTTGTACAGATGCAGAAATCCAATGCCAGAAAGAGCCCAGAACTACAGGATGTGCTGAGGCCCTGGCACAGGTTGCCCAGAGAAGCTGTGGCTGCCCCATCCCTGGCAGTGTCCAAGGCCAGGTTGGACAGGGCTTGGAGCAACCTGGGATAGTGGAAGGTTCCCTGCTCATGGAATGGAGTGGGACAAGATGGTCTTTAAGGTCCCTTCCAACCCAAGCCATTCCGTGATTCTGTGATTGACCTTTGGGCCTCCAAGGAGAGCTGTGTTCGAGCATCTCCCTGCAAACACCTTGAGAAGCAGCACAAGGAGCAGCAGCCACTCCACTGACCCCAGGGTGCAGCCCAGCCTGAGATCCACCTGCTCCAGCAGTTAATTGGGAAGCTCCTGCAGGAACACSTGCAAGGAACTGCTAAGAAATGGGCAAGTTGCTTTTTCACTTCGTTTTCTCCAAAGTGAGGAAAACTGCTTTTCCCAGCCAGCGTGTTGTGATCCAGCACTGTGCCTGGGGGGCTGTCAGYTCCCAGACCTGGGGGCTTTGGGTGATTCCCACGAAATAATGCTGGAGGAGTTGCATCCTGACATCTCCTCTGGCAGCTGGGCTTGCAGCATCCCCCRGTCCCACCTGGAGTGTCCTGCCCCATGACAGCACAGCACCTCCAGTCTCAGCGCCTCCCTTTCCCAGCTCTAAGCCAGGTTTTGTACCTCGAGAGAGGTTGGCAGCTTTGGGGGAGATTTTTGGGAGCCCTTTCACATCTGTTGGGAGGGAAATGCAGAGCACATCTCTCACCCGGCAGGTCTGAGTGACTTGAACGCTTTGCTGAGCACAACAGAGCAGTGCCAATTACAGCCCAGAGTGAAAATGCATTTTCATCCAGCACACAACCCCATAAGGTGGCAAACATCCAACGTTTGGGACAGCTGGAAGGCTGGGAAAGACTCAGAACCCAGTGCAAGACRAGGCAACTTCTCAATCCCTTGGTTTTACAAAGCAGGGTGCGAAAGGTATGGRAAACTCCTCTGTTCTCAGAGCAGCTGAGGGGCACCCCAAGTTCTCCTGCCACASACCCACATGGGATGCTCACCTTCTCTCCTCTGCTTCCACAGGGTGGTGGAGATGCCCCCAGGCTGGGAGAAGCAGGAGCTGAGCCTTCACAGGCACAACAGAACCACTTAGTCCTTGGAGTGACTGCAAAGCTCTTTTGGCAAATTGCAGAGGAGATCTTCCAGCTGCCCCTTGGAAATTCTGGGGACAAACCTGAGTGGGCAAAGCACTGCCACACCCCTSTGGGGCACATGAGTAGCCCATGGGAGATTCTGATGCAGATGCCCTTTAGTGATTCCACCTGGGGTAGACCCTGCCCCTGCCCAGCTTAATGATGATGAAGGTAAATGACAATTAGCAGAGCTTTCCCTTGGAGGGGGTCAGCAGGGACACCTTCCACGATCCCAGGTTGCTCCAAGCCCTGTCCAGCCTGGCCTTGGACACTTCCAGGGATTCAGGGGCAGCCACAGCTTCTCTGGGCAATCTGTGCCAGGGCCCCACCACCCTCACAGGGAAGAATTCCTCCCCAATATCCCATCTAGCCCTGCCCTCTGGCAGTGGGAAGCCATTCCCCCTTGTCCTGTCCCTCCATGCCTTGTCCCACGTCCCTCTCCAGCTCTCCTGGAGCCCCTTGAGGCACTGGAAGGGGCTCTGAGGTCTCCCTGGGACCTTCTTTTCTCCAGGTGAACACCCCCAGCTCTCCCAGCCTGGCTGCAGAGCAGAGGGGCTCCGACCCTTGGAGCATCTCCATGGACTCCTCTGGACTCGCTCCAACAGCTCTAGCCAGATTTTTCTTGGAAAACCAGCCCCCGAGCTGGTAATACAAGAAGTTACAACCAGGCTCCTGCCAGGCAGGGAGGAAATAAAAGATGCATCCCTTTGCCTGCTCCCTGAATTTCGAGGTTATATGAGCTCCGACTTGGAATATGGATGCTGCTCTGCCTGCCAAGGCTTTGCACATGGAAGAGGGAAGCCGTGCCCTTCGGCAGAGGACAGGAACAAAGAGTCCAGCCCCGGGGCAGGATGTGAATATAGATGATTTTCAGAGAAGTTCTTGATCTTATCGTTTAAACCTTCCGGCTTGAATTAGGCGAGAATCCCAACGGAAACCAAAGAGACTTGGTCAGCTTTGAATCCAGACCCGCATCCCAGGTGCCCGGGGGCTCGCTGGAGGCACGACAGCTGCTGAGGGCTCCGAGTGCCAAATCCAACAGTGCCTCCGTGAGCTGGGAACGCTCATTTATCCCGGGCTGTGCCAACAAACAGCGGCTGGGAAGTGACCTTTGCTGTGKGGTGGAGTGGGGTCCCTGGCTGTCATCGCCCCAGGGGATGGAAACAAGTTGGTAATATGATGGAAATGGGTGGAAATGGATGCTCTCGTGCCGCAAACACTGCGCGAAACCCCAAGCTCAGAGCTCCAGGTGTGGTAGGACCCCTGCAAGGTGCTGGCTGGGGGCATCCTCCGGGGCACCTCGTTGGATGTGACTTGCAAACTTCTCCTTTTTTCACTCAAAACAGCATCTCTCCCTGTCCCTCCAAAGTCCTTTGCTCCTCAGTATCTCTTGAAACCGGCATTTTTCAGGAATAAATATCCAAGCAGCTGATTCCCTACAAAATCCGCCCACTGGTCGTTCCTGGGTGTTTGGCTGATTCCTGGCTATGGGCAGGTTGACAAGTCATCGATCCTTTTCTAATCGTACTGTAACAGGCTGTGGCTGTCAGGGAAACACTCAAGCACATAATAGAGCATGAAACATTTCATTTCTCGTGGTCTTTACAGGGATAAGCCCCAAAGCAGGAATATCCCCGGAGCTGGGACAGTCCAGCCCGTGGTGATGCTGGAGTGACTCGGTGTCCCCCACGAGGTGATTTCGCTGTTGCTCTGTCTCAAAGCTCTGATTCGCCCCAGATCGCTGCCCTCCAGAAAGAGGAGGCGCTTTGTGGCTGGGCAGAGCTCGGGGTCGTTTCTCTCTTTCATCAGAGAGGTTCAAGTAAGAAACATTTTGCTGGGATGCAGGGAACAGCTTCCGAAAAGAGGGAATTCCAGGGCAAACACCCCCACGCTCACACGGGTCCGCGCCTCACTGGGTTAGCAGCAATTTCTAACAGCACCATCTGCTGATATTAAAAATATTTTAAACGCTTTGGTTTTTAAGATATCCACAAGCCTTTGGTGCCCCGGGGCCCGCAGCAGCCTCCCGGTGTGGCAGCACTGGAGATGGATCGGCCGCGGGGAGCCGCGGGCTTTCGCGTGCTGATGGATTTCTCTACCTGGTAAAGCTCCGACAGCCTTTTCTGGGAAGTTCACTGAATAATTGGGAGCCGAGATGCGTTGATGAGCGTTTCTGTTCTGCGAATCGCTGCTGGACGGGGAGCAAAGCGCCTTGATTAGCAGAGCCTGCAACAATACTCACGCACGAATTCCCCCATCAATAACGGAGAGATAAAGCGAAAGCTGCCTTCGGGAGGTGTTGCTGCTGGTAACAGTGCTTGGGGGAAGGGATTTAGCCCGGTGGGGTTGTCTGGCTGGGTGTCTATCCCATAGTGACCCTGGCTTTTCTCCCAGCGGACAAGTGACAGGAGCAGCCTCCAGCTGCGCCAGGGAAGGTTTAGGTTGGATATTGGGAAAATTTCTTCACTGAAAGAGTGGTCAGGCGCTGGGACAGGCTGCCCGGGGCAGTGGTGGGGTCACCATCCCCGGAAGTGTTCGAAAGCCATGTGGGTGTGGCACTTGGGGAAATGGGTTAGCGACGGACCTGGCAGTGCTGGGGGAATGGTTGGACTCGGTGATCTTAAGAGGGCTTTTCCAACCTAAACAATTCCACGATTCTGTGATGGAGGACACTGGAGGATGCTCTTCTCTCCCTGAGCACCCCTGCAGCTCTCAGGTTGCCCAGGAGCCACCACCACCTTCGATGCCGGAGACCATCCCGGGACCGTTTTCCCAGCTCCAATGATGAATATCACTTTTAATATGCAAATTGACTGTGTCTCCTCGGTGACAGCCGTGTCCCAAGCCCACGCCGGCGGGACAGCAGCTGYTGGGGAGTGGGGCGCTGTCCCAGCCCCCTCCCCGTGGCCCCAGCTGGCTCTGCAGCACCCCATGGATCAGGATCCTGCCCCRGCTGAGCCGCAAGCGCTGCAGTCGCTATGGAGACCCTGAAATGCATCAATATGGAGAGGAACAGCTCGTTCCTCGTGTCCCCATGCGGAGGACCGGGGAGAAAATCCCACCCAGATGGACCACRCCGGGACAGTAACATCTGGAGGTTTGTGATTCCTCTCTAGGGAACGGCATCCACATGCTGCAGCCCTGACTGTCCTCCAGATCCAGCATCCTTGTGGGATGAGCCCACCCTATGCTCCTGCTGGCAATTAGATGGATGCTCACAGGGAGGTCTGTGGGGTGAAGATGTAGGGTGTCTGTTTCTGGGTAGGGGGATGTGGCTGGAATCATCCTCCACAGGTGCCCCAGGACCATGTTATCGTGGAATCTCGGAATGGTTTGGTTTGGAAGGACCATAAAGCCCACCCAGTTCCACCCCCTGCCATGGGCAGGGACACCTTCCACTATCCCAGGTTGCTCCAAGCCCTGTCCAGCCTGGCCTTGGACACTTYCAGGGATTCAGGGGCAGCCACAGCTTCTCTGGGCAAMCTGTGCCAGGGCCCCACCACCCTCCTTCCCAATATCCCATCTAACCCTGCCCTCTGGCAGCGGGAAGCCATTCCCCCTTGTCCTGTCCCTCCAGGCCCCTGTCCCAAGTCCATTGTCTGTTGATGAGCAAACACCCCGGTGTTGACTGGTGCTGGGGGAGGCACCCGAGGGCTCAGTTTTCCCCAAACCAGCAAATCCTTACCCTGGGCTGCTCCAGTGCCGAGTTATTTGTCACTGGGAATAACGAGACAGCGCTCGCATCGCTGGAGCCGCAGCTGTGACTCCTCATCCGTCTGACTCCTGTGGCTGCTCCCAGCCCACTGCAGCAGCTCCGACGCAAACATCATATTTTTGCCAAATAAATGCATTTTCTGCTGCATTCAGCCGGCTTTGGGATGTTGCAGGGCAGGGTCAGCAGCGGCATTCCAGCACGGAGGGAAGCACAGCTGCACTGGGAGGGAGGTGGGACCCCCGAGGGGCTCCACTGCTGGGGATTTGGGGCTCCCAAGGGAATCTTGCCCACCGGCTCCACTGATGGGAAAACTGCCTTCCCCGGCCCTGCCCGTAGCACAGAGCCCTCCCTCCCCACTGCCAGGGTGTGGGCTGGGGGGGAGGCAGCGTGACCAGGGCCACCAGGCTTGTYCCACAGCTTGTCCCTCACCTTGAAGTTCCCCTGGCTGGATGATGGGACACGTGGATGTCACGGGCTGTGTCCCTGTGCCGGATCCAGCGTTGTCCCCAGGGGAGGGTGGCCCCAGCAGCCCACCCTGCCAGCACAGGGGCTGTCACCCTGCCAGCACCTCACGGTACCCAGCCCAGGGGACAGCCAGCGCGACACCGAGCCTGGGAGGTGAAGGATCCCTGTGACTCTCCCTGGGGCTGCCTGATGGGGGGGACGGGGGCTCTGGGGGAGACTGAAGGGGTCTAGATCCTTGATCCAATCCCTGTGACCCACAGTGTGGGTCCCTGTCCCCGTGTGATGCAACCGGGGACCCTCAGGGACCCCACGAGCAGACCTGGGGTAAAGGGACGGCTGGGGCTGCATCTGGACCCCCATCCCTGTCCATGTGTGATTCCACCAGCGACTCCCGAAGGGGCTGGACCTGGCCCCGGCCCCCCATCCCCATCCTCATGGGACTCAACTGGGCACCCGCAGCTGGGCTGGACCTGGACCCCCATCCCCGTGTAACCCCACCAGGGACCCCCGGCAGGGCTGGACCTGGMCCCCCATCCCCAGCCCTGTGTGACGCCCGGGGGGCTCCGTGGGTGCATGTTGGAGCTCCGCGGGCGCGGGGGCAGCGGCGCCGGGACACCCCGAGTCCCACCGGGGCTGCCGAGCCCCGGGAGGCGGTGCCGCCCCCGAACTCCCCCCTAAGCCCCCCCAAAAGCCCCCTCCCGTCGGGGCACGGCGCTGGCAGGAGGCGGCTCCGCCGCAGACGCCGCTCGGTCGCCGCCGCGTTCACCTCGCGGAGCCGGAGCTGCCCGTGACACCGGGAACACCGGGAATACCGGGAACATTGGGAACAACGGGAACGCTGAGGCTGCAGCGCTGCCAGAGACACCGGGAACACCGGAGCTGCCGGTAACACCGGGAATAGTGGGAACACCGTGACGCCGGGGCTGCCGGTCCCGCGGAGCCGGGTAAGCGGGCGGAGCAAGCGGCGCTGCCCCGGCGGAGCTCCGGGACCCCCGCAAACACCGAGAGGGACCGGCTGGAGACCCCCGGGTGGGGACAAACCGGGGGGTCCGTGCTGGAAGGGGGGACCCGGGCTGGGGTCGTCCAGCCTGGAGCGATGGGGAGCCCCGGGAGAACCGGGGGGGACCGGGCTGCTCCGAGCCCCCCGGCTGGGCTGTGAGGGGTCTCTGCAAGCAGGATGGGGCGGGAGGGGATGGGGCACAGCTGGTTTGGGGGGTCCCAGCCTGGCTGGCTGGTCCCAGGGGACCCCCAGAGAGGTCTCCCTTCCTCCTRTCCCTGCATCCCTGGCCCCTTCCCAGGTCACCCAGGGGTGGCAGCGGTGGCACTGGGGCTGTCACGCCGGCTCTCACTATGGCTTTTCCCCCCTCGGGGCTGGCAGCGGTGGGTGGAAGCTGACAAGGCTCATCCAAGAGGAGCGATCCAGTCATACCCTGGCTGCTCTGCCTGGTGCTCCCCGAGGTTTCGGCTCCGTCGGGGAAGGGAGCCGCGGCTGTGGCAGCCCGGGACGTGCCCGGGACGTACCCGGGATCTCCTCCTCTGCTGTTTTGGGGAAGCGCATCTCCTCCCTCACACGGGTGTGGGTGGCTGGCAGAGCCCAGSCGTCCCCATTCCTCCACCTCTCACCAGGATCGGGTCCCCAGCCCAGCCTGAGGCGCATCCCGGCGCTGGGAGCCCTGGTCAGGCTGGTGGGAGCAGCCATGAGGGACATGCTTGGAGCTGGATCCCTTCGGAGCCTTGTCCAAGTTGTCTGGATGTGCCTGTTCTCCTCTGTGCCGGTGAGGGCCGAGCTGGGGCAGCGGGGCTGGCACTGCGGGCTCTGCCCCCTGCGAGGGGCTCCATCCCGGCCCCTCCTGTGTCCCTGCCCATCCCCAGGGTGTGGCAGCGGTTCATGGGGGGAATCGAGGTGCTGGGGCAGGAGGCTCTGACCCCGCTCTGGGCTTGCAGCACGGCGGGGCCAAGGTGCTGGAGAAGACCTTCGAGGAGTGGCTGCGGTACCGTGACGAGTGCCTGAGGAGGATGGCGAGCGAGCCCTACCCGGCAGGTACCCGGCCATGCCCGGCTCGGGGTCAGACCTGGGGCAAACCGAGGGGTTTATCCCTCCTCCAGCATCCTTTGCTCCAGTCACCCATGGAGTAATGAGACAGGGGACTGACGAGGTTCTCCACATCTCAGACGGGATGCCCAGGGCTGGGATGTCCTGGGGGGCCCGTTCGGGGTGGCACCAACCCGCAGAGGTGCTGGGATGGCAGGGCTGGATGTGGCTGTGCCGCCAGCATCTGACCATTGGCTCTGCCTGTCCCTGCCCTCGGAAGGGCTGTTCTGCAACAGGACCTTTGACATGTACGCCTGCTGGCCCGACGGCAGCCCCGGCACCGCCGTCAACGTCTCCTGCCCCTTCTACCTGCCCTGGTTTGAGAAAGGTGAGGATGCCTGTCTGCCATCCTGGAGCTGGGGGCCAGGGCTGAGCCGTGCTGGGGGTGGAGAGGCTCTCAGGGCTCCCCTCCTGCTGGCTGACAGGGGGACAGGGACCCATGAGCAGACCTGGGCTAAAGGCATACCTGGGTTTCAGAGCAGAGCCAGCTCGTGCCCTGCCCGTGCCAGCCCTGGAACAGGGTCCTTGGAGCTGAGCAGGGTCAGACCCATCATCCCGGGAGAGGGGTTTGGGGGAGCCTGGGGGACTGTGCTGGTGCTTGGTGTGCGCAGTGAAACACGGGCTGGTGAGCCGCAGGTGCGGCACCGACGGGCARTGGGTGACCGTGAACGGCAGCCAGCCCTGGAGGGACTACTCCCAGTGCGAGGACGAGCTGGAGGTCACCGCTGAGGAGGTGGGAGCCGGGCTGGGACCCCAGGGGTGGCCARGGCAGCCCGGCCAGGGGCGGACACGCAGCCAGCCGGGCTCACTGGCGCTGTGCTCGCCCGCAGGAAGGTGCCCGCCGGCTCATGGTGAGCTTCAAGGTGCTCTACACCGTGGGCTACTCGCTCTCGCTGCTCACCCTCATCTCCGCCCTGCTCGTCCTCACCGTCTTCAGGTAGGACGGGGCCCTGCCCCTGTCCCTCCCGGCTGTGCCGGCCCCGCCTGACGCCCTGCTCCCGGCAGGAACCTGCGCTGCACCAGGAATTACATCCACGCCAACCTGTTCGCCTCCTTCGGGCTGCGGGCGACCTCGGTGATGGTGAAGGACGCGCTGCTGGAGCGGCGCTGGGGCGTGGAGCTGCTGCAGGTGGCCGACTGGGAGGCCCTGCTCAGCCACGAGGCAAGTGCTGGGGTGGTGGCAGGGTGGGGACACTCGCCCTGGGGAGGGGTTGTGTGGGGGGGTTGGTGCCTGTGCAGCGCCAGGCAGCCGGTGGGTGAGTTCTTGGGGTGCCAGTGCTGCCTGTGAACCCGATGGATGAGGTCTTGGGGTGTCTGTGCATGTTCTTGGGGTGCCCATCCACCCAAGGGACACACTTTTGGAGTGCCTGTGCTGCCCATGACCGAGTGGGTGAGCTCTTGGGATACCTGTGCACCTGCTGGGTGAGCTCTGGGCCTGTGCAGCACCTGAGGGATGAGCTCTTGGGGTGCCTGTGCTGCCAATACCCCTGATGGGTGAGTTGTGGGGGTGCCTGTGCTGCCTGTGCCACCTCTGGGCCAGCTCTTGGGGTGCATGGGCACTCAGCGGGTCAGCTCCTGGGGTGCCCCTGCCCTATGGGTGAGCTCCTGGGGTGCGTGGGCACCCATATGTGAGCTCTTGGGCTGCCTGTGCAGCCTCTGGGTGAGCTCTCAGGGCACCCATGGCCCCGTGGAGGAGCTCTCAGGGTGCTTGGGGTGCCTCCATAACCCCATACACATGATGCACGAACTCTTGGGGTGCGTGTGCAGCCTCTGGGTGAGCTCTCAGGGTGCCTGGGGTGCCTGTGCAGCACCATACCCCTGCTGGCTGAGCTCCCGGGGTGCGCGGTCCCCGTGGGCGAGCTGTGGGGTGCCCCGCGGGCACAGCCAGCCCCACGGCGGCTCTCCCGTGGGGCAGGCAGCGCTGGGGTGCCGCGCGGCGCAGGTGCTGATGCAGTACTGCATCCTGGCCAACCACTACTGGTTCCTGGTGGAAGCTGTCTACCTCTACAAGCTGCTCATCGGCGCCGTGTTCTCCGAGAAGAATTACTACAGGCTCTACCTCTACCTGGGCTGGGGTAGGGGCCACCCGGGCGCGGCGGGGACGGGGAGGGGGACGGTGCCCGGGGTCGGGGGCGCCGCGGTCCCGGCCGGCCGCGGGAGGGTGCGGGGTGGGGGCTCTGCCGACCCCGGTGTCCCCACGGTGTCCCCACGGTGTCCCCACGGTGTCCCCACGGTGTCCCCACAGTGCCCTTGCCCCGGGGGTGGTTTCTCAGCTCAGGAGGGTGCTTGGTTTTACAGGGTTTGCTGTGTGACTTGCAGGGACCCCCGTGGTGTTCGTGGTGCCCTGGATGGCCGCCAAGTACCTGAAGGAGAACGCGGAGTGAGTGGGGGTGGATGGATGGGTGGGTGGGTGGATGAGGGGATGAAGGGATGGATGGGTGGAGGGATGGATGGATGAAGGGATGGATGGGAGGATGGATAGATGGATGGATGAAGGGATGAATGGATGGATGGATGGATGGATGGATGGATGGATGGATGGATGGATGGGAGGATGGATAGATGTCCCACCAGGGTGCTCAGCCCCAGGCTGGGCCTAGGTCAGAGGTTGTGGAGGGTCCCTGAGCCACGTGGCTGGGGCTGGGAAGCACTTGGCTCATCGTGCCCCCCAGCACGGGGTGATGGTGCTGCTCTCTGTGCCCCGGCAGGTGCTGGGCGCTGAACGAGAACATGGCTTACTGGTGGATCATCCGCATCCCCATCCTGCTCGCCTCCCTGGTAGGGAGCACCTGCCGGCCCCGGGGCCTTTCGGACAACAGCAGCTCAGCCCCTGGCTCCCGGCCCTGGGCAAGGCTGTGATCCCCAGGGAAGCTCCCAGCAGAGGCCAGGAGGGAGTGTTGGCCTCCAAGGACCAGCTAAATGCACAGGGCTTGTTCTTTAACAGCAGTTGCTGACCCCCAGTGTCCAGGGGTCCATGCAGGAAGCAGGGGAGCTGAACCCCAGAGAAAGGGGCTGGGTGGTGCTGCTTCCCAGCTGGGATTTTGGGATGGCAGGAGGGGACGAAGGGCAGCAGTGGCCTTGGCAATACAGGGGGTGCCATCTCCTGCTGGGTGGGTGTCGTGGCCAGGGTGGGCTGTGAGGGGTGGGGGTGCTGGGCTCTGTGTGCCCCTGCCCTGTCTCCCCCTCCCAGATCAACCTGCTCATCTTCATGCGGATCCTCAAGGTGATCCTGGCCAAGCTCCGAGCCAACCAGAAGGGCTATGCCGACTACAAGCTGAGGTGAGCAGGGAGAGGGGGATGGACAGTTTGGGATGACAGGATAACGCCACCTCCATGCCCACCACCCCCTCCCCACACCTCTCCTCCTCCTTACATTTCCTTAAATGACCCCCCTGAGATCAACTGGCAGTTTTAGGGTCCCCTTACTTCTCTTCCAGGCTGGCCAAAGCCACCCTGACCCTCATCCCCCTCTTCGGGATCCACGAGGTCGTTTTCATCTTCGCCACCGACGAGCAGACCACGGGCATCCTGCGCTACATCAAGGTGTTCTTCACCCTCTTCCTCAACTCCTTCCAGGTGAGGGGGGAGCCAGATGAGTCCTTGCTCTGGGCACACCATGGAGCAAGGACCAGKGGGTCCCTCTTCCAGCTCGCTCTCCCCGTGCTGCTTCCATGGGAAAGGGGACACCACCACATGCTCAGGGGCAGTCAGTGGGAGTCATGTGGTGGTAGCTCCTGTGCTCTCTGAGGCAGTGGTGCCATGGGGACYTCAGCCCTAAAAGCACCCAGAAGTGGCCTGGGGGGTGCCTAAGCCCATCCCAGCCTCAGGAGAGGGGTGGCAGTGGGGGCTCATTCCTGGCTCTCCTGCCAGGGTTTCCTGGTGGCCGTGCTGTACTGCTTTGCCAACAAGGAGGTGAGTGCCTGCACCTGCCAGGGCACCTCCTGCCCGGCTCTCCCACCCCATCCTGTGCCTGTGGGGAGGGCAGGACAGGGATGAGCCCCCCCACTCCTCCCTTCCGTGGCAGGTGAAGTCCGAGATGAAGAAGAAGTGGCAGCTCTGGAAGCTCGACCACCCGGTGCTCTGCTGTGCCCAGTGAGGTGGTGACCAGCCAGGCAGAAGGGCTGCTGGCCACGATGGCCACGGGGCCCGGCTGGAGGGCAGGGGGCTGTGGGCAGCTGTGCTGGGCAGTGCCCACCCGGGATGGCCTGGCTGGGACTGCACTGGAGCTGCTGGAAGGGACATCCCTGCTGTGATCCGAGGGGGAGGTGGCACCCCTGGTTCTTGCTGTCCCCTCAGCAGGGCCTCGCCTCGGCCTGGGGGCTGCGTGGGCAGCACCTGCAGAACCTGGCAGCATCCACAGGACACCCTCCACGCCCGGAACCCCCTGGAACACCCACACCTACCTGGGCACCTGTGGGATCATGGCAACTGGAGGGAGCCCGGCCCTCAGCAGTGGGAATGGGAGATGCTGCTCAGCCTGGACCTGCTGCCCAAACCCTGCACCCTGGGGCACGCCAGCACGGATCCAGGGATTCCCTGTCCTACACCAGGACCATCTCACCAGCACCCTGACAGCTCCCCCACACCCACAGTCCCCTGTAAAGCTCTTCCCAGCGAGGTGCTGCTCCTGCACCTCCTCCCCACCCTCCTCTCCGACTCAGATCAGCAGCACCCACCCCCCCTCACTGCTCTCCAGCTGCACAAACTGCCTGGTCCCTCCTGGCCGTGGGCAGAGCCAAGGAGGGAGCCTCAAAAGCACGAGGAATCAAAGGATTTGAGAGCAGCAGCTCCCTGGAGCCGAGCCTGRCCTCCCACCTCCCAGGTCCAGCATCCAGCCCAGTCAACTCCTCCTCTGTGGAGGGAGACCTGGATTTCCAGGCCCAGCAGGAGCCACGCTTGGCTCGGGAACTATTTTGCTGGCCAAAGCCTGAGATCTGGGAGTTTGCTTTCCAGCGGGATGCCAAGGCATCAGCCCACCCTGGCCAGGCAGCCCGTGGATCCCAGGAGCACCTACACCTCTGCCTTGGCACGGGAAGCATCCAAGGCAGTGTGTGTGCCTGGCTGCCAGCTCCTGTCCTGGCCCTGTGCTCTCCTGGCAGAGCCCAGAGCAGCTGAGACACCACCATTGCCCAGCCCCTCAGGARCAGCACGGACACACTGCCAAGGGCTTGTTCCGACCACATTCCTTCCTTTGCCATGTACAAAAGTCCCCTCCAGGCCAGAGGCAGCAGCTGGGGCTCTCCCCTCAATGCCCAGGGACGGAGGAGGTTCTCCAGCTCCTGCCCATTCCCCGAYGGGCCGGGGGAGCCTCTCCCAGTGCCTCACAGAGGGGCTGCCTYGAAAGGGAAGAGGCTGCACCAGGCTGAGCTCCAGGCTGGAGTCATACAGGAATTGTCCTGGATCAATGTAACCCCCACGAGATCATTTTACACATTAACTCTCTTTTCAAATGTAAATAAATATTTATTTTTCAGCAAGCAGAGCCTGCTGCTTCTGTCTGCTCCAGGGGAGGGAAATGGCTACTGGGCACTGAGAGCTGAATCCCAGAACAGGTTGGGCTGGAAGGACCTTAAAGCTCATCCAGTCCCAGCCCCTGCCATGGGCAGGGACACCTTCCACTATCCCAGGTTGCTCCAAGCCCAATCCAACCTGGCCTTGGACACTTCCAGGGATCCAGGGGCAGCCACAGCTTCTCTGGGCAACCTGGGCCAGGGCCTCCCCACCTCCCAGGGAACAATTCCTTCCCAGTATCCCATCTAACCCTGCCCTCTGGCAGTGGGAAGCCATTCCCTGTTGTCCTGTCCCTCCATGCCTTGTCCCAAGTCCCTCTCCAGCTCTCCTGGAGCCCCTTTAGGCTCTGGAAGGGGCTCTGAGGTCTCCCTGGAGCCTTCCCTTCTCCAGCTCTCCCAGCCTGGCTCCAGGGCAGAGGGGCTCCAGCCCTTGGAGGATCTCCATGGCCTCACTCCAGCAGCTCCACAGGTGCTGATTTGCTGCTCTTTGCTGGGCTCCCACTGGATTCCCACATCACCCACCGTGGGAGTGCTGCAAAGGTGGCACCTCCAGGGGCTGGGAAGCCAGGGATGAGGCAGCCCAAGGCCCCTGAGCCTGCAGCCTCCTGGGAGGGGAAGCTGGAAAGCACTGTGTGCATTCCTGATTGTCCTGCAATAATCAGGGAACTCCTTCATGATTCCCCAGCTCCCTGCAGAGAAACCCACACACCACACTCAGGTTCTCACATTTTATTCATTTATCCAAGTCACCAAATACTACTTTTCCTCGGACAGCTCACCTTAGGGTAGCACCAGACTCCTGCTGCCTGGAATGCTGGCTAACATCCTGCATTGAAGGAATTGCCTCCTCAGGGATGCACGATTGCAGAAGATCCCCTCCCTGCTGTCCCCCTGGTCTGCTCTCACACCCCTTGAAGCCTTTACACCTGGGCTCCTGCAGCACCTTTTTGGGGCCTCTCCTTTTCCTTCACACCCACATTCCCACGTCTCTCCCCTTTTCCCAGGCCCCCAAGCATTCTAATGTATTGGATAGACCATCTTAATCCCCCACAATCCCTTTATTCCACCTCAAGACTTAGCAAAGCCAGCCCCAAATCCCTGTAGTCACCTTCCAGCCACTGTTCTGCACAGCCCACCCAGTCCTGAAGGCACTGCTGATCCAGGGCTTCCTTTGCTCTCCAGGTGCTCCCAGGCCCTTTCCCTTAGGTTTTTTTGGGAGGGGTTGCCTTAAATTCAAGGGAAACAGCACTGACAATCCTGTACTAGTGCAGCCAGAGGCACCACCAAGGCTAGGGAGAGACCTTGGCACTCCCCACCACTCCTCCAGTGATAGAGAATGAGGGACAACGTCCTAAATACTCTTCCCAGCACAGCCTCAATACTCTGAGGAGATTCCAGGGATGCTGCATGAGGAGAATTTGCTCCATCTAATCCAAACCCTCCCGGGTGAAGCTCCTGCAGCTGGCACTGGGTGCCCACGTGCTCCATGGCATTTGCTCAAGATGAAAAAGCAGTGCCTGGTGGTGAGGCTGGGAGTTCACCACGGGCAGGAAGCAGCAGCCCAGGGGTGGGGACAGTGCCAGGCCCACAGGGGCACAGCAGAGGGTTTGGGGCACACCTGCCTGGTGTGGGACAGTGGCTGTCCCCAGGAAGCACAGACACCCCTCATGTCCCACCCTGCCTTTAGGGGCTCAGGCAGCTCACGAGAAGGGGTGACCAGCTCAAAGGATGGAGCTGGATGGGTTTTTGTATTTGGCATCTGTGATCGAGGTCCAAAAATCAGAACACACAGTTTCATCCTCTTCCCAAAGGGACTTTTCCTGACTCGTGAAAGCCAACACTCACAGACTTCAGATTTTGGTTGTTGGTTTTCCTGCCCCCACAGGCTTCAGTAATAAATGGGAGCACAGAGTTACTGGAAACCATTTTACACCAAGGTCCCTCTCACCAGAGCCCCTCACCCAATCCCAGAGATGGGGCAGCCTCTTCCTGCACTGCCCATCCTTGGAAATGCCCCGACAAGAATGCCCTGGCAGAACTATTCCCAAACACTAAAGCCTGGAAATCAAAGGCAGGCAGTGGTGAGGACCAAAACTACATCTGGGCTGTGGTTTCTTTTGCCACCTTCCATGGGGGTCAGAGCTATCCCTGTTCCTGCTCTGCTGCCTTGGCATCCCCCTGCGTGCCAGAGGCACTGGAGGCTCAGCAGTCCCAGGCTCTTCTTGCTCATTTCTGTCCAGGGGAACATCCCTTGCTGGGACCTTGGATGACAAACCAGACTGCAATCTGTGCCATAAAGCACTGACCASAAAGCCAAGTTTTTGGGGGTGGAATAACTGTGATGTCCTGGTTCTGGCCAGGACAGGGGTCATTTCTGCAGTAGCAGSAGGGGCATGACCAGGACCTTTCTTGTACACTTCTGTTATTAATATTGTTGCTGTTACTGTTCCTTTTCTTMTCTCATTGCTGTTCCCAGTAAATTGTTCTTATCTCAACCYGTGATCTTTAYTCTYTGTGCCTCCAATTCTCCYTTCCATMCCACCCCAGGGGARGGGAAAAAGGGGGAGTGAGCTGRGAGTGTTTTGGTGGCAACACTAGATTGGGGAATGCCATTCCTAAACCACCACACCTGATCACAACCAACCCCTGAGGAGGGCAAGAACCCAAAGTGAACCAGGGTGGGCTGGCTGGAGCAAGAGGCTTTGAAGCCCAGATCTGGGATGGCAGTAGACTAAACATTCCAACCAAGAACAGGCTGCACTGCAGCTCCAAGAGCCAAACATTACCAACTCCACCCCTTCACCCCTCCACAACAACCTGCGTTCCTTATGGCCTCAGATCCATTYTCTGTGCCGATCCCCGTGGCACAGGAGGAGCCAGGGACACGTTTCAGAGGCCATGGGGAGGTTGGGATGCAGAAAAGGATAATGAATTGATTGCTGTGTGCAACTGTCACCTTTCTAACGCCACCCAGGCCTGAACAACAAGGGCTGCAGGAAGCTTAAGGCAGACAAAACTCCCGGGCTCGGAGCTTCTCCTCCCAACCTGAACCTTTCGAACAAGGATCCTGGGAACCCAGACAGCAGAACCCAGAGAGCTGCTGGTTGGTGTCTTCTGCTGTCCCTCGTCCTCCAGCTGTGTCCTCTGGTGGCCAAGCCCTCCTCCATGCCCCGCCAGCTGCGCTGGCCCTCGGCAGAGCCGCGGTGCTGCCGGCACGGCCGCGCTCCCTCTCCCCGGCACACTCAGCTTCCGGGTGGAACGGTCACCCGACGTCAGTATTCCTGCAGCCACCGGGAAAACAGGACAGTCACCCTCTGGGGGCACAGAGACACAAGGGGACTACGGATTTTCCCAGGGGAGAACCAACCAGAGGGCACATCAGGATGAGTCAGAGCCCAGCCCCGGGGTGTGGGCTACAAGCGAGCTCTGGGGACGTGGCAGGGAGGGGTGATGTCCCCTCAGTGCCACAGCCTGGGACTGGCAGGGAGGGATGATGTYCCCTCAGTGCCACAGCCTGGGACTGGCAGGGAGGGATGATGTYCCCTCAGTGCCACAGCCTGGGACTGGCAGGGAGGGATGATGTYCCCTCAGTGCCACAGCCTGCGACTGGCAGGGAGGGATGACGTCCCCCTGGGCAGGGCAGTTGCTCCCACTCACCCTCCTGGCTCGGTTATGGCTCTGGCCAGCTCTGCCCGCTCTGCCCCGGGGCTTGGAGCCTCTGGAGGTTTTGAGTCACAGTCTGCAGAGCTTTTCCTGAGGACAAACCAAAGGGAAAAATCAGCATTAGGAAGGGGCCAGGAAGCAGGAAAGAACAGACTGCACTCAGCCACTGCTGTGCTGCCTGCCTGCTCTGAAGACAGGGGTGTCTCTACTGTCTGCCTGTTGCTGGCACAAGTTCCTGTCATCAGAAGAACAGGACACAGGCTCTGGGAACCACTTCCCAAGCAGCTCTGACCACTGAGCAGGAGGTGCAGGGGCCACATCCCCCCATCTCTCAGCCTGGATCTGTCACCAGGGGATGATGCAGAGCCCAAGATTTGCAGCAAGAATAAGCTGCCAGCACCAACTTSAGAGCCTGCAGACCTCCCCTGAGTGAGTGGGGATTGTTGGGTCCCTCCCARTCATCCAAACCCCACCCAGCCCTGCCTCCCCCAGCACAACAATCCCTTCACGTGTYCAGAGTCCATCCCACCTTACCCATCTCTCCCACACACTCCTCCAGCACAGCTGACAGCTCAGGCAAGCTCAGGGACTTCAGGGAAGGTGGCCACCCTTCCAGCACTGCAAGGACAGGGACACAGTTAATCCATCTGAGTGCACTTCGGGATGGAGCACACAAGCAGCTGCTGTTGCTGGGAAGCATCCACAGCCAAAGTGGTTCCAGTTAGGGGTTCTGAATCACATAGGGAGAGCTGGGACTGCCCACGCCAAACTGAGTTTTCTGGCAATTCTACCACTTAGAATTTATGTTTTTATACTGGCTGGGTTATTAAGAGAATCTCAAGGAGATTAAGTRTAGTTGACAGAAATCAAAAGGATCTCTGCTTCTCTCACTTCTAAGACACAGGCAGCAARGTCAGAGAATCACAGAATCAYTGAATGGTTTGGGTTGGAAGGGACCTTAAAAAMCATCTATTTACACCCCCCTGCCATGGGCAGGGACACCTTCCACTATCCCAGGTTGCTCCAAGCCCCCTCCAACCTGGCCTTGAGCACTTCAGGGATCCCAACTCCTTGGGATAAGGAGCTGCTGGGTCAGGCCTGCCCAGCCATATACAGGGGTTTGCCCCACGGACCAAACAGCACAATCCCAAAACTGGGCTAGAGAACCAACCACATCTCTTGGTTCAGACCCTGCTCCAGGGCACAGCGTGGTGACACACCTGAGGTGCGGCCACAGGCCCCGGAAGCTGGGCTGTCACTGGTGCTTGTGCTACAGCTCTGCAGTTTTAGCCTCAAACACCTGCCAGACCCCAAAACTTGCTGAGAACCTCTGCAAGTTCAACTCCAAGCGCCCCAAACRCTTTAAATGCTTTCCCCAAGCAAGAATTTTTACATTCACTGTAAGAGTTTGGCTGCTCATCCACTTCCAACTGGCTGACTTCATCCTTCCAGCAAGGAAAGACAAGCACGGGGCTTGCTCCTGGTGCTTATCCCAGGCGTGCAGTGGGAGGGGATCCTCACCTGGGCGCTCCCCGGGCCGCCGGCTCTCCCCGGTGCCGCGCCGCTCCCACGCGTCCGGTGCTCCGTGCCCCGCCCGCTCCGGGGCCAGCCGGGACGACAGCTCCGCCTGGCAGCTCCTGCCAAACCACAGCGAMGCCGTCAGCAGGACACAGGGATATCCCGGGAGAACAGTCCGAGCGCTCCTGCAGCCTGCAGTACCTGCGCGGGGTGCCCAGGGAGCGCCTCTAAGGCCCTGGGGTACAACCTGCTCCTTGCTCCTTCCCGGGAAGAGGAAGTCGTGCCCCAGCCCAAGCTCGGGGCGCTGCCACTGCTCAGATCCCAGCCACTGCTCCCCATCTCCAGCCACAGCCAGCTCTGCCCCGTTCACAGAGGAGCTGCGGGGGGACAAGACAAGGAGGGGCCGGGGTGAGCAGCAGGAAGCCCAAGCCAGGGGCTGTGCCTGGTTTGTGTGAGAATCAAGCCTGATCCAAGGTTTCTCACGGGCAAAGGAAACGACCTCAGGACAGGCATCAGAGGCACCCGGGTTCTCTGGCTGTCATCACCATCCCATCAATTCAAGTTTATCCCCAGAGCATGGCAGGGCCCTTCTACAGCAGCCTCAGGTCCTCAGTCAGGGGGAAAAGCCAAGCTCTGCCCCTTGCAGTGGGAATACTGCACTGCTGTCCTTGCGGATCCAACTTCAGCTCACCCTGCCTTGGCAGCAAACAGACCCCACTCCCTTTAGGCCAGGATCCATAAGCAGCAGGATKAATGCCACTTTGAGGGATGTGCCTATTCTATCAGTGGACAGAACAGGGCCTGTGACAGGAGTCCAACTGAGGCAGAGAGAAAAGCACCACAAGGGCAATAAAAGGAGTGTCATGAGGTGGGGATGAATGGACATGGACAAGGCAGGACTTTCTGCCARGTGTCACAGAGTTCCAAGGAAAGTATTCTTCACTTGCAAGGCACTGCACGTCCTTTGATAGGGTTTGGAATTTAGAAACTGCTTTTTTGCATTCACCTTATCAGCAGGTTATACCCTGGGCACTGGCTAAGCACAAAGCTCCAGCCTTTTGGTTGCTTCTAGTTGAAAGAGGAGCACCCAGCATCCCCAAAGAGTCAATTCATGCACCTGACCAAAGCTTCCCACGTGCTCCTGCAGCTGYGGCTTTCCTCTAGGGAAAGTCAGGCAGGATCCAAAATGTGGTCAGGTGCCAGGTGAGCTCTCCTGCCTTACCCTGAGGATCACCTGTAAGACTGCCAGTATGACCCCCAATCCCATTTCTCAGCAGCCTCAGTGCCATTTCCTGGGAATGACTTACTTGATCTGATCCAGCAGGACTCCCGCATCCTTGGTGATGGCCTGAGCCTCTCTGAGCTGGCACTGGATGGCATTCCAGGTCTCCTCCCGCTCCATCAAACAGCTCTCAGCCACTGCACGCAGCTTCTGCTCCTGGCACACCTGGCCCTTCATCACCTCCACCTCTTCACACCTCTGCGGCAGAGCACACTGGGGATTAGGCTGGGAGTGCTGAACATCTCTCTCATGTGCTGCTGTGACATGTTCCTGGAGTCTCTGCTATTTTTAAGCCTTAGGCAGCCAATATTCTTTTCCAGTGGGAAAGGAAGCTGGGTAAGGCTTGTGCACTGAGAACAGGTTCTCTCCACACCAAGCTCAGCTCCACAGTTACAATCCCCCCTTCCCTTCTCTTTACAAAGATACTCATTAGGCCAGATTGCCCAAACCAACACAAGTCTGTTCACTGATGGCTGCACTTCACCATAAAARTGACACTGCTGGGAAAGAGCAGGGATTCAATTCCTGCTCCTAGCTCCTAAAGTTCTCAACTGGATGGGAAGCAGACACAAAGGCTTCCTAAGCCTGGAGCACAGAGATGAGGAGTGGACAAGCTGTACTTGTGGTGTACTTGACACCAAGTGTGCCCACTAAAAGTTACGGCCTGGGTGAACGAAAAGGCGTTAAGAGGCACAACAAAACTACAGCACTGATCGCTTCCTGCAGGGTGCAGGGCCCTGAGCAGGTCCCRGCAGCCTCACCTTGTGCAGCTGGATGGCCAATTCCTGCATCTCCGCCTCCAGCCGGTCCGCGTAGGCCAACTCCAGCGCGTCGCTGGGCGGGCGGGCGCTGCTGTGCCAGCGCGCGATGGCCGACGTCATCTTCCTCTTGGGGCCGAACAGCCTGGGGGATGCAGACCAGCGAGGGTCAAGCCCTGCACCACCCGTCCCCAAGCCCAGTGGGATGCCTCTGCCACTGCAAGGAGGGTGTCTGCAGTGTCCTGGTCTCGCCAAGGTACCTCCAAAAGCAGGAGCGTGTTACAGCCGAGGACTACGGGATGTCAAGTTGTGTGGGAGGCAGCCAGAGGAGAGCGGCACTCCCCAGCTAAAGCTTCCTGGCCAGGTTGGATATGATTTGTAAAGGAAAGGTGGGAAGGACAGCAGAGACACTCACGTGATGCCTATTTCCTTCAGGTCACTCTCTGTGAGGGTCAGGAAGATCCGCAGGTCCACGTCTTGCTCCTCAAACACCTGCAGGTACTTCAGGCACCCAATCTCCTCAAGGAATGTTGCCAGGTCCTGCAGCCCAGACAAAACAAACTTATTTATACCCTCACCAACAAAAGCATCATCATTTCTCTTAATCATAAATATCTGCTTCCTCATGCTGCTGTAACACCTTCCTGGGTTCCAGCAGCCACAACTTCCCGTGGTTCCCTGCCCTTCTCCACAGTCACACACCAGGACTGGCCTCTTCTGCCAAGTGCAGAGCAGAACGACACAGCACCATCTACCCCACTGCCAGCTTTGATAGCACACCCACAGGCCTGAAGGGTCTAGAAAAACCCCTCCGAGCAACAGCAACACCTCAGTTCTCTGTACAGGAAATCGCTGTTTCACAAGCATTTAAGTTTGGGCAGAGGTTTTGGTGACCTTGGAAAAGCCTCCCACAGSTGGTACAGTGACACAGGACAAGTGTGTGTGGTTACCTGGGGCCCTGTGTAGGCAGGGGGCTCAGGAAGGACCAGGTGCTGACTGGAGCCCCCAGCCTTGCCCAGGCAGTGGCTCCACTGGCTGTCACTGTTGCTGTAGCGGCCCTTGCCCTTAAAGCTCTTGGCTTGTTTCCGACTCGGAGGGCTGTTGGCATGGTCAGAGTCCTGGAAAATGAACGAAAAACCCACAAAATGGAAAGGATGATTGTACAGAGATGGCAGGACAAGTGCAGACTCCTCCAAGACCTAAAGRCCCTTCTGTACATCAGCCCCAGAGCTGCCTTGAACCATGTGAGCTGTGAGCTGAGCCATGCTGCGAATTGAGCCATGGAGTAACCTCCAACCTCTTCCCCTTCCTTGATTTTGTTGTCCCTGGAACAGTGCCCTTCCTCACCCAGCCTGGTCCTACAGGTTCCCATGGAGGTAGAGTCACCCAAGGGTGACAACACTGGCCAAGCTGAAGGCAGAGAAAGGAAAACAGAAGACCCTACCTCATTGCTTTCCAAGGAACCTTCACTGCTGACTCCCAGGGCTCTGGTCAGGCACTCGCTGCTGCTGCTGCTGCTCCTGATGGTTCCCAAGTTGTTGTTGGAGAAAACATTATCCTCTGGAAAGGAATAGATAAAAAAYAATAAATTTCAAATTCATTACATTCTGGCTTTGCTACACAATTACCAGCAAAACCTCCTGGAGGTGTGAAGAAAGAGGAAACCCAGAGCAAGCTTCATGTGCAGCACTCAGGATACAAGACAACCCTGAGGCAGAAATACCACCATCTCCAGCACKCATCTTCCCCCAAGTCTGTTTAGTACCAGAGACACTACTGGAAACAGCCTTGCTCCATCATCTTCACACTCTCCTTCAGATTATTTGTACAAATTGATGGAATTCCCACACTGAGCTTTCTCTTCTGTAGCCAAACTGCTCAGCCTTCTCAGCCTTCCCGCAGGAGAGATACTCCAATCTCAGCATCTCCCATCAGTGGGAAAGGAACRTGCAAGCCAAGGGCTGGACTCACACCCAGGTGTGCACTGCAGGCTGGRCCATTTTCTGAGACAGACTTACCCCTGCTGCTGCTGCTCTCCACGTCCTGCTCGTTAATCGGGGAGGTGACGTCCCTGTTGCGGATGTCGCCGGCCTCACCGCTGCCATCGTCACTGAAGGTGACGTAGCCCTGGGGGGGGACCTGCTCTGTGTGCAAGAGCAAGGGAGAACAAGGATTAGGATGCAAGTTATCAGGGAGGGTCCTGCAGTAAGTGTAACCACCCATGGATTTGAAGCTAACCAAAAAAGAGACTGTACTCCCAACCGGCAGGTTCCATCCTGAAAAGCACAGAGAACACCCGAGAAATGCAGATTCCTACAGCTCCCTCACATGACCCCACAGCAAATGTACTTCATTTACAGGATTGCATTGAAAGAAAGAGGAAACAGCCTCAGAGCAGAGATGCACCTTAAACAGCAGCTTCCAGCATTTCCTCTCCTCTTTACACCCAAATTATCAAAGGGGAAGAACATCTGCTTAAGAGAGCAAGGTGCCAGCTGTGCCCCAGCCCAGCCCAGCCTGCAAAACCAACCCCTCTGCAGCTAAAACACCAGCAGCATCCCAGTGGCATTTAAGAAGCTGACAGAATCCTTCCATTACAGCCAGTGCCAGTGGGATAATACAGATTTGTGTTTAAGAGAATGAACTCAGCTTTGAACATGCTCTCAAGTCCATATTCTTGGTTACTTTAGGCAACCAGCCTGAGAAATACCTGCCACACACAGGAAAACAAACCTCATAGCACTGCATCCAGGGGCTGAGGTCTGAACTGGGATCATCTTTCTCTTGGTCTATTGTAAAGGTTTTGTAATCTCATTTTTAGCAGCATTTGAAGCACCAGGGAAGGCAAAACTGACAGGTTTAGGACCAGCCAGTTCACTCTTATGATCAATGATTTCCTGGCCTCTGTGACCACCTCCTCTGTCATCAGCTTGAGAAGGGCTCTCAAACTTTTGAGCCTGCCTCAAAAGGGAGACTGTTCTCAAGAGCCAGGGGAATTGAGGTAAGAGCAGAAAAGTGTCCCACTCATCTATCTCCAGCCTTGAAAAAAGAACTCAAGGGGTTTTCTTTCTAAACCAGACATTGGATAGTGAACACCATCATACAACACTATCTTTGTTCTGTACGAACCACATATGAATCCCAAAKAAAGAGAAAAAAGGGGCAGCAGGAATAGCTGCAGTGCATTTGAGGCCTCAGGGGACTGTCCCTCAGGCTCCAAACTCTCCTCACCATAGCGAGACTGCTTCTTGCTCCCAATTCCAACCGCTGTGATCTTGGCCAAGGCCTGGGGCCCCTCATGGATGCTGGGACCCTTGGTCCTACGAGCAGGTCTCTGTCTCTGGGGAGCAGAACATGATTCATCTGAGGAACTCAGCTCTTCATATTTCCCTGTAGTTCAAACACAGGTTGTTAGCAGCACAGGAAGCCRTTTACCTATTTTATTTGCTACTGGTCCTACAAATGCAGTGGAAAGAAAAAGGGAAATGTTAAAGGGTGAGGGAGAAACAGCTAAACTAGGTCAGGAAAGGGCCAGCAGACAAGAGTTGTTGGTTCCATGCCTCCTCCATCCTCAGAAATGCTGGAATTTCCAGGATAGACCAGCTAGCACTACCCCATACACACAGTAACACTGTCAAACTAAAATGAACAAGCTCAAACATCTGTTACCTGGTCCCCTGCAGAAGACCTTGGGCACTGGGGCTGCATGCAAGTCTATGAGCCCCACAATCTTTGTATGGCCATACTTCATGGCCAGGGTCCGTGCTGTGGCTCCAGTGTTATCTCTGACATCTGCCTTCACTCCCTGCAGGAAAAACACCTCTTTAGTGCACACGGCAGAGGGCACTATAAAAATACATTTATGTATATAAAAAACCCCCCCAAGGATTGTCTTAGCTCTTCTCTCAGCWATACAGGCTCAACTCTGACAGACAGTTCAAGCTCCACTAATACCCTGAATGCTTTTCTAGTTATCTCCAGTCTCTGCAATCCCTGAATGCCAAATAGCCCAGGTACATGGCTCTTGTGCATTGCCACTGGGAACTGGTTTGTTTYATCTGGGAAGTGTTTTGTATTGCTGCCTCCTTCTGGCAGTAAGCTGGACCAGCTAAATGGGATTAAAACCGAATTGTGTAAGAGCCCTGCATGCTCATAAACTTTTGGAGGCAGATGTCCACTAGCCTGAGCATGCAAGCCTTGTAAACACATTAGATAAAGATACAGCTTCAGTTGTTTTCTAATTCAGTCATCATTCAGTTACATCTGGACAGTCAGACCTCACTCCTGTTCCTGCAAGGCCAGTGTGAAATCACAGAACCAGCCTGCAGAAAGCAGATGCTTTGGAAGTCTGGGATTTCAGATGTGACTGTCATCAAGGATCAAACCTAACACTGTAAAAAAAGTCTGGTGTCAAACTTGTGATAGTTCCTGTGAGGGCTGGAACCAGAGACTTTCAGCTACGCAGGGAATTGTCAGGACACTTACATGATTGAGGAGGTACTGAACAATTATCTCATGGCCAGAAGCAGCTGCCTCCATCAGAGGTGTGTATCCATACACCGGCTCCCTAGGGAGAGAACAAGCACGTGGATTAGGATAATCCTGTGCTGCAGTTTTGCCATGCCCTAACACAGCATCTCCATCCCTCAGCCTTTGCTGATCACAGGCTCTATGATGTACTGGCTGATCTGCTGCACTCTGGTCTATCCCAGAGAAATTCCCTGTAGAGATTCAGTGTTGCTTGATTGGCTGCACAGCAACAGATTACACTTCCAGCTGCAGATCTGCCTTTAAGAGCCCAAATCAGTTTTGCAGAACTAATAAAGCAAGAACCTCTTGTTGCCCTCAGGCAATTCCATGTGCATAAATGTATGGCAGTCCCCAAGGCAGGAAAATGCAGGGCACACTTCAAAAACCAACCTCAACCCTGAGTAGACAGAATAATCAATGGAAAGACTTGTGAAGTGCACTCGGGTTGAGAAGGTGTCAGTGTTTATAGCTCATCATTAAACAAGCAGTAAATCTAATTTCCCTTGATCTTAGTTCAATAAACAGTGACAGCATGGGCAGACTTCACTGTTCAGTTTGCAGGTCACCTGTCCTTGTATTGGCTGTGCCACCCTTCCTAAGGTACAGGGGGAAGACACAAGCAGGTGTCTGKTGGAGTATGTTCATGTGCCAGCTGCTGCTGTCATATCTGAACGTAAGATGACAGTGAAACGACAATGAAATGAGAGATTGCTCCTCACTTGCAGTTGGCATTTGCTCCATTCTCCAGTAAGAACTTGACCATCTGCTGGTGCCCGGCGCTGGTGCARTGGAACAGGGCAGTCCAGCCATGGATGTCCTTCATCTCCAGCTCTGCCCCTTGCTGGAAGAGAACAGACAATGTTCTTTACTCCACCTGCTCTGCTCAGGCTTTCAGCCACTGCCCCTCTGTGCTGGGACACCAGGAGTTTAAATCCYTGCACAAAGCTGAACTCATAGCAGAACACAAGGTGGCAATTTGTGGATAATCCTACCCCGAGCATTTAAACAATGTGCTGTGGCTTTACCTGTTTTTTATGGGAGACACACCTGTAGAAGGAAGTAAGCAACACTCTCATTGCCACAGCTGGAGGCCAGCATGAGGGGGGTCTGGCCTTCTGGGGTGGGGATGTTCACGTTCACTCCCGCTTCCAGCAGCAGGTGCACGATGTTGTCGTGGCCGATGTAGGAGGCGTACATGAGTGGGGTCCAGCCCCCACAGTTCCTCTGGTTCAAATCCAGATCCCCACTAAGGAACAGAGAAAGGAAGTCACATGAACTATTGTGCTGGAGCTGCGGATCACAGTTGGCTCCTGCAGACTCCTGTTATCAGCATTGTACTGAAGCAATTCTAGCACTGAAGCCTGCGTGGGAATTTCCACCAGCTCCAGCACAACTTCCACCAAATCACAGAATGGTTTGGGGTGGAAGGGACCTCAAAGACCACCTCATGCCACCCTGAGACACCTTCCACTAAAACTCTAAGGAGATGACTTTTATCAGCAGATTTGCCCCTTGAAACTTTGTGCCAAGAACCCTTTGGGAGTCCCAGTGCCGTGTCCCCTTGCGCTGAGTGGTGCAGCACTGGTGACACCCACACGTGCAGCAGCTCCCAGCAGAGCTGTGCCCCGCCCAGCCCCTCTCACCGCTGGATGCACTCCTGCACCACTTCGTACTGCCCGACGGAGGASGCCGTGTGCAGGTCCAGGGGCACGTCCAGCTCCTCCCGACAGATCATGTGCCCCACCCCGTGCCACATGGAAAGGCTGCGGCTCAGCAGCTCCGACTCGCTGGCTTCGTCGCTCAGCTCCGACATGCCGCCCTGAGGAGCCAAACCAAAGCACAACATTCAGCTGCTGATCCCTGTTCTCCATAGAACGAGGCATCACCTGCTCCAAGGTGCGGCCAACTCAGATGTKTGGGGTTTCAAATTCCTACCTCGACTTTGATGGACTCCTTAGCCCGAGGCAGTAGCAGTTGCTGAGAAGATTTTGCTGAAAGTTCTCTCTTGCTGGAGGGAACTCTGGGATTCCAATACACTGGAAAAATAAAAGGCAATAATGCTAAAACCCATATCTTTCAAACCCCATTTTAAGATTCCAGAAGCACTGGCTTTATTTCCTCCCTGCCTAATCCAAACATGCCTAAGGCAGCTTTGAATAACCTCGGCAAGAAAAGACTAAACATCTATTTAAGAGCTGAAGGTAAGCTTGCTGTTATACAAAACGATGTAGTTCTTGCTCTGCGTGTTTTATAATGGAGGGAGAGCATTAAGGATTCGTGTGTCAGACATTCCTGGTCTTCTCCATCTGTCTTGCATTACAGGATGGCCCTGCTTAAATTAAGACACAGTCATTAATAATGACAACTGCCCAGTGCTCCCAAAAGCAGTCAGTGTCACCTGAAGAGGGTGCAAACCTCACTGTCATGAGGCTGTAAATAGATTGTTTCTACTATTTATTGTTTCAGCTCTTCAGAAGCAGCCCAGCCCCACCTCCCATGAATCCTGGAAATTGCTGAAACACCGGGAGCAGCAGCACACCTGCCCATTCATTATCCCAGCACACCCCCATCCTGCAGACATGACTTAATTACACAGCTCCTCCAGACCCAGGACTGCCTGAAAGGTTTATTCCAGCCCCAGCCTCAGGGAGCAATTGCAGATTAATCATTTGAACCTCTCACAGGAGAGGGTTCTTGTTTGGCACTCCAGGAAGAGCTGCTCAGCACAGCTGCATCCAGCAGCTGAGGGCTTCAGCTGCAGCTCCAGGATGCAGAATCCACCCCCCACCACAGAATCCCAGAATGGTTCAGGTTGGAAGGGATCACTGGACATCATCTCAACCAACCTCCCTGCTCAAGCAGGGTCCCCTGAGCACATTACACAGGGCTGTGTCCGGATGGGTTTTGAACATCTCCAGGGAAGGAGACTCCACAGCCTCTCTGGGAGGCTTGTTTCAGTCAGTCCCATGGGAATTGTTTTCCCCTCYCTGTAGTCTCACTGCCCACCACGCAGCACTTCTGGGGTTTGCTTTGTCCCACTAAATATGCTAAGCCAATATACAGTCTTTCTTCTTCCCAGTTTAATTCCTCAGATTGATTCATTCTGGGATCAGGCAAGTGCCAAATTTGGCACTGGTGAGGAATAAGAGAGCTGGAACAGGCTTTTCAGCAGCAGTTGCTCTTYAGATTCCCTCAGCAGCAACATTTCAAAACCATACTCCTGTTTTCTGAACAACTGGGAGTGTTCACCTTGCAGGCACTAGCCTCTTTATTTTACAACATAAGGAAACACCTTTAATTCCTACCTCTTCACTCTCCACATGGCTCCTCTCACACCTTCCTTTTCTTCCCCTCCTTCACCCTCAGCTTGTTAAGACTACAAAAGCTCCATCTATTCTACTTAATCAGCTGGTAACAAATGATTCCTTTCTTAGAATATTTGCAAAAGCACCTATTTTGCCTAATAGTAGCAATTTGTACTACACTGGGCAACCCAGAGGCCTCAGACAAGAATATGCAGAGCAGAGCACAAATGAAAGGCCTGAACAACTCACAATCAAAATACAAGGAGATCTAAGTGGATTTAAGTGGATCAYAGTGAGGAAAGTAGGAGTGTTTCTCAGTGAAACAGATTAAAGCTSCCCCAGGAAGGCAAAAAGGCAGTGAAAGGAGGTAAAATCCAGGGCACATTGTAGAAGCACATTCAGGTGCAAGTGAAGCCCARCTGTTCTCTGCAGCTCTCCTTGTTAATTTGGTACATTAATTATGAACCACTCAGGTGTTTGGTCTTGGTGAGAATCAGCCCCCCTCAGGTACAAGTTACCAACACAGCCTTGGTGAGGTGATCCACAGTAACAGGGCAATAATGACAGSACAGAACATCCAAGACACTCAGCCTCACTCCTACAGCTCCCCTGGGCTYGGCCTACATCTTTGCTTTTTTATTTTCATTTTTTGAAAACTCTGAAATTTCAYCTCAGACTGAACTTCAGCATGAAGTCAGCTCTGCAAGCACCCAAGGACAGCTGGTCACAATCTACAGGAGAACAACAAAAGTGATCAGAGTCCTCAGGACTGAAATGAAAAGACCTGGGGGAAATGAAATCGGGGTTGTCTGGCCCAAAGAGAAGATGCCTGGAGGGGACATGTGACACCAGCCTCTAATACATAATAATTCATTCCCCGTGGTCAGGGTGAATATCATGGAATACCAGGATGGTTTGGGTTGGAAGGGACCTCAAAGCCAACCCCACCCAAGCCCCTGCTATGGGCAGGGACACCTTCCACTAGCCCAGGTTGCTCCAAGCCCCATCCAACCTGGCCTTGGACACTCCCAGGGATGGGGCAGCCACAACAGGACCTAGCAGGCCCAAGTCATAGCATGGAACATTTTAGATGAAAACCACAAAAATCCTTGTAAAAGTAAACATGAGAGTAAAGAGGAAGATTTGGTTACCAAGAATGAGTTTGACAAAGACCTCCTGAATATTCACRGGCTGTTCCCCTGCTTTGGGGCAGAGTAACCAAGTTCACATCTGTTAGAGCCCTCCCTCAGCCCTGCTTGTCCTGGTTTCAGCTGGGATAGAGTTCATTTCCTTCCCAGCAACTGGCACAGCCTGCTTTGGATTTGGGATGAGAATAATGCTGGTAACACACTGATGTTTTGATTGCTGCTACCTAGTGCTTAACCTAAATCAAGGCCCTTCCAGTCTCCCATGCTCTGCCAGCAAGGAGGTGCCCAAGAATTCAGGGGGGAGCACGAGCAGGACAGCTGACCCAAACTGGCCAGAGGGATATTCCATTCCACAGAACATGACTCCCAGTATATGAACTGGGAGGGCCAATCATCAGGTGGTGAACAACCATGTTGTACATCTCTTGTTTCTTTGGGTTTTATTTATTTTTCTCATTATAATTATTTTTATAATTATATTTTACTTTGCTTCAATTATTAAATTGTTCTTATCTCATGCCATGAGGTTTTTTACTTTCTTTTCTGATTCTCCTCCTGATCCCACTGGGATGGAGCAGGGAAGAGCAGCAGCTCTTAGTTACCAGCTAGGGTCAAACCATGACACCTGTGAGGCTGCTGTTATTACTATTAAATTTAATGCATCAATACTCAGCTATTTATCAGGATCAGAGGTCTACAGTGCTGAGGCTCACAGCAGGCAGCAAACCTCACATTGCCCTGGATTCAGAGTTTGAGCAAAGCAGAAGGCAGGAAAAAATGGAACCATAAAAACTTAGTATGAAAACTGCAGCAAAAAGCACCTTAGAGCCACACTAAAATAAATGGGAGGTGATTTGAGGAGCAACYAGCCCCCAGCACAGAACAAATCCAACACTGCCCATTAATCACCGCTCACCAGACACTGTTCAGCTCCAGGCTCTGCTCCATTCACTCTCTCACATCCCCTCCCACAAGCACAGGTGACATCCACATACCCTTCTGTCCCAAAATAGGGACACCCAAGACAGCACAAGTGTGGAAGGTGTTGGAGCTTCCAACTGAGCCATCAAGCTAACAACAGAGAGTCATGGAATATCCTAAGTGGGAAGGGTCCCACAAGTGTCATCCAGTCCAAACTGCTGGCCCTGCACAGACACCGCAACAATCCCACCCTGGGAGTGGGATCTAAAATTAGTGCATCCCTGGGAGCATCATCCAAACACTCCTGGAGCTCTGGCAGCCTTGGGGCCGTGCCCATTCCCTGGGRAGCCTGTTCAGTGCCCACCATCCTCTGGGGGGAAGAACCTTTCCCTGATATCCAACTTAACCCTCCCTCTCCCTGGTCCTGTCTCTGCTCACAGAGAGCAGAGATCGGAGCTGCCCCTTGGGAGGAGCAGCAGCTCCTGGTGAGGTCTGTGCTCCATCTCCTCTTCTCCAGCTGAACAAACCCAGTGCCCTCAGCTGCTCCTCAGCCCCTTCCCCATCCTCATGTCCCTCCTTTGGACACTCTCCAAGAGCTTTAAATCCTTCTGATATCSTGGCTCCCCGAAGGACTCGAGGTGAGGCCCCACCAGTGCGGAGCAGAGCAGAAACACACTCCCCTTCTGCTCCTTAGTTCCCTTTCCACTAAATCCAGCAACAACTCATTGSAGGGAGTAAAAAGCTCCCTCTTGTTATATCCCTGTTTAGGTAGAAATAGTTGTTACCACCCCAGCCTCAACAACAAGAGCCAGAATATCCTATTTTTGCACTATATCACCTGCTGACTGACTCTGCTGACACAAATCACAGCTGCAGGAACGTCAGGTTCCCGAGGGTAGTGGTGTGTGAGAGAAAACATTCCTGGACCCACAACACTTGCCTTAAATCTTTTAATGCTTGAACTCAATGATCTTAAAGGTCCTTTCCAACCTTAGCGGTACTACCACGAGCCTGGCACTCTAAGCCACGTTAAAGCACATCATACGATCTCAGAAAGATGAGATAAGAGGCACAAAAGCRCTTGAGTAGCCACATTAGGGAGCACATTTCCCGTGGCAGGGGCTGTGCCGAGGCAGCCGCACGCGGCACCCCCGGGGCTCGGCCCGGGCACGCTGCGGTCACACAACGGCGCACCTGAGGCGGCCCCGGCGCGCCTCGAGCCGTCAAAGCGGCCGCTACACGGCTGTTACCGACCGCCCCACGGCGAAACGGTCCCGGGAGCGTTACCCCCGCACCTCCCTCCCTCGGGGCCCTGCTGGGAACGCGGCCTCAGCATCGCAGAGCTCAGCGAGCGGGCTGGAACCGCTGCGGCCACGGGCCCACCGCGTCCGGAGAGCGCGCGGGGCCGGCCCCAGAGGTGGGTGGGTGGGTGGGTGGGTGGGTGAGTGTTGCTGCTGCTGCTGCTCCTCCTCCTCCTCCTCGCCCCCGCTCTGTCGTTGTCACTGTCCCAGCCCAGCCCCGCTGCCCCCTCACCTGCGCCCCGGTGAGCGCCGCCGCCGGAACTGGTCCCGCCCGCGCAGGGCATGCCGGGAGCGCCCCGCCCTCCCGAGCCGCGCACTACAACACCCGAGAGCCCCCGCGGCGCCGGTCAATGGGAGGAGCCGGCTGAGGGGCGGGGCGCAGGGCAGTCAATGGAGGCGGGGCTGGCGCCGGGCGGTTGGAGCGCGCAGCCCCCGAGGACGGGGCCCCTGCCCCGCAGCGCTGCCCCCGGGCCCCGCGCTCGTCCCGGTGCCGCCGGCTCGCTGTGCCCGCAGCCCGGCCCCGGCCCGGCGCTGAGCGGGGCGCTGGGCGCCGTGAGTGAGGGGAGGGGAGCGGGGCGGGGCCGGGGCCGCGGGAGCCGCGTTGCCATGGGCACGGCGCGCGTGCGCCGCGCGGCCGCCATGGTGGGGCTGTGAGGGGGGTCCCTGTCCCGGTGCTGGCGCTTGGGGGCTGCGGTGGCTCGGCCCCGGCCCCGCGCCCCTRAAGGCAGCCCCGAAGCCAAGGTCTGTCCTCCACCGTTGTGTCTTCTCCGCTTCTCCCTCCCGGCGGGGCTGCCGAGGTGGATGTGACGGCGAACGTCAGTTCTGGTGGCACGGAGAGGCTGAGGGTCTCATGTCTCAATTAGAGTCATAGAGTCATTCAGGCTGGAAAAGATCTTCAAGATGATCAAGTCCAAGATTCAACCTAACACCTCCATGCCCAAGCTCTCCAGAAAGTGCCTGCTGTGTTACTACTAACAAATTTTTGTTTGAACACAAGAGTTCTCCTYGCTCCCACAGAGGATGCTGCATTTGCTGACTGACAAGTCAGATCCACTGTAACATCCATAACCTTGGGATACTTATCCCTCAGTTTGGCACAGCGAGCCATACTGGACAGTTTGTTTTATCCCGATRGCATTCACCTTGCCCTTGGACACCTCAGCTCACTGTCACAGCACTACTCCAGCCATGGGGATTTCCCTCCTCATTACCTAAATGAAGTTCAGAGGTTGTCTCACACCAATAAAACGACCATGGATATGGCCTATAAAGTATTTACAGAGGCAATTTGCAAGTTATAAACTTCCCAGGGTGTAAGCTGGGTTTAACTTCATGTTTTGAGAASTGTTATTGGCCTGTGCCAATGCAAATAACAGTGACAGTGTGATCACTTAAACAGTTATTTCAGTCCTGAACAACACAGGGTCACCAATCTCCTACGGTCTCTGTGGGTCTCTTCCAACTCTAGGTATTCTATGAAACCTCTGAACTAGAAATCATTTACTCTCATGTTTGATTGCCCAGAAATCCATGTGATTGTAGCATAAAATGTAAAGGTTTTCCATGAGGATTAATTATCTGACTTCCTAGTACAGCTGCAGTCCCTACTGTGTTGTCTCAACTCCTCATGGACATCAAGGAACAGGAGAAAAGAGTCCACATTAGAAACACTGAGAGGTCAAAATCCAAGAATGTGCTGACTCTCAACTATTTTTTTTGTATAAAAATCCAGGGAAAACRAAAGTAAATATAAATCACATGGAAGGTTCCCCGCCCATGGCAGGAAGGTGGAATGAGATGGTGTTTAAGCTCCATTCCAACCCAAACCATTATGAAATTCTATGACTTTGTGATCATTTTACCTATCATTTGAGTAATGAGGAGGGGAATGTGAGGAAAATAGGGAAGAAGAGTAAATCCAGCTGAGAGCAGAGGTGTCAGCCTGCCTTTGCTGTGTTCCTGCCCCCTCCATGCAGGCAGAGCATGGGAACATGCTTTGAGAGAACACAGCGACAGCATCTGGCTAAGAACCCCAAAAATACCTTATAAATGAGGGGCTAAACTGCCCCTAGGGGGTGTGTGGTGAGCAGGGCATAAGGCTTTCGGCCCTCAGGTGGGAAGAAACAGCTCCAAAAATGCAGATTTTAAGACTTCCTGCTGGGAATTCCACTGCCCTGACTGCACACACTTTGTCCTTGTTTTGGACTGATGTTATCCCAGGTTGGGTGAGGTGTACTTAAGCTCCTCTTTCCTTTGGTTGAAGGGAAGCTGTTCCAATGGCCTCGGAAGGGCAAAGTGAGGATGCAGAACATGCAGCTGAGCCTCCTGCAGCTCCTGTGCAGAGGGACAGGACATTCCAGTGGGGAGCCATTCTCGCTGCAGTGAAGGATCAGCTCCCGTCCCTGGACTCCGACTCCTCCACAGTAAGCACTGCAAAGCTGCCTTCCTTCTCCCTGGCTCTTAGGAAAAACTCTCACCTGTCCTGACTATGGAACACTGTGTGTTAATCCACAGCCTTCTGGATTATCCTTAACTGTCAGGGTGTAATTGCCATCCCCTCTCCCTGTATTCTTTGGATTCTGCCCCTCTGCCCCGCTCAGCTGAGACCCCACCTGCAGAGCTGCCTCCAGCCGTGGAGCCCAGTACAGRAAGGACATGGAGCTGCTGGAGTGAGTCCAGAGGAGGCACCAAGGGCATCAGAGGGATGGAGCAGCTCTGCTATGGAGAAAGGCTGGGAAAGTTGGGATTGTTCAGCCTGGAAAAGAGAAGCTTTGGGATGAYCTGAAGCCTAAAGGCTTTGTGGCCCTCCAGTGCCTGAAGGAGCTGACAGGAAAGATGGAAAGGGACTTTGGACAAGGGCCTGGAGTGCCAGAACAAGGGGGAATGGTTTCCCACTGCCAGAGGGCAAGGTTAGATGGGATATTGGGAAGAAATTGTTCCCTGTGAGGGTGGGGAGGCCCTGGCACAGGTTGCCCAGAGAAGCTGTGGCTGCCCCATCCCTGAAAGTGTCCAGGGCCAGGTTGGATGGGGCTTGGAGCAGCCTGGGCTAGTGGAAGGTGCCCCTGCCCATGGCAGGGGGGAAATGAGCTGGGCTTTAAGGTCCCTTCCAACCTAAACCATTGCATGACTCTGCAGACAGTAAGTATTTCTAGGGAAGAGGAGGGCAGTGGCATCTTCCAGAATGAACCCATGTTTCCTCTTGGTTTGTTCAGTCCGAAATGCRGT
This sequence comes from Amblyornis subalaris, assembly GCA_018881555.1. Classification (NCBI taxonomy): domain Eukaryota; kingdom Metazoa; phylum Chordata; class Aves; order Passeriformes; family Ptilonorhynchidae; genus Amblyornis; species Amblyornis subalaris. The sequence goes on along the minus strand of JACAXG010000057.1, from coordinate 2,008,572 downwards.
GTGACAGCAGCACCCTGCTGATTTAAAAAGCAATGATGAGGTTTTATGCTTGGCAGCATTGTGCCTCCAACAATGCCCTTGCCAGACAGTAGGCCTGTTGGCATGGCTTTCTATCTATGAGGATCACAGCAAAGTGATATTCCTGAAGACTTGGTGGCCCACTAGAAAAAGGCATTTTGGCAGATATTTCAATCCCAAATTCTGCTTTTTTCTCTGCCTATAATTCTCCACAAGCCATGCTGCTTTTTTGTGCTTTTTACTTGCAAAAGAAGCATAATTCCACAAAGCTTTTAATATAAAGTGTGAGACTGAGAGGTGTTGTGCAGCATTCTTCACTGGCACAGGTTTTTCACTTGCTGGGCTTGGGCCAGGCTGTTCTTGGCTGCTGAAGATCTCTGTTCACAGGACAGCATTGATCTGGTGCTCCTCTCTAGTCCAAAATGCTCTGGCATTGACTTTTCTGAGGGGGATAATGTGTCTCAAGATTTGATTATTAATGGCCTTTTGTCCAAATCAGAATATTGTGTTAAGTTTCAAACATGTATAAACTCGAAGAAAGTCTTGAACACACAAAGGATATATTTTACTCCAACTCAGTGTGGCCATGAATGGTACAAAGCGAGTCTTGTGAGCAGTGCAAGAGCCAGAAATGCCTCCAGGGGGCATTTATTATTTATTATTAATCAGTGATCCCAAACAGTGTGATCTAGTGGATAAAGTGTTGATGGGGATTCCATGACTTGGGTTCTGCCCCTGTATCTCTCAGTATCATGTTGGACAGGCCATGTTGCCTCACTGTTTCTCAGTTCCCTCTACCTACACCCAATTTTAGTTATTTAAAACAACCCTTGCATGTTAATATGTGTCTCTATAGTATAGATTAACAACACTGGAATTATTTGTAGGCTTTCTTGGTAAGTTACAATAAGGTTAATCCAGAGGAGCAGCTCCATACTTTGGTGCCAAACCCCATTGTGTAACCCTAGATCATGCTGAACATTCTTTTCACTTTTTACAATCTCCAAATTCTCTGTTTCTATTCCACGTGGAAAAGATTTCCTGCAGGAGGAACTGAGGCAATCTGTTTGGCACTTCATTTGCATTCAAAAGGTCTGGTTGTGTAATCCCTGTCCTGCTGAGGCTGCACTCCAGGGCTGCACCTTTGTCCGAGGAGTTTCCACGTGCGTGAAGATCCATTTGTGCATCCAGGAGCTGTCACCTGAACGTGCTCTGCTCCAGCCTCCAAAAATGGCACTCACTAATGTGTTTTATGCCCTGAAGTGCTTCCATTACCCTGATATGCAATTTATTAAGAGGARAGATGTTCTGTGGCAGTTTGCTTCATGTTAAGTTAATGACACCAGAGAGGATTCTCCGCAGTGTGAATTCCCAAAAATGCACACTTGCAAAACAAAGGGACAAGCAGGAAAGCTGTGTCCTGACTGCTGAGGAGGTGCTTAATCTCCCTTTGGTGCCCATGCATAAGAATTCATCTCCAATGCATATCTGATGTTTAGAAAAGGGATTTTCAGAGCTCTCTAAACGCTGCCCAGCCACAGGGMTGCTGTTTGCATTCTGAACAGGTCCTGAGGGCACTGAAAAGCCTTCATGGCCCTGCCTGGCCTCACCTGGGGCTCCCASCCACATGCCCAGCTCTATTTAAGCTCGGCTCTGGCCTTCACTCCCTCTCTGAGCTACGTTAGGGGAGTTTTGGTTTCTAGTTATGGTCCTGTCTGAGCCAGACTTTCACCTGTGAATTGAGTTCAGGCTTGATCTCTGAGCTGCCCCGTCACTACAATATTGCCCAATGAGCTGGAGTTTTGACTCAGCCTGGTTGCTGCCCCTGGTCTGTCCTTGTTCCCCTTGGGTACTGTGGGACTGGACTTTGCCTGGTGAGGCCTTGCCTTTCCARTCCCTGAGAATCCCAGAATCCCAGMATGGTTTGGGTTGGAGGGACCTTAAAGCCCATCCAGTCCCACCCCCTGCCATGGGCARGGACACCTTCCACTAKCCCAGGTTGCTCCAAGCCCCGTCCAACCCAGCCTTGGACACTCCCAGGGATGGGGCAGCCACAGCTTCTCTGGGMARCCTGTGCMAGGGCCTCCCCACCCTCACAGGGAACAATTTCTTCCCAATATCCCATCTAACCCTGCCCTCTGGCAGTTTGAAGCCATTCCCCATGTCTTGGCACTCCAGGCCCTTGTAAATATTAAGCAGCTSTGCTCTTGCCACTCCGATGGTGAATGAGATAGTGCAGGGAATCACTTGGGAGTTAGAGAACTTCCCACCCTCTTCATTGCTTTTCTCAGCAGGATGTTTGTCATCAATCTTCATGGGAATTTGAGTTTGAAGTGGTTTTTACATTTGCAGCTTGCTCCAATGTTGTGTGGCTGTCACACAGCCTGGGTTGGTGACTCTTGGGCTACCAGACAGTCTAGTGAAGGTGTGACTGCAGAGAACCTTCTTGTCTGCACTTCAAGTGGTGACAACATGGCAGYTGTCACTGCAAACCAGGTGTTCAGGTGAGTACTGCAGTCTCCTGTTTAATTTCTCTTTGTTTCCTGTTTGCAGTCTGATTGTGAGAGCGATGAGGAGCTTTTCATCTTCCAGCGGGACCTGCCAAACTTAATTCCTGAYCTGTCGGAAGAACTGATGATGTTTGCCCTGGAAGACTCACAGGAGCAGGTTGGGACTGTTGTGTGTGGGCTCTACTGTCACCCCTCTCTTGTGGCTGTCCCCAGTGTGGGCAGCTGCTGGTGTCTGACCCATTTGACTGAACTGTGGGATGAAAAAGCTTAGTCCTCAGTAGAAAATAGATCCTTCTTTCTCTTTTTACAGTGGCCCTTTAAAGTTTTCTTTGTTCTTGAGATTTTAGACCTATTTTGTCCCATCTCCTGGCAGTTTTTCCTGTGCACTAACACTGTGCAATCATTTTATGTGTGTAGAAAATTAATTAGGCCAGTGCAGAACAGAGGACAAGTAYGAAGTTTACTCTTTGAACAGCTTTTCTGGGATAAAATTATTACATTGCTCCTTTAGTGATGACGATAAATCCATAGAATCCCAGAATGGTTTGGGTTGGAAGGAACTTTAAAGACCACCCAGTTCCACCTCCTGCCATGGGCAGGGACACCTCCCACTATCCCAGGTTGCTCCAAGCCCCGTCCAMCCTGGCCTTGGACACTTCCAGGGATGGAGCATCTCATCTCTGGAAGATGGGAAGCTGAAAGAGGAGCCACCTGACCCTACTGTTCCATCATGGGAAGTCGAACATTGTGCTGCTTTTCCCCACTTGTTTATCTTGCTGTGAGAAATGTCCTATAATGAGCACATGTAAGAAAAAGTAATTTAAAGGATGTTTAGCACTTCCTGAAATTAAACTTTCTGGAAAGTAAACAATGTTACTGTTTTCCATGATGGATATGGTGTGGGTTGGTTCCATATGGTGTCTGAGTTGGAGCTGTTGTCTTCCAATCACTTTATTTTGGTTTATTATCYGCTTGTAAAGCTCAGGGAGATGTGACTTTCTGCACATGTGTGCTTTCTCTACCTGTAGCAAACCCAGGAAACAGAAAGACTTTCATGGGAGATCTGGAATGGAGACCTGGAAAGTTTTGGCTTTCAGGAAAAAGCAGATGGTGCCCAAATCACTGCAAAAGAAGATGTACAAATGATTAAAGATGAGGCTCCTGAACTTGCCAGCCAGACTGAAGAAATGCCAAGCCAAAAGGGAGCTCTTCTTGAAGAGGCTCTTGCAGATTCCACAGATCACCTGGAAGAGAAAGAACAGGGCAGGACACAGGCCAGGGAAAGAGGCAACTCTTGGCTTAATCCAGCATTGTCTGTGGAAGAGCTGTACAGTAAAAAAGAGAGAAAAAAGCTGATAGAGACAAAGATACTCTCCAAAGTCATTCTGGAGCCATCCCCAAAGCAGGATTTCAAGCCTCCCTCCCAATGCATCAACAACAGTCCAGGGAGAATTGCAAAGGAAGAAACCTCCTCAGCTGAGCATCTTGGAGAAGGGACCCATTTGTCATTGCAGGCAAGTGGCCCTAAAAAAATGCTTTGGGGAGTGCTGCTGGTGGGGTGGGGGGCACAGAGCACTGCCTGTACAATCCTAYTACAGCAAGGAACTGAAGTGCCCAATTCTGCACACACCACAGGGGTTGTGTGTTATACAAGCTCCCAAAAGCTGTCCCAGAGCTGTCAGTGCAAGCCCATACAGGAGGCAAAAGCCCTGGCTCAGCAGCAAGGTCCATGGAACTGTTAGGGAAGCCAACCATAGCATCTGTCCCTGGGAAGATAAGGAGTTTTTCTGTTTTAATGTTTTTGCATTAAAACAAGGAGCTTTCTGGCCTTCCAGTGTCTGGTCTTTCCTGTAGGGCTGGAGGTGAGGAGGTGTTTAGGGTTGTTGCTGAAGTCCTAAAGCTCATCCACCAAAGGCAGGTGCTTGGCTGTGTGGGATGAGCAGCTCAGTGTTAACCGGGATGTGGCCCAGAGTGGAGAGGTGGTTCTCTTCAGTACTGAGTTATAGATCTGCCTGGATTGATTTTTGAGTTCATTAAGACTTAATCAGCCCAGAACATGACCTGATCTTTGTGTTCAAAGCCTTCCACAGGTCACAGTACAGATGTTTCCCTTCCCCTTTCATGTACTCACAGAAATAAACTTTTTGATGTCAGAGCTGTTCCAGTCCAGGCAAATCATGCAGCTGCTGGCCTGTCAGTTAAATTGTGCTGCATCATCGGAGGACATCTTTTCAAGTGGATCTGGGTTTAATTCCCAGCTCCCCTCGTAGAGTCCAGTTTCTCTATTAATGCAGGAGGCACTATTTGCCTTTCAGAACCTGTTTGATATCAGTGACTTCAATGAGCTGAAGTCTGATGCTTTTGGGTGAGTACTGAGACCAGGCTCAGTGTGTTCCCACTTCCATTTGGAAGGTGACTGTTGCTTCCCAGCTCAGCCAGGCAYCTCAGTTTATGTCAAGTTGTTCTTCTTGATTCCCATCAGTTCATTTGAATTTTTCTTTTCTTAAGTTCCTTTCTGTATTAGAAATGGAATTGTGCAAACCTTCACTTTTTTTTCTTCTGGAGCTTCTGGAACTTAAAGCAGTGCTGCAGTGTGTGATGTTAGAATAGATCTAATCAGGATTCAGGTATGTGTGAAGATTTATTGCTCAGGAAGGAGGGATAATCTTCCCTTAAACAAGAGGGGCAGATGATGGAGGTTTACAAGGTGAAACTGCTGGGTTTGGAGGCTGCTTCTGCTTTTTTAAAGCCCATGAGTAGTTATATGAAATGCATATTTGTGGTAGTTGTCATTGTCACAATTAACAGCCCTCTTCCTTTTCATAAAACTCCTAAATACTTCTAATTTCTGGTGATGATATTTCATAYGGGTATGGATATTTTTAATTAAAATTTCAATTTCAAATAATATTCAGAGGGGAAARCAATGAGTGGTTTAAATGCACGTGCACTTCCGTGGCAGCCTGGTTCTTGTACCTGAGTTAGCAGTGTGAGTGTGCCCTCAGCCAGGGCATGKGGGATTCAGAGCAAGGACATGGATGATCCTCCCTTCAGGGTGGGATGAGCAGCTGATATCATCTGATAGTGACTGTACCAAGAGGAATGGGAATTTACCCTGGTCAGAAGTTGGAGGGGGAGGAAAAGGCTCATCTCAAAGAGCTGAAGAGCCTGAAGTCCTTCTCTTGTGGGTGGCAGTGAGAAGTTCTCACATTATTCAGGCTCAGAATACACATGCTTGGCCTTGYATCAGGCCACTTTCTAATCTGTTTCACTGCCTCCAGTGATTTTTTTGTAGCCTGTATCAAAAGAGGTCATGATTCTCAAAGAAAAAGCCTCAGCAGAAGTGGCTGAAGCAGCTGGAGGGATGCACTGTCTGAAGGGATAGAATAAATGCATTCCTTTCCTCACAGCACTTCCTCTGGAATTGCTAAAAGCAAGCTGGCACTGAAATTAGGGGTGGTCTTTTGGGAGTAATCTTTCCATCACATTTCTGTTTTCTTCTTTCAGAATATTGAGAAATGGGATCTAGACAAGAATCCTGAGGAGCTGGAGCAGCAGAGAGAAAAAGCTCGAGCAGAAGTTGCTTTCTTCCCAGCAGATTATGGTAATATTACTAGTTGAAAGTGTATAAAAATAAATAAAACACAGGTTCCTGTGTTTAAGTCATCCCCTGCAGCATCATTTTGAATACTGAAATCATAGTGGGTTTTTTTAATGCCTCTGAAACATGTTTAATTAGCTTCCCCCAAGATTTGATTTCTTTTTTTTAGCCTGAAGCCAGTGCTGTGTGGCCTGCCATGGGCCAGGCAAGCTGGATGAAGGTTTGAAGTGGGTCAAAGCCAGATGCCAATTTTATCTTTATCCTTCCCCTTCTGACAGGCTGTAGGCAAAGGGACAATGTGGACATGGGGAATATTGGGTGGTTCCATGGCAGAAGGGCACACCTGGTGGTTCTTTTTGTTGCTCTTCCATAGAGACCTTCAGGAGGAAGTCTGAGGCTGAGCTCATGGAGAAGCTGGGATTGCTGTGTGCCAGGCAGTCCAGGACAGAGGCTCCTCTCTGTGGGTGGCCATCAGCCAAGCTCTGCTCCTTCCAGGGACAGCAGGACAATAAGTAGGTCCTTTTCTGTCACATATCCCAGCTAATCCTGGCTGCCAGTGTGGATACCTGGGAACTCCTGCTCTTCCATAGGAGTTTTTCTCCATAACCTCTGCAGAAAGCTGGTATTGGAGCTGGAATACTCAGTCATTCCTATCCATTTGAGCATAAACACCTTGGCATTCTCCACCAACCTTTGTCTAGACTTTACCAGACACTTGGGATAAATGGGAAAGGCAGGAAAACAAGGCTAAGCCAATTATCAATGCTCACTTTTTTTTGTCATCTAGGGTACCAGTTTCTCTTCCTGGTACCTCAATTGAGCAAAAATACACAGGATGATTTTCTGTGGGTATCAGTGGAGATGTCAGTGCACCTTGGAGGGTTCTGTGTGAAGGAAGAGCATTTTCAGGCTGTTCAGAGGGAATAATGAGTGAACAAGTGGAGGGGAAGGTGGGAAGTATCCTCATTGCCAGAGCAGGGACAGCCACTAAGATGATTTGCACTTTGTATGCCCAGGAGGATAAAATGGAATTGCCAAAAGAGGCAGAGAGGAAAGGGGGACTTAYTCTTACTCATTGACATTGAGCTCTTAAAAATTATGAGTTCTCTGGTGCCATAACTGCCTGCCTTTGTTCTCCAGAACCATTTGGTTGTCAGACTTTGAGAACTAAATATCCCTCTTCATCCTGCCTGAGCTCTGTGTTCCTGGGGGAAGCTGAATCCTTGAATTCAGCTTTGAAASGTGGGGGAAATTAGGCAGAAGCAGAGTTGGAATCTGTATGGTAGCAAGCACAAAGCTCCTTTCTCAATCCCATTTGATCCTAATCCATGCCCTGCAGGAATTCTTGTGTGGATAAGGCAGAGGCCATGCTGAAGTGGTGTTTTCTATGTGTAGGGATGGTGCTTTGCTGTCATCCCCACCAAGTTCTCTGAGGATGGCCAGGATGAGATTCCRGGGCCCGCCAAAGCCTGCAACTGTGTACATAGATTTGAGGGATGCTGAGCCCCAGCAGTCAGTGACATTCCCTGATGAGGAGCAAAGGTAAATCCTGGCTTTGTTGGGAGTGAGAAATAAGTAACAAAAAGTGGGAAACTGAAACCTTCTCTCTTGGAACAGGGTTAATTGATATGGTCTGATTGTTTCACAGTGCAAGTGACAGCTCCTCTGAAGAASAAGAGACTGTGACAATTAAGGATGAAGCAGAAAGGAGAATGTAAGATTCCTTACCAGGATCCTGGGTCAAGTCATATGATTTTTTCTGAAACGAAAATAATTACACTAACAGGGATTAGAGTGAAAGTTTGTGCACCCAAATATCTCCATTCTGGTCTTCCCAGCAAAAAAACCCCAATAATGGAAGTGCTGCAGTGTGGCCCCAGGAGGTCACTCTTTTCCTGTGGCATGGTAAAGATACCAAAGCTGGAAAATAGTTGTTGATCCTTGAGGCAATACAGCACTTGCACCTCTAACTACAGCTGCTTGGGACAGCTCAAAACACAACCAGAGGTGCCCTGGGGGCTGGAAAATGTGGCTTTTCCTCCAGACCTGTGTGAGTGACACCAGAACTGCGTTTTACATGACTCAGAACCAAACTTTGAAAATGTTGTAAGGAGTTGACTCAGACAAACCTTTATTTTTAGAAATAATAAAGTAAGCTAGAATTGATACAGATTTAAAGAGAATATTGACTGTACTGTATGGGCAGGAATGCTCCCAATTCTCCTTAATTGGAGGGAAAAGGGAAAAGGGTGTGATGGATGAGTCCTAAACTGTAAATTCCTCAATAGGCACAGATGTCAACCTTTTCCTGTTGCTAAACTCAGGGTTTGATTCATACCCATAAGTTATTACACATTTGTTTGGTGTGAAGCAGAGATGTCAAGTTTAACCATCTCCCTGCATATATGCTCTGGATTCCACTTGGAATTCTGCTGCCTGTAAGTTCAGGCCACAGCAGTGCAGAGGACAAGCAGAACATGTGTCTTCTTGTGCCAGCCCATTACACTTCTCTGAAGGGTTTGAAAGAATGGATTATTTGACAAGGAACAGAGCCCAAACAATGTAATTTAGAACATCTAATCCAAACCCAGCACAAAGCAGGGACAAGGTGATGCTTGGGGAACTCTCCCTGGCTCTGATACAAATTCAGCAGTTCCAGCAGTGTAAATCTGGAGTGATGGAGAGCACAGCTTGGATTTTGATTCATTTTAATGTTGCTAAAGAACATGCACAAATGAAATGCCTGGCAAATGTTGCTCAGTTCTCTTTGTAAATAAGAAATCCTCTTGGTCTCAGCAGGACAGGATTCTGATCTCATTCACAAGGGGTCAATCCAGTTTCACTCTTATCTGGATGGAATTATTAAACAGGGCTGCATATTCTGACAAACCATGCAGGTTTTGTCATGGCAGGATATTCCACTATCACAATAATGTGCTTGCTGACAGTTTAGCAGTCTCATTGAGGAAATGAAGCCAAACACTCAAAAATTCTAACAATTATTAGAAAAAGCTTTTCTTCTCTATGTATTTGAACCCCACCCCCCATATCCAAAGGGGACAAAAATCTGTAGGCTCTGATTTCCATGCCAACAGTACATTTGTTCAGGGCTCTTCTGGTAGGTGTTTGTGTTGTGCCTGAATGCAGAAGAGATAAATAAATTGCCAGGAAGATCAATTTTGTGTTCTGGCTCTGTAATGGCTTGTGTCACCTGAGTGCTGGTGCTGCTGTTACCAACAGTTATTATTCCTGTAGATGCCCAGTCCTTGTTTTGAGCTGTCACTCTTATGAGAAGTTCCTCAGAGATTGAGTTTATTCCTATAATGCTTTATCTTGATTAAATCAGGTTTTTATTTCCTTTGCAGGAGGAATTGCTCAGGGAAAACCCTGTTACTGCAACAACTCCGAGCAGCCCGTAAGGAGGCCTTGCAGCATCTTCATAAAATGTCTGTCCCAGCTGGAAAACTGGATCCAGAAAGGCTGGAAGACAGAGGTTCCTCTAATATAAGTCAAACCCAATCTTGTGAAGTGAGGCAAGAGACAGATGAGGTGATTCCCAGGGAACTGACRGGATTGGAACCAGAGAAGAGAAGTCCCCCCTTGTCAAGGTGTGAGGGCGATGGAGCTGCCACAGCAAAAGAGAACAAAATGGAAGCTGAGAAGGTTCAAAATGCAGGAGATGCTCCAGAGTGTCCTCGAGCTACAACAGAATTGCCAAGGTATCCCACAAGAAGAGTCATCAGTGGTTTGATTGTGGCTTCTCTAATTGTCTAGGACTAAAAAACCTTGTTTACCTGGGCTGTGAGATGGAGCAAAAGGGTGTTGGTTTTGTTAGCTGGAAAGACCAACGGTCCTGGCAGCTGCTGCTGGAAGGCTTACAAACAGCCTCAGAGGGCCAGTGAAGTGGCCTGGGATGAGATGAGCTATGGCACTTCTGACACTGTAAATTTAGCCTTTTTCTTTAGCTTTTATTCTATAGGAGAGGAGGATAACTCACTATTGATCTCCTTTACAAACAACAGCCCTGAGATTTCCTAAGCACAGCTTCCTAGAAAATAGGTCTGGAAGGGTCAGCCTCCCTGTGCCAATAGAGAGTGAGCTAAAACCTAATCTCTCCTGGCAGATCTTTATAGAACTTGGTCTTGAAATCCTCAGTGGGGAGGATTCCTTGACTCCCAGTAGTACATTTTACTGCTTAATTATCCTTACAGTTGTAAGGCTTTTCCTTAAGTCTAATCTAAATTATTCTCTCTCCAATTTAAGCTTATTTTTGTTGTGCTCTCAGGAGGAATGGAAAATGGTTTATTCTGTTTCTCAGTATAAAACACCTTTCACAAACTGGAAGAAGTCTCCCCTTGTAACTTTTTCTTCCAAACAAAGGAATTCTGACTCTTGTCCACTAAGAAAAGTGCAAGACCTTGGAGTTACAAAGTACACCTGTGAGGAATGCCCCAGGAATATCTTGGAAAGCTTTAAAAAGTCGAAATAAGAGTGATATCAATTGAGGAAATAGCAGAGTTATTTGGGCCTCTGCCTCCCTGGGCTCAGTTTAATGTGGTGTATTCTGCAGAAGGTCTAATTTTAAAGGGAAATCAGGTGGTTGCCTTGTGCACCTGCCCAACTATTTGGGAGAGCWCCATTCTGCTGCCTTTTCAAAGGTTACATCCTGCTATTTTCAGAGTGAAATTTAACATTCTGACTTTGACATATGAGTCYTGGAAAGAATTAGGATCTGCCTGCTCTGGAGACTATTACTGTGTCAGAGTTAAACACTTGCCTGCCCTGCCACTTCCACGCCCCAGCTCCTGGGTCCTGGTTTAAATGGAACATGGTTGGTTGCAGGGTTTTTTTCCCTGTGGAATTCCTGACATTAAGCTCATTGCTTCCATCAGGAATATTAAACTCCATTTTGATTACCTGTTAGCCTGCACAGAGATGGCAGCCCATGGCCAGGCAACAATCTGGGTTATTTATTGTCTCTGAGTAACAACTCAGTTATTTTAACTGATTTCAGTTTTCTTTCTTGCTGTTCTAATTATTGTTGGGGCACCTGGGGCTGGAAGAATTCAGAAGAGATTGAACTCCATGTTTGCCATGGAAATGGCAGATGAAATCTCTGCAGGCATCAGAAGGTAGAAAGATGGGAGGTCTTAGGGTCAGGGGAAGCTTATCTCTGTCTTATCCTATAGCAGATAGGAAAGGAAATGGGCTTAGACTGGGAATTTTGGTGTGGAGATCTCCAAATAGATCATCACCACTTATCAGAAGTTTGAGCTCTGCTCTTTTTCTTTAAGGTTGTTTTTTTTTTCTTAGGGAGATGACTTCATGCAATGACAAGTCCTCGTGTTCCCCCCCAAACACCAGAAGTGCTTTCTAAATCTGTTTTAGCCTTTCATGTCATGATTCACCCTCCAGTGTGTGGTATAAACATGAGAAACAAAGAAATGCAACCAGATGAACAAGTGGCTTTTTCTCCCAAGTGAAAAGCTTAATCTGTGTATTTTTCAGGGCAGAAGGAAGTGCAAGGGAGCTATCCCAAAAGGAAGAGGAGACGAAAGAGAGGCAGAGGAGATGCCGATTCCAGCAGCAGCTGGAGCAGCGGCAGCCTCAGYGCTCGGTGTGTGGGAAGCAGCCCATGGCAGAGAACACCCCGGTGCTGTTCCACACGGTCAGTGGCTCAGGGTAGGCCGTGCCTGGCAGGGGAGGGCTCCCTGCCACGGGCAAGGGGCAGCCTGGGAGCAGAAAGTCCTTTTCGTTGCATTATTTCAAATCTGTTTGTTATGGAGCACCGTTCCCTGAGGAGAGGAGCAGCCCTGCAGCTCTTCTCTCACACTGTGAGAGAGGAATTCCCCACTTTCCTGTGCAGGGAGAGCTCCCCAAGCAGCTGCCCTCCAGTGCTGACCTGCCAGGGCTTGCTGGAATCAGTGGGCTCAGTGTCAGCTACTTCACAGAGTCTCCCAWATGATTTTTCATACCTTTTTCTAAAAAAGCAAAATATTTTTACTGTCCCTGCAGAGTCCTGTCTTGTCTCTGCCCCAGCAGCTTTATAGTYCACTGTTGTGGGTAGGTTTTGAGGATTGTGGGTTTAATAATAGGTTTTGTTCCTGATTAAGGGAGTATGAAATTATCCTGATTTTTCCCAAAGCCTAAGTATGGCTCAGAGGACAGGGCTGTTGTTCCTCCTCAGAAGATTTATCTCTGTCCCTGCCCTGGGTGGAGGGGTTGGAATGAGATGAGCTTTAAGGTTGCTCCCATCCCAAGCTATTCCATGATTCCATGATAAGCAGTCCTGCTTCATCCATGCACTGATTTTGCTGAACACAAGGCCAGCTGAGAAGGTAAGAGCAGGTGAGAAACTCCAGCATTTGTCCATGAATCCACCATAATGATTTATTTGGGCTACTGGCAATTACAGAGCTCTTCTGTCAGTACAAAAGTTGAAAGACCTTTACAGCCCTAAATTTGGGGCTGGACCATTCAGGTTTGTTTTGTAAGTTGATTGTTGTGTTTCTGGAGATCTGAAAGCTCATTTTATTTACCACTGGGTTAATCAGTGAGGGGGAGTAAAGGACTAACAAGCTCCCAGCTGAGTTTCCCTCTGCCAGCCTGATTTGACAAGGACAACACAGTGCCCAGAGCTCAGCTTTGGAGGTGCAAAGGTTGTGGATCCTTTGGGTTTGCTCCTCCCTGGCTGCTGGCAGGTCCCACCCCATTCCAGTCAGCCCTTATTAAGATGCAGACACTCACTTGCTCCTCAGAAATCCACGTGGGCCTTGCTCTCTCCTTCCTGACAATGCACCAGGCAATGCAGAATTCCTCTGTATTTGGTCATTTCCCATATTTGCTGTGCTGATGCCAATAAAATGAGGATGGGCTTGTGCTGTGCTTTGTCTCGAGCACAGCTCAGGGTGGATCTGTGCTGGAGCTCAACTGAGGTAGGATGATATTCCAGACATGGCAGCAGGGACATGGGCACTGCTCACCAGCCCAGCCTTCTGCTGCCTGGGGAGACTGCTACCAGTGCCCAAAAAGAGGGAGAGGGACTCATTATACAGTGCCAGGACAAGGGGAATGGCTTCCCACTGCCAGAGGGCAGGGTTAGATGGGATATTGGGAAGGAATTSTTCCCTGTGAGGGTGGGGAGGCCCTGGCACAGGTTGCCCAGAGCAGCTGTGGCTGCCCCATCCCTGGAAGTGTCCAAGGCTGGGTTGAGCAGGGCTTGGAGCAGCCTGGACTAGTGGAAGGTGCCCCTGCCCATGGCAGGAGGTGGCACTGGATGATCTTCATGGTCCTTCCAAACCATTCCAGAATTCCAAAGTAAGTGCCAGCCCTAAGGGAAACCTGCCTGACCTCCCAAGGCACCATCGGTAACAGCAAATCAGCACAACCCATAACAACCATGTTCTCTGGGCAACTCTGCTCTTAGTTCTTATTTAGAAATATTCATTATTAAAATTAAGAATAAAAAATGTATCAACATCATCTATCAAATACAACAGTCCTTYATAAGATTACTTGAAATCTGCCTTGATAGCAGCATTTTTTCTTTGCATTTGAACAGGGTTTTCTTTTCTTTCTTTTCTTTCTGAACAGAGACAGAAAAACTTGACTGTTTTGACATTTAAAACTAAAAAACCCTGTAATTTGGCAGCTATGTCTCAGTGAAAATATCTAATATCTATATATAAACATGTATATTCAAAGAACAAGCCCCARTGTTTGACAGAGTAGCACACTCTCAAATTTGTTTTGTAAGTCCTTTGTTTTGGCAGTGATAGATGTTCAGATCTGGAACACTTGTCATAGTTTCCAGAATTCCTCTGACCATTTATAATGTACATAAATAATTGAATTGAATAATAATCAGAGGGAAAGTTTAGAAACTCTGCAATTACTGTAGCTGAGGTGCTGGGAATGACTGGCAAAGGAAATTTAAAAAGCTGCATTAGGGTTACATTACAGTTCTTGTCTAAAATGTAAAAGCAGATTTRATGTGCTGTCTCCTTTTTCTTAACCCAGTTCAGTCAAACTCTGTCCTCAGCTTCACTCTGAGAGTCAGGGTTGGGCAGAGCACTTTCAACACACAGCAGGTAACTTGGGAGACTCTGAACTGCCAGGGGCACTTCAGCTTCTGAAGGGGCTGAGATCCAGTGGATTTCCAAGACAYGCAGGTACCAATTCCCTGGGAAGTCAGTGGGTTCATTCTAAKAATTCTGCCTGTCAGGTCCATGTCTTTAGGTGTCTGAATCCTTGGGCAGTCTGGCCCACCTTTAGTTTCAAAAACAATGCATGGAAGAACCTGATTTTTTTAATGCTATGTTTTGGGTTTGTTTTTTTTTTCCTTCTCTGCACCACCCAAACTTCTTCTAAAATTGAGCCCCTTAACCACATTTTAACCTTTGGATCTAATTGAGAACTAGAGTTCTGTGAAAGCCACCAGAGTGGTGGTGTGATCCTTGCTGTAGGGTCAGGATGAATTAATAGTTTAGGGGAACAACACAGGGTTTGTTTCAGTATCTGAGCAGGGTGTTATGGATGAGGGAGACAGAAGGAATGCTCACAGTATGCAAAGCAGTTAAATGGAGGATGTAAAATGAAATGGGTTTGATCTGTCACTTCATTCATCTTGCTTATTATGATGGAGTAACTGAGTACTGATGTTGTTTTCCTGTTATGTTCACATTAGGTGGGATCCAGATGATGGTGGTAACTTTTGCCAGGCTCAGAACTGAGTTTTATGTCAGGGAGCAGCACAAGCAGGTTCCTCTAAAGATCACTGGTTTGGGTGTGAAGGCACCTTAAAGCTCATCCCATTCCACCCCTGCCAGGTGCAGGGACACCTTCCACTAGCCCAGSTTGCTCCAAGCCCTGTCCAACCTGGCCTTGGACACTCCCAGGGATCCAGGAGCAGCCACAGCTTCTCTGGGCAACCTGTGCCAGGGCCTCCCCAGCCTCACAGGGAASAATTCCTTCCCAATATCCCATCTAACCCTGCCCTCTGGCAGTGGGAAACCTTTGGGGAAGACAAAGCAGGAGCTGCAGGTGAGAGCAAGGCAGGCAGGGCAGAGACCTCACCAGCAAGGAGGGCAGTGCCAGGGTCCCCAAAGAGCAGCAGAGCAGCTCCAGTGAGGGTGGCCAGTTGGGAAGTGTGTGGGAATGAGGAAGGTCCAAGATCAAGGGCAGAAAGCCAAGGCAGGGACAGGGCGAAGGGACAGGACACAGGGTGAAGGGACAGGGCACAGGGTGAAGGGACAGGGCACAGGGTGAAGGGACAGGACACAGGGTCAGCCCAGCAATGACCCAGGGGGCCTGGAGTGATGAACCACGGCTGAGATGGAGCCACAATGTAGATCAGTCAGTGCAGGGTCAGTGCAGGTGAGGCCAGGCAGAGGCAGAGCTGCACTGCAGCTTGTCAAGGACCAAGGGGAATGTCCCTGCTGAAAAAGCAGCTTCACAGAGCTCCTTTCAGCAGCCTCATGTGCAGTGACACACCTGAACTCGTGCCAGAACTGGCCCTGAGCACTGCAGCCAAAGCCCTGCATGGCCCTGCCACTTCACATCCAGCCCTGGCATTCCTTTCACACACCACCACGAGTATTTAGTTTGTATTAATCTCTTTTATTAGTGGGACAAAGTAGGTGTTTTGAGCAGGGCTTCAGCTTGATTCTCCATTTATTTCTTTATCGTGATATGGCAGAACAAGATAATGTTGTTGGAGAGCTATTAGTAACCACCTTGTAACCAGCCCCTTATAAACACTGTTTTATCTACCTTACACAGCCCGAGTGGTTGGGAAATGAATGTGTTGACTCATACTGAGGCATCTCATTTTTCTTGGCATTCACAATCACTTTGGCTAACCTTGCATTAGTAATTAWATTACCATGATCCTCATCTCATTGCAGCTTAGCCTTACAGCTGCCTTACAAAACAAAAACATGCAGGCACAATGGAGTCATCCTACCCTAACAAATAGATGATGTGGGGACTTTCCTTTCCGTCTTGTAAACACAGACTCCATCACCTTTTTGTCAAAATCAGCAGGTTCTTCCTGTTAACACACCCTTGACTCAGCTTGCTGGTGTCAGGTAGAATTCTCCACCACAAGATTTTCATCTTGCATTCCCACAAAATTACCAATATATTATGGTCAAAATCTTCTTGCCCTTTTATGGCCTTGTTCTCTCTTTGATCTGATATCTCTTTATGGGAAAATCCCTGACAAAATCCATATTTACCATCAAAAGTGGTGCTGAAGTGCTGTACATTCTGCTACTGGGACAGTTACCCTGCATCAGCGTGGTCTGGCTCAAAGTAGGGATTGATTTCCAAAACTTGTAGATGTAATTTTAGTTCAGTTCCTGGCCCCAAAAGTTATTTTTAAGTAGGAGGTGCCTTGATCTGCAAATTGTCAGTGAAATGCTTTTGATTCTTTACCTGTCTTCCTTAAATAGGTGCCTGTGATTGCCATTGCTGCTGTCTGGGTGTTTTGATCTTTTTAAGGCAATAGTGCTGACATCAACATTGGAAATTGCCCTTTTCTTCCATCTTTGGGTCGTTCAAGGACGTTGTGGATCCYGGGATCCCAACCCAGCACTTCACCAGCTGGACCATGGCACTTGGGCACCTCCCCAGCTCCAGTGGAGCTGCTCACATGGCTGCACTTCGGTGATGGCCTCAGCACTATTTAAAAATACACCACTTTTATTGCTGGGTGGAAAATGCAGGAAGGAAAAGGACTGTAAGAAAGGGAAATGAATGTCTCAGCACAAAGGGCTTAGCAATCACTCGTGAAGGAATAGGTTTWGTGCCACTTCTGTGCCGAAATGCCAATCTATCCCCCAAAATGTGGTGCAATAAATATTTGGAGAAGTTGAGGAAATCTGTAAAATATTTTTAGAGTTATCATGACTTTGTGACACAGTTGAATTTTTCTCTATCTGTATTACTCCAAAGGTGATCCTGGTAGTACAAATCACCTGTGACCAAATATTTTCATTGACAAAAGCAATGGTTCAAAAGCAACCAAACCTGTATGAATGTAATTAAACCAACATTTAGCCCTTACTATTCCTTTAATATATCTTTTAAAAAGCCCCATTAATTGTAAAAATCACCAAATATTTCCTACACTAATTTTTTTCAGACCCCAGAGCTGAGTTTGGGTCGTGCTTGGCTCCAGGTGTTCTCCCTGCTGGGCTGGTGCCAAGGTTGTGRCCAGCAGTGCTGTGCCCAACAGCCACCAGATGGCCCCTGAATTCCTCCTTTTTTCCCCAGCCAGGCATTTAATGAGTTCCTGAAACAAGATTACAATCTCTTGTACTTAATGAACCCTCTGCCTCGACTCAAGAAAGGCTTAAAAATAAACCAAGGCAATTAGAGATGGAGTTAAACTTAGCAGGCAGAGACAGAAGGCCAAGATTCCTGTTTGTGCCACCAGTCCGGCACACAGCATTTGGAAGARCGTGGAAGATCCCAGGAAAATGTTTTTCTAGCATGGGTGGCTGCGAGCTGGCACAGAGCCTGTGTTTCTGGCCTCCTCTTCATCTTCCCACATGGTGCCAGGGAAAGCAAACCGGGSGGATTTGCTGGCACAGCACTTGAGTGGAGTAGCTGCTTCCTGGTGTCCCTGGCTGCGGGCAYAAATCCCGGGAGCTGAGGCTCGGGATGGCACGGATCTAACCTAAGGATTTGCCTTAATAGGCAAGGGAGAGGGTCTAGGCCTCACATGTCTGTGTTATAAACAACTCCCTCCACACAGGCAGAGTTTGCTCTCCGTGTTCCCAGCGTCTGGAATGTTATGGAAGTGCCCAGCACTCCTAGGGCAGGTTGTACTTCCCGTGCTGGTGGCTGCTCTCACCGGCTGGGCTCACACCACCAGAGCAGCTCACAGAGCCACACAGTAACGCTGCTTTGATAACCTTTGGCTGCTTTAATAGGTTTTTCAACCAAATTGCTGTAGAAGTGCCCAGAAGCAGGAAATTCACCTGCGCTGAGTGYGACAGGACCACCAAAAAGCCATGGAGAACCTTCCATGTGAACCTGGAGAGCCACTCCTGTGGTTCACAGGGCCTCCCRCTTTGTGCTTTTTCCAGCTGTGGAACAAATTGAACAGTCAGGGCTTTACAGAGCAACGAGTTCTTCCAGTGCTGTTGCTGTGACCGGAGTTTGAAAAGGCCCCAGGATAATGTGAAATATTTAATCCTTTATATTCCTCGGCATATCTTGGAAGTGATTAAAATGAGTTTAGGCTTATTCCTCAATACACTTCTGCCTGAGTTTGACAGATGGGAACATTCGTTGCTGTTGCTTAAGGGWAAGGTTAATACAAGGAAAAGGAACAGAGTTTCCAGGATTCCATGCATGAACTTGCTGCCAGTAGAGGTCCTGAATACTCCTCCATTCACATGAGCAGGATGTTCAGATTAAACTCGAAGACAATAATGTAAAATGTCCATGGGCTAAATTCTGTTTCTCATCTCAAAGAGGGCAGGAGGACACAGAACCATCCCTGGGCTTTTTGTCTCCTCAGGTCCTGCTGYGTGCCAGGCCCTGTGCTGGCAGCAGGAGAGCTGCCCTGGGTTTGCAGTGGGCATGAACAAGTGCCAGTCCCGTTTAATTACACAGGAAAACACTCTCTGCCGTGGTTCTCCCTCTTGGAYCAAAATAGAATTCCCAACCCCTGGCCTCACCTCGGGGCTGTGATCACTGATGCTATTTGTAGATGAAAGGAGGCTGAACCTGCCCCTCTGCTTTTCCAAGGGGATGTACAGGCTTGCCTGACACGCAGTTAAAGGAACTGCAGGATTTAAACTGGCTTCCTGGTTTTCCTCATGGCTTCTTGTCCAGCATTGACTTAGGCTGGGCTCATGTTCCAAATCTCAGCACACAGGGGGATAAGCTTGGTCACAACTTGTAAACACATTATTACACAAATACTCATTATGGAGCATTATTCTCAGTGGCAGGGAATGGAATTCAAGGCTTTATCTGAGATTATGGAGTGGAAGAATCGTGCAGTTATTTTTATTTTGCAAACACAGAGCTCTGTCCAGCTCCGTGCCAAGCACCTGGAGTTCCCACAAGCTTCAGAGAACACTGTGAGCACTCAGCAGTTCTCAGGATCACAAAGCCCCAGATTCACAGGTCTGAAGGGCTGTCTGAAGGGTGTTTTGTAGCTGGAGGGAAGAGCAGAGAGCCTGTGACAAACTGGACACAATCCATTTTAACTGGAAGCTGACAGTCTGGAAAACAAACCGCTTTAGCTCTGCTAAAACTTCCTGATAAAGCAGCTGAGCAGAGTTTCCTCCCCCAGACCCCTTATTTTCCTTTCTTTCTTTGGGGATTTCCATAGAGTATCAGGGGAAATACATTAAAAGATAAATAGATGGGAATTCAAAAATGAGGCTTTACCCAAGTCGATACGTGTGTGGTGAATCATAAACCCAATCCCAGAACGGTTTGGGTTGGAAGGGACCTTAGAGATCATCTCATTCCAACCCCCTGCCATGGGCAGGGAACAGGGATTCTCCTGGAGTCTCCAACTAGAGCCATTTCAATAGGATTTAAAGCCAGCTCGGAGCAGGTGCCAAATGCCAGCCTGGATTTGAGATGGCTGAGGACCAATTCCATGCTCTGTCCCAGCATTTCCGAGTGACCATGTACAATTCCCTCCCCTGCTGGGGGTCTGGATGCCATGGCACATTTTATTTGTGAGGCAGTTTGGAATCCTTTGAAGAACAAGATGCAGATAAGATGCTGTTGATGGGGTTTGGAGGCCACAACACTTTCAGGAGGAGGAAAGGGAACAGAGGTTAATCTTGAAAGTTTGCTTATAATTTTACACTTTCCCTCTTCAGAGCACTTTATGGACTTCTGATAATTAATCCAGCTAGACAGGGACCAGGATAAGGAAATATTGTCCTCCCTTTACAGTTCCACAGAGAAATACTTCATTCCAGAGCCAGGACTGAGGCACAAGTTCCTGATTCCCAGTCTTGTGCTCACATGAAATGTGTAAGTAATTAAACTTCCTTTACTCATTTCAGCTGCTTCTCATTAACCAGGAGTATAAACTCATTAGGGGAGGAACTTTTTGTTACATGTGCTCAGAACACCAGCACAATGAGGCTGGGAATCCTTGTGAGCCTCTCCAAGTGTTACTGGAGTGTAAACACCAATCATGGAAAAGGCACTTCTCATTTTTAATGATTCTGTCTCAGAAAGCAAACAAACTCAAATAAGATCCAGTGTTAACTTTGGTTTAAATTTTAGTGCATTTTTCGGGTCATTCTTTACCTGAGCTGAGCCTTTGTCAGCAAATTTTCCCACTTCTAAAAAAGAAGAAATTGTATGTAATAAAAGCTGTTTGTTAGCAGTTATTTGAATGGGTTTTTAAGCTGCATTCAAACTTGTTGAATTTTGGCCCAAAAATACTTTGATTCTGTGTGATCCCCAGCATCTCTCTGCTAACATATCCTATGGACCACATCCTTGCCTCCCATGGAAGAGGCTTTATCCATATCTTTGATAGATGAGCCATTAACTCCAGTGAAGCAGTTGAGAATTCCCTTAGTGCAGTTAAGAGGTTTTATTCTTCATACTCAAGACTAATTGTCCAGAGCAAGAAAACTTTCGGCAAAGAAATTCTCTTTATTACTATATTTTTAACTGAAACTCCCATGATCTGTAGTGCCCTGAGTGAATTGGAAACTATGGAGATCAGAGCAAATTATGCTCCATTACAGAGCTCCCTGAATCCCTGCAATCTCCCTTTGGCAGAGTTATCTGCTTTGGAGGGCCATAACTCCTCCATTTGAGCAATGTGAGGCTCAGTCCACATCAGAAATTTCAATAACATCTTGTCCCATCATGTTTTTCACATCCATAACCCCAGCATGGTGCTCAGGAAGCCAGTGGTGCCACAGAGAGCGACTCCAGTACAAAAATGCATTTACAGAAAGGCCATTCAGACCATTAACATCAATTGGACTGTCCTTTTTGTCATTAAAAGTTCACTGCCTAGTTCCAGGGTGTTCTGCCCGTTGCACGCAGGAAGGGCAGATCTCTGCTCATTCTCACCCACTGCTCCCACTTTGCAGTGATAAAGCAGTTCTTTGAATGGTTTCAGGGTTTATTCCACGCTTTAATGTGAAGTTTCAAATCATCTAACAGATGGCATTGTCATCATTTTTCCTTCCCTGCAGAATGAAAATGAACAAACACTTGACATTTCCAATATGTCTTCATCTAATGCAAGAATTTTTAGAAGCCATGGACTAGTGATAATCTGCTTTGCCTTAGCTGGCCAGAACTGTTCAACGTGTCCTAAAAATCCTCCACGAGCCACATGGCTGCRTGGAAAATAGGGACATAACCCCACAATCAACATGCTTGTGTCTTGTACCACGAGCTCTGTCCGTGGCAAAGAGGGAACATGGAATACCAGAGCAGCTGTGGGATGAGTGGGGAATGTTCATTAGAGAAATTAGCTCGAGCTGCTCCAGCACTCAGAAATTAGCTCACATTTACAGACCCAMAGCAGATGCAGCGTTTGGCAGAAGAGTTCTGCAGTCAGTAATTTGCCATTCATCAGGGATTGCCTCTTAAATCTGGGATCCAAGCTAGGGTGCAGATGACATAGGAGGATAAATTTAGAGAGGGCTGAAAACAATTATTTTGATTAAACCTCCAGCCAATGAGAGTCAGAGTCTTCCTATTCCTCCCCTTCCCCCTCGCTCACCCCCTGTGGTAAGGGAGGAGGAGACTGTGTGAGTTGAACTTATCCTCATTTTCCGTGYAGGGGCTGTTTGGAGGGAGCTCTTGCTGCTGCAGAGGCTGCTCAATGCAGGAGGGAGGGTATTTGGATGGAATACGATGCCTTGCTTCCGTGGTAGTGTTGGAAAAGGTGCTGGGAGGGAAGTATTGATGTTTTATTTACCCCAAAAGGAGATATTATATTTATTAAAATAAAAAAATTGGTTTCTCCTTGGCCTATGCTGCAACTGGGGCAAACCCTCAAATTGGGTGGGCTGATTCTGCTGGGAAATCTTCGTGGAGTTGCTGCCTGGCTCCTGAGCTGCTCCTTGGTCCTTCCAGCCTCTCCCACCTTTGATAATGTTTCCTAGTTTTAGGAACTCTTTGTCCAAGCTAACATGGTGGTGTAGAAAAACTAATGCCAACTACTCTTTAAAAAAACATCAGCGAAAGCATCATTGAACCACTTGGAGCTATTTTATTAGAAATAAAATGATGTTAATCTTGGCTGACAAACTTGTGTCCACTAAGCTTTGGCTTGCTATGGTCATAAAGAGCTCTGGTTTAAGCTAAAAATATGGAGGTAAAATGCCACTTTTTAAATGACTGTCTGTACAGGGGCATTCACATTCCAGGGTTTTTTTGGAATAGTAGTTTCCTTTGGGATTATCATGGAATGGATTGGGTTGGGAGGGACCTTAAAGATCATCCAGTTCCACCCCCTGCCGTGGGCAGGGACACCTTCCCCTATCCCAGGTTGCTCCAAGCCCTGTCCAACCTGGCCTTGGACACTCCCAGGGATGGGGCAGCCACAGCTTCTCTGGGCAACCTGTGCCAGGGCCTCMCCACCCTCCCAGGGAAGGATTTCTTCCCAGTTTCCCACCCAATCCTGCTCTCCTCCAGCCTAAGGCTCCTGTGCCTCTRTGTAATTTCAACACCACTGTAGGTGAAGGCTGGAATATATGGGTATCCTTAAGTTGTCCTGCAATTCCTTTTTCCTTGTTCCATTGTGGTGTGGATTTGGGGAGAGGTCGCTCCTTGCCTGCTCGGTGTGGCTGCTGCTCCTCCTGGCACTGTTGGTATGTGAGAGAGGAGAAAAAAGGCCAGAGCTGGGGCTGGAGGGTGKTTGGAAAGCTGAGCTGAAGGGCTGTAACTTGTAATACCATAAACTATAATTGCAAAATAAAATAGCAAGAGTTTGGGAAGAGGAAATTTTATCTTATTTACTCTCTGGTAATTGTTGGCACTTGACTACAATCAGCTGCAAGCCTGTCTCTGAGTGACAGCACAATTCTAGCCAGAGCAGCCAAAAATAGCCCAGCATTTCAGTAATTTTGGGCTTTTTATAACCTAATACTGTCACAAATAAAAGCCAGTGTAACGTGGGCAAATTGAACTCTCCTCATATCCAGACTGGGGTAAGTGGGGCAGTGCTGGGAAGCCATACCCACAAAGCACGAGTTCTGCCTTACTTCAGCAAYTGTTGCCCAGAATTAAACAGGATTAGCTCCCTTCTTGTTCACTAGCCTTAATATTTCAGAAATTAGGTAAGTTCTCCACTTAGGTTCTTGTTGGGGTGGGGAGGCTGGCAGAGGGAGGAGAAGGAAGGTCCAACCTTCATCAAAACCTCACTCAGAAAGAACCTTAATAAATAAACTTCTTATCTGGTCTTGGTCAGAAAACCCACTGAGCCCTCCCCTGCTGCTGGGCCAAGGAAGTTTGGAATAGTTAGAAATTTCCTGCTGAAATATATATTATAAATACTGGTTTTATCAGTAGCTCTTAAATTGCCTCCTCTCATTGATCACCACACCCTTGTCGAGAGAGGAAGAAAGAATCATTTTTCCAACAGGGTATAGAAGGTCCCTTTTCCTTATG
The DNA here is from genome assembly GCA_018881555.1 of Amblyornis subalaris. NCBI lineage: Eukaryota > Metazoa > Chordata > Aves > Passeriformes > Ptilonorhynchidae > Amblyornis > Amblyornis subalaris. The sequence goes on along the minus strand of JACAXG010000057.1, from coordinate 1,984,809 downwards.
GGCCCAGAGTTTCTCACAAGGCCCCTTTTTCCTCAGGGGGTTTCAGTGGTGGGGTCAAAGCCCTGAGGGGTTCTGTGGCACCCCAGGACTGCAGTAACATCAATTAATAGAAATCTGCAGCATCACACACATCTGCATGGCTGTTTTGCCTTTATTACTAATTGCAGTTTTTATTTGGTGCTGAAACACTGGGTGAAACAGTAGATCTGCTTGTTGGATTTTATTAGTTTCATGCCTTATTAAACCATTTTAAGAAGTTGTCTATTTTGAGGACTGGCACAAAAGTCAAGCTACATTAACTTGTCAAGTGGATTAGTCATGAAACACCTTTGTGGACATTTTAATTCAGAATTAAAGTGGCTTTAATTGGATTTAACTTCCTCTGCTTTCAGAGTAAATTCAGGTAAATCAAATTAAGGCTCATTCAGTGTAGAGGTGCAGGCAGAAATCCTCATTATGGGCTACATGGAGCAACTGAAAACATGAGGCCAGGTTGGATTGGGCTTGGAGCAACCTGGGATAGTGGAAGGTGTCCCTGCTYRTGGCAGGGGTGGGATGGGATGGGCTTTAAGGTCCCTTCCAAMCCAAACCTTTCCATGGTTCTGTGATCATGACTGTTGAGGAGCAGTATTTGTAAGTGTCCTGGAGGATCTGTGRGATTTTAGGGAATTGCTTCTTAATCTAAATGTCAGGGCCAGCAAATTGAATATTGATAGGAAGAACAAGCCAGCCAATAATTACAGCTGCTGCATCTGTGCAAGGACAAAAAACTCTGAGCCCACAGTTCAAGCTTGAGCTTGTTTCTTGAACAACTCTCTTAAAGGAGAGGGAATTTGCATCCTAAATAACCAACTATCAATGCTAAAGGAAAGAAAGGAGGTGAGTTCACTTAACTGTGACATCATCTCTGAAATGAGGGATGTTAGGTGAAGCAGAAAATAATGAGTTTTCACGCTATCAGGCTCGTTTGAGGGCTTTTCAGTGGTTAAAAAAAAGGAAGCCCAAACACTGAAGGTTGAATACAGAATAAATTCAATCCCACTTTTCCAGCTGTGACTGTCACCTTCCATTCAGCAGGCAGAGTGGGACTAAATGGAGACCCAGCTGTCCAGGAAAACCTGCAGTGCTCAGGCAGGTGTCAGTGAGAACAACCTGGCTTTTATGGCTCATTGTCCCTCTTTGATAAATGCTCTCTGGGTGTTAAACGCCCCTCCTGTGATGGCAATGACTGTAATTAATTCCTCATGATGAACACGCTTCCAGTAATCCGAGTGACTTCCATTTTCATGCTATTTTTTTTGACAGGAAGCCTCTTTTTTGCCAGCTATTGACACATTGCCTGGATCCCGCAGCGTGACGAGGGAGGAGAGGCTGCTGATGACCATTTGGCTGGCGAGTTGTGGCCGAGTGGCCACAGATCGGTGCGAGGGGCAGGTGCCTGACAAGGTGCTGGGAGCAGCCAACATCTACCAGGCCCTTGTGGCGTGGCTCCTGTCCCTGGTGAGTGCAGTGACCTGGCTCAGAAGCCTCTGGRTGATGGGGGCTGTGTTTTGACCTCCAGCGAATACATAATCGCTCTTGAAATCTCCTTTTTTTTCTTCAACAGCTATAAAGCAATGGCTGAACCAAGTGGAAATTATGTTCTAATTCACCTCAGAGTCAGTAAATAAAATCTGGCTGGAGTCAGTGGGAGCTGGGCTGTGTCTGTAGCTTAGGAAGAAGTAAAATATTGTTGAGCCAGACTCTCAGTTGTCAAAAGTGACTGCTGGGTGTTAGGCTGTGTCCTTGGCAAAAGAAGAGTATGAACACAGGTTCCTGGGTTTTACCACTTGTTCTGGATAAGAATAAACCCTTTCTGAGGGTCAAGAGGGCTGGGAACAAGTGGGGGACTGCTTCATCCTTATTGTCCTTTGCTTCACGTGTTTTTCTCCTCTAAAGAAACCACCCCATCCTCTCACCTTCCCATCCATATTACCCTTTATTCTCTAGGGAAAATAGTGGTTTTTTTCCTCCCCACCTTCCAGATTGGCCTTATTCTTTTTCCTGGGAAAGACTCAGGGATACCAATACTGATCCAGGCAGCCAAGGTAGATTTCAGCCTGAGCAGCCAGCCTGCACCAGGCTTTTAAATCACTTAAACTCCACTTAAACACAATTAATTGTTAATGATGTTCATGCTTCCATTAAAACATTGCTAACATTCTTTAGTGTTAGTTCAGTGCTAATGAAAATTGCCAGTGGAACAGCCCTGGATCCTGAATTTTCCRTTCAGACTGGTTAGCTCATGACCAGCTGCAGTGTGAGCTCTCTTCCCTTGTTATTCCCAGTAAAAAAACCTGAGCTCTGACCTGTAGCAGCTCTTTCTGAGCCTRAAAAGGTCCCTCAACTTCCAGGGCTGAGTCACTCTGCTGGGTGTAGGGTCAGATGTTCAGATGCACTTCGTGCCCAGCAAAAATTGGGGTAAAATCCACCAGTTTGTTCTACCCAGGCTCTGAAATGGCTGTTGGATAACAACGAGGAAGTTTGCATTTCTTTCATTGAAAGAATTGGAAATGTTGAGGCATTTTTAGACCAAATTCTCATCTGGTAATCCCTGCAATTCCATRGACTGGCTTGTGTAGATTAGCACATCCTCATTGATTTCATTGGAGATGTGCTGGTTGCTGCCAGTTGAGAGCATGATCCTCTGGATGCTGCAGAATTCCCTGTGGGAATCCAGTGTTCAAAGCAGCTGAGGACTTGGTGCTGGTGTTTTCAGTGACCTGTGCAACAGCTTCAAAATCCACCCTGGCCCTGTGCTGAGAACATATTTTTAAAGTCCTTTATCTCCTGTAAATACTTGGGGGTTATAATATCAGTTTTAGAGCTGATAATCCCTCTAGAGCCTGGTGATGGTACAAACCAGGAGAACAAGACTGGAGTTTCTGTACCCACCAGAGCCCTGGGAGGGAATTACAGTCCTGGAGCTCAGACCTGCCTTTCTCTCCATCCAGAAATGTTCTGGATCAGGCACCTCTGCTCACGTGGCTGCTGTGCCTTTCTCCTGGCTTTGCTGRTTCCCTGTGTGTGGCTTTCCCAGAACTTTCTGCTCTCTTTCACCTGCAGCACCCCAGTGCCTTCCAAGTCTGTTTTAAGTGTCTCTCCTGTCTCTTTTCTAACCTATAAGCAAGTTTTTCATGCATTCTGCATGTTAAAGTTTGTTATGTTTCATCTGACTTTTGGCATCCTGCTAAAAGAGTCCAGGCRTGGTCTGTCCTACTGGAATCCTCTCTCTGGATCTAATCTGATGTTCACAACAATAATTTATGTCCAGGGTTCATCTTGGCGCTGGCAGAAGTCACATTTTACCCTTTTTGGTTTAGATCAGATGTGTATACTGAAAAAYAGAATGTTTGTCTCCCACACACCTGTGCACAAAAAATCCATCCAAAAAAAAAAAAATCACCTCAGTCCAACTAAAAGGGGATTCACAGGGTGGGGCTTGGGCTGTTAGGGAAAGGCTCCTTAGGGAAAGCTGCCCCAGCCACTTGGAATGGCACCATCCGTTTGCATTGATTTTTGGGCTGAGATTGGATTGATGTCATTGTCATTGATAAAGGCACACACGGTGCTGCTGTGACAGGAACGTTCTGTGCAGCCTCGACAGGGCTCTGTGCTCAGCCCTGGCTGGACTGGGGGAATAATGTGAATTCCTGCTCCCACACAGTGAAACTGGTGAAAGTCAGAGCTTGCAAGTCCTCAATGAGAAAATAAATCCTATGACTTATCAAAAGCAACGTGTTATTCCTATTTAATTTGGTCCTTATTGATTTTTCTACTGGCTAAACCACAGCTAATCTACTAATCAAAGCAGAGTGCTCCCTGGGTTGTTGTGGGGCTCTGCTCAAAAGCAAGGGAGCAAGAGAAAGGGGTTTGTTTCAGTCCCTCTGAAAGTGGAATTGTGTTCCAATGGATTTGCAGGTGCCTCCTGTGAAGAGGAAGGCTGGCCCCAGAGCTCCATTTGAGGTGGTGGGGCTGCAGCAGGCCTGGAGAGAGGAAGGCTTGGCCCTCTACGCCTGTCTGGTGGCACCAGAGGAMCCCTCAGCCCAGAGCTGCCCCGAGAGCCACGAGCCAGGGGTGAGTAGCAGCATTTGCACGTGGCAGTTGTGCCAGCAGGGCAAGTCCCACTGTTTTGTGCTGAGCACCAGGCCTGGATGTGCCAGTTCGAGCTCAGATTTCAGCAAGGCAGGGCAGAGCAGCATAAGAGCTGCTCCAGATTGGGATGGGGGAAGAGCCCAGCGCTGAGGGAGCTGAAGGATTGCTTACAGCTAATTGCCAAGCCAAGCTGTCCTCAGTTATGCTGAATTTAGATTATGAGCAGACAAGAAACCAGCTCTCTGTGGCATAATTTTTTCTCTGTTGCTCATTAGCTGTAACCTCACACTGCAGAAATTTAGCAGGATTTGGAGAAGACACATCTTTTAGCACATAGCATGGATTTTCCTCCTGTATTTTAACCACGTGAAGAGTGTGGCCCCGAAGGAGGAGTGCTGCATTGCTATTTGATTCCCAGGATTTGGGGCCTGGAGGCAGGACCTGAGRCTGTCCCCTCCATTTTGGTGGACCCCAGAGCCTGTGCTGTGCAATAGAACACCAGGTTGGGAGGTCTTGCACACAGGCTGGAAATGGAGCACATGCAGGTGGCACATGAGATGGAGGACATGATCTGAACTTGTGTCCTGAGCACAGCAGAGCTGTGAAACAGCAGCTCTGGGCTCTGCTCTCTTGGTTCAGTCTTTCACAGAGCTGATAGGATACAGATTGGAACTCTGAGCATCTTGTTCCTCTTTTGGAGACAGCTTTTTGGGTATTATTGCCACTCTTGCCTGGTATAAATACCTATTTGACCTAAGCAAGGTGAGTGACTTGCTGGAAGGTGTAGCCAGGTGGAGCAGCAATCCCTGTGTCCCCCAGATCTCCTGAGAGCCACTTGTTGGAATAACTATCCTGTGGCTGAGGCACCTTTGAGGTGCTGCTCTGTGCTCTGCTGAGGCTGCTGAGTTCCTCAGKTGGCTCAAAGCAATTCTTGTGGCTTCAGGGAGCTGGTAGTGGATTTTCTACTTGATTTTTGCCTGCTTCACCCTGATAATGTTAACAGGATACCCCCAAATGTCTGGATTATACTTGCTGGACACATCATGTGGAGCCTAAATGGAATAGGATGTGTAAACACATTTTTAAAACACATTTTTAAAACACACTTAAGCATCCCCTACCCAGCTGCAGCAAATGTTCTTCACTTGCAGCTGCTGCCTGTGAGCAGCAAAGATTGAATTTGCCATGATGTATCACAAAAGCTGCAGTTTGACAGCTGTGGCTCCAGTGCTCCTGAAAATGAGYGATTGATGCTGGCACCAAGTGTCATGATTAAAACACTACCCAAAAAAGCCCAGCCCCAAAACAACGAGCAGCCTTTCCCTTAGTGAGTGAGCACCCCTGGGCAGAGGCTGATGAGACCAGGCATCTGCAGGGCTGCACAAGGACTTYGTGTTGCTTTCTGCCCAAGGCAGCTGAATTCAAGATGTTTCCTCTGTGGAGGGACAGAGTGTGACCTGCWCTGTCCCCTTGCCTGGGTGCTCTGCTGATTGCAGCTGAGGGCTTGGCCAAAGCAGCAAAATTATTGAGCACTGATTATGCTCAAAATATGTACCCAGTGTTACACAATTGAGAGCACTTTTGGAGCTGTGGGCTCAGGCTGCTCTGAGTGTTTGGTTGGAGCTGGGAAGGGCTAAATCACAACCTGATGGAACAAACTGTACAGGTTTTCCAGTCCRTATCATGGAATCATGGTGTGGGTTGGGTTGGAAGAGGCCRTTCAAGGCCATCYAGTCCAAACCCCTGCAAGAAGYMGGGACACCTTCCACTATCCCAGGCTGCTCCAAGCCCCATCCAACCTGGCCTYGGACACTGCCAGGGATTCAGGGGCAGTCACAGCTTYTYTGGGCAACCTGGGCCAGGGCCTCCCCACCCTCATCATGACAAACTTYTGAGCGTGGCTCTGATGCACAGCAGTGACATTCCAGGTGGTGGGGCAGTTCCTCCAAGCAGGACTTAGGTCTCCTCTCCCTCATTAGAGGCTCTGCCTTTGTGGTAGCACTGGCTTGTGTCAATCTTTCTTTCCTGAGGCATTTGTAAAGCTGCTGCTTTCCCCAGCAGAGATCAGAGCTGGGAGGAACAATGAAAGCTGGAATGTCAGCGCCAGCAGAGACAAGGAAAATGACAGGTCCTGTCTCCCTGTTCCTCCCCTTGGGCAGCTTCAGCTACTGCTGGAGAGAAATGTGGACTTTATTCTTCACATTTAAGTCCTCAGTCTCTCACTGCACTGTCRCTGTGCAGGTTTCCAGAGGTTGAACTGAATAACAAAATCCTGTTGGGGCACTGACAGGTTCCTGTTCCAGTTGTCTCCTGTGGGCACAAAGAGGTTTTTGAGGGCTTACCTTCTAAATGTGACTGGGTTTCCAGGTGCTTTTGTTGCATCTCTTTGCTGTGAGAAACTAGGGGAACCTTAGTWACTTCTTTTGGATTATGCAAAAAAATAAATGTTAACCATTGTGACAAATTGATATTTTAATATTCTTAATGTGTAGAGCCCAGAGTCCRTTCTCAGCCCCAAAAGGGGGCTCTGAGCCATCAATTTCTTATTTACTGGCCACTGCACAGTCATCTGTGTATCTTTTATTATTTATCACATTCTAGTTCTCTGACCCAAGGTCTAATAGTTATGAATAGAATAATAATAKTGGTTTATCCAGGTAAAAGCTCCTTTTCTTAGCACATCATGAAGTCTTTTGGCTTATTGAACTGGGATGGCATCTCTTCCTATATACAGTGGTTCTGCTATGTTTCCCCCCATTTCTGTCAGTTTTTTGGGGTTTAGTTTGGGGTATTTTTATKTCTGCCCTCCTCCAAACAGCTGCTTGAAGTGAGACAGATTTGAACATCCCTGCATGGTTTTGGCTTCTTGTTGTCAGAACAAATGCTGAAACCCTCACCTCCTGCAATCCCTGTGTGCTGATAGACAAGCTGCAGTTCCAGGCATGGGAATTAGATTTGTACAGCYTCTGCTTTCCAAGAATCTCCCAGGCATTCCCAGCTGGGACACTGGCACTGTGTGAGCTCCATGGCTCCTCTCTCTGCACTTCCATCATTTCATTTTCTGGTGGCTCAGAGGAGCTCCCAGTCTCTGTCATGAGATTCAGGGCTTTCCTCTTTGAGTTTCAATGTGCAAACAGAATATCCTGAGTGGGAAGGGATCCCCAAGGATGATCCAGTCCAACCCCTGGCCCTGCACAGACACCCCAACAATCCCACCCTGTGCATCCCTGGGAGYRTTGTCCAAAYGYTCCTGGAGCTCTGGCAGCCTTGGGGCTGTGACCATTCCCTGGGGAGCCTGTTCAGTGCCCACCACCCTCTGGGGGAAGAACCTTTCCCTGATAYCCAACCTAACCCTYCCCTGACACAGCTCCAGCCRTTCCCTGGTCCTGCCCCTGGTCCCAGAGAGCAGAGATCGGAGCTGCCCCTCRGGAGGAGCAGCAGCCCCTGSTGAGSTCTGYSCTCMRTCTCCTCTTCTCCAGCTGAACAAACCCAGTGCCCTCAGCTGCTCCTCAGCCCCTTCMCCATCCTCAYGTCCCTCCTTTGGACACTCTCCAACAGCTTTGGATTTTTTTGGTTTTGTGGCACYCACAACTGCCCCACACCCGGGGGCAGAGCAGGACCATCACTTCCCTCGAGCAGCTGGCGGAGAGAAGATGCTTTGYGTAATTGTTGAGTCTGTTAATTTCTAATTAGGTCTCCTTGAGGTCACCAGTTTTGTTCTCTGAAAGTCCTGCTAATTAAGACTCAACCTGAAGAACAGTGAGGCTTAGAGGGGAGGTTAAATGATGGAAAACTGTAATTTAGCAGTGCAGTGTTCAATATTAATGTATCAGTATTAATATTAGTCTCAATCTTAAAAAAAWCAATAGAATGGTTTGGGTTGGAAGGGACCTTAAACATCATCTAATTSCAACCCCCTGCCRTGGGCAGGGACACCTTCCACTAGCCCAGGTTGCTCCAAGCCCCGTCCAACCTGGCCTTGGACACTTGCAGGGAYGGAGCATTAATGACTGTTTTCATTTATATCCCTATGAAACCCTTTGCAAGTTAATGTTTTATTGGGCTGGTTTATGGTCCTGTTTATGGCCTTTTCTCTCCCTCTGAGTGTGTTGTGATCTGCTTTGCAGCAGGATTTGTGAGCTGATGGGTGTCATGGGCATGGGATGGAGGGTGTGGTGGTTTGGGAGGCRCAGGGGTGTTTGGCTTGGAGAATCTGAGGAGCAGCAGTGTGGATCTGGAGCCCGGGATGGCTGTGGGCAGAGGAGGAGCTGCTGCAGGTGCCAGGTACACACAGAGGGCTGAGGTCRTCACCAAAGCTTTTTAACCATTGTCTTTTTGCAGACTGCAGGAGATCTACAAGGAACATCCAGGTTTTACCAGAAGATTTCTGCATTTCTGACCTCTACACGGCTGCCAGATGTTATCTGGTGGAGGGCAGAACTGGCCAGTTGCTTCCAAGACCAGCTGTGCCCTCTGCTTCCTGAGATTCCCTCTGTCCTGCTCAGTAACGTCACTGCTGTCAATCCTGACCCTCAGGTACTCTACAGAAATGCTTGGACTTCTGGTAATTTTCTTCTCAGCTCCAGTAAAAGTTGTTCTTCCAGTGATAACAGATATTCTCATTTGCTTTAGCAGAGGATTTAAACAGAGCCTGAAAACAAATGCTTCTAATATTAGAATATTCTGTGATTCAATTTTAATATCTGTAGGTTTCCAGGGAAGTGTGTGAGTTACAAGGACACAGCACCTCTCCAAGCCAAGTGCTTCCAGTCTCTTGCCTGCCTGGAAACCTCTGCAGGAACACTCACTGCTGTCTATAAGCAGAATAATAATTAACCTTTCACTTCTGTGAGGTTAGCAAGTGCTCCAGAACAAATATTCAAGTGAATGAAATGTTACAAGAATTCCTTATCCTTATTGGGGAAGTTTATTCCTTGAGGGCATCCAATGTTGCTTTTAGGCCTCTACCAGCCTTTCCTACCTTAGTGTAAATATTTAGAGYGGGTTTTCAAAGCAGCACTTAACATGACCTGATTTCTATACCTTTTGAGGGAATTTCTGTTTATTTCTTCCCCTTGACATCACCAGCCTTTGGACAATCGTGGACTTTTCCCAATATTTCGAAATGAACAAAACCCTTGAGACACAACTCCGGGGAGTGGCGAAGCCTGCAATTGTTGTTCACAATGAAGTTTTAATTTTGAAAATAATGTAGCATGAGAACTTTTCTGCCATTCCAACCAGATTTGGGGATTACTATGACTCGGTGAGAATCAATGCCGTGAACGCTCAGGGGTTTAGCAGTGCACTTAGCAATTTGCCTAAAGGTTTATCCCACTTGTGTGCAGGAAAAGGAGGCTTAGTGGTGTTGATTTGCAGTCACTGTGGCTTTCAAGCAGAAGCAAGTGCCATAAAGAGCCTTGACGTACCCATAAAAGATAAATCTGCTGTATGCTTTTAAGGCATAAAATAAGGCATCWTTTCAAACAGCCAGGGCTTTTATGCAAATCCCTTATTAGGGGAATTATAAATCATTAGGGATTGAGCAGCAAGATAGCAGGCACTTTCTGGGGGTGGATCTTTGCCTTGATGCCATAGAAAACATGATGTCAATTTACAAACCACATTCCCTTCCCAAGTTCGAGTGCTCTGTGCCTCCCAGGCCTGAGTTAGGCTGAGACCAGTGAGTGTTGTGGCTTTTTCACAGTCACGGAATCCCAGCATGGTTTGGGCTGGAAGGGACCTCAAAGCCCATCCCTTTCCACCCCCTGCCATGGGCAGGGACACCTTCCACTAKCCCAGGTTGCTCCAAGCCCCGTCCARCCTGGCCTTGGACACTTCCAGGGTGGGACAGGCACATGTTTTATAGCTGATTGCCAAAGCAGGGCTCAATGAGCCACGCTCTCAGCAGGCAGCAGCTAACCCTGATGTCTGCCCTGGAGCTTTGCAAAGTGGTACCAACTGAGAATGTTCCCAAGTGTCATTAAAATACAACCAAAAAGTGCTGCATAGAAAATTCAGTATCATATTCTTTTAACTTCATTGGTGTGAAGGTTTGGTACAAGGCCAGTGATCCGTACTTTGCTTTTTGTRTATTTGTTTTGAGGCAGTGTATACAAAACTAAGCAGCCCAAAAAACCTGTTCCCACGTGTTGGAGAAGCATGCAGTGAATCCCTGCTTTTGCTCCAGGTGAATTTACAGTCTGAGAGAGAAATCCTGGCAGGAAAATGGAAAAAATGAGTAGAAATGGAGGGAGGGGGAAGCTCTTGTGTACTGTCTACCTCTGTGTGTGATTTGGGAGCAATTGCCAGCAGTAGCTGTAATAACCTTTATGCTCTTTGGTAGTGCATGAGCCAATGTCTTGTTTTCAGTCCRTTTGTCTGCTGCATTTTCTGCCTGTTCTGGACCCCAAACAGATTGCTTTGCCTGTGCTGTTTTTTGGAGGCATTTTTATTAGTGCTGTGCGTGGAGCCTATTAACCTGCAGCAATTCACTCCTGAGAGGAGCAGCAGSTCACAGTGCAGTCATTAAAGCCCAGGTTGGGTCAGGAGTGACAACATCCCTGTGGAAGCCATTAACTGCGAGGTCCCCTGGCAGCAGAAAGAGGATTCCTTCATTTTAGCATAAAATAAAAGTACTTTCTGCTGCTAAGCCTCGGGATACGAGTATTTACCTCAGGGATACACACAACACACACAGCCAGTCTGGATGCTGCTTGTCCTCTGCCTGTTTGGTCCATGCTGGAATTCTCTTCCTCCCCCTCAGTTTTTCTGGACATTGGGACATTTGCCCAAAGGTGCAACCCTTGATGGTCACCATATTTTGGTCACCTTCCAGGGTACCTCCTTGAACTCCCAACTTGTGCAGGTGCCTGGAGGAGTCAGGGAATAGCAGTGTTGGAAGGGCCAGTGAGGTTTTAAGGGAGAAGGGGAACCTTCATCCCTACATCAAGGTGAATGAGATTTTTTACTTTTAGTTCCAGAAAATTGGTTTTGTTGCACCTCCAGGTGATCAGTTCCCCTCGTGCTGCTCCTTTAGTGGCTTCCCTGCTCYGACACCAAGTTTGTGTGGGTTTTTTAAGGCAGTAGTAGTGATTAAGGACAGGTCCTACAAAGTTCCCTCCTCACTTTTCGCTTAAGTAAAGCTCCATTTTTTAATTATTTTTTTTTTTCTGGCTAATCGTAGATAAGAATTCCAGAACTGTGTCCAGGGAGCTGAATTTGCCCTGCTATTGTAACCCAATCCTGCTAAGAATGTCCAGCAGCACAGACTGACCTAACAGGAAGGCTGATGTGTGGCAGGGGACTGGCAGAAAGCAGAGCAGCTCTTTCATGTGGTATTTCAGATTTTGGGGCTTTCCCTGCTGGAGTTGATGTTAACTGTGTTATCAGAGGAGCTCACCAGCTTTGAAAGCTGCACATTTTATTTCAAAAACTGCACTAACCACGGAGCATTCAGGAAAAGCAGGACATTGCTGCTGAAATGTGCAATCCCTGTGGAAAAGCAGCCCCGGGTGCAGCACTTGTTGCTCTGTGCACTTGAGGCACAGATTTGGAGCTGAGATTGCCCGAGCTGTGTGTGCAGCCTCTGGAGAGGGAGTGGGAGGATCTTTCAGGTCTGTGAATCTGTGYTTCAGCAGGAGCTCAGCCACAACACTCTGAGCTTTCGACTTTGAGTGCTGTGACATTATTTCATTGACAAGCACCGTGCCSTTGGCCCTGCTGAGTCGCCTTCAGCATCTTCCACTGTCTTGTGCTGTAAGTTCTTTTCACTCCAGTGCTGAGGGAAGTGTGCTCAGGGAGCTGCTGCTCGTTCCCACAGCAGCTTTTCCCCKACCCTTCAGGCCCGTGGCTGTGTGGGCATCTCCTTTCTCACGTCCCAGACTGCACTCACTGGGGTTTGCTGTGGCTCGGTGTCTGTGCTGCTGGCAGTTAGGCTTTGATTTGGGGTTATTGCCCCGTGGTTTCTTTCTCCTTTCGTGCTGTGAGGAGCAGTGTGAGCAGCACCCMGGCTGGGCCATGTTTTGGGGTGGAGATGCTGCCTGAGCTCCCCGGAGAGCAGCACCATTTGCTCAGCTCCCAGACTTGATCCCACGTTGCTGTGAGCTCCCAGATTCWGTGCACAGCTCAGGGCTGTGCTTTCCTCCTCCAAAGCTTGAAAGGTGTGAGTGTTGTGCAGCTCAGCTGGGCATTAGGGAGGGATAAAACACCCAGGACACTCCACATGTGSTTCCCCAAAGCAGGATGAGACCTGCAGCATGGCAGTGCCAGCAGCTTTGCTCTGTGACATCCAGGCTAAAGCTGTAAAGCAGGAGGTTCAAAAGGGCAGCTTCATCCTGCCCTTTGCTTTCAAACCTTGCCTGTGTCTTGTCTTTACCTCAGTTGGTGCAAAGGGTCAGGTCTTGCCTGGCTGGCACCCCGAGTCTGCTGTGCAGCCTGGTCAAGGTGCATCACCAGCTTTGGTGGGAGCACATCATCTGACTGGTGATTCCACATGGATATGGCTGGCCTCGGGGAGAAACATTTGTCCTGGTACTTCATCTAAATACATTTGTAGGAAATAATSCATAGCTGCAGCCCAGAATAGCTGCAGGGCTGTATCTTCAGGAGGCAGAAGGGAGAAGGTGACATCCTGGCCCTGGCTGAGTCCTGCTGGAGTCTGGCATTGATTTTTGTGGAGCCAGGAGTTCAGGCAGGCATTGGCATTTGTAAACAAAAAAACCCCTAACCTTTAGAAGGAGGAAGGACTACAGTGTCTACCAGAGCTGGCACAAAGATGAAGACATAGCTTGGGGAGGAATAAACCATTACAGGTTTTCATTTGTCCTAAAATTTGATAGCTCACATTTAAATTGTGCCCAACACTCATTATTCCAGAAAAGAGCAGCTTAAAAGAGCTCTCGAGCTGCTGTGCTTTGCCATTAGTGCTGATGGGCACAGAGGCTGGGAGTTACTGTCTCATTCTGCCTTCTGTGTTTTAAGATATCCTTTTCCCTATCCAGAGGGGGAACAAGGGGAAGTGAGATACATTTCAAACTGCCTGAAAAATAGTCACCAGAACTGCTCATCTTCCTTCATCAGCCCTCTCTATCCCAGCCTTTTTGCTGCCTGGGATCTTCCTATGGTGCCTCCTCTTTCCTGTAGTAAATTCTGTAACCATCTGAAGAGAACATGCACAGTGGGGAGGGAAGATGTGCAGGGAACACATCCAACATTGTGTTCATCTGGATTCCACAAGGAAAACTGCTACTGCACACGGCAGTGGGAACAGGAGAGAGTTTGGGAGTGATGGTRCCTCATTCAAGGGCAGGATTTGGTGAATCACATCAGACATGAGCCTTGCTGAGTGAGAGAGAGAGAGAAGTGCTTCCTCTGCTGCCTGATGTGCTCAGCAGGGCTGGAAGGGAGAGGTCACCTCCGTGCAGAACTCCCAGCCTGGCTCTGGAGGTACTGGGAACGCAGGATCTTTCTCCGAGGGGTTTGCTTGGTGTTGTCTCACAGAGATAATGGCTGAGCAGGTCTCTGCCTTGGAAAGTACCTCGTGTGTGAGGAGATGAGATTGTGGACTACGTGGGGATCCTTCCTGCAGTTTCTGTTTTCCTGCTGGGGCTGGGAAGCAGCCTGGAAGCCTCGTTGCAACTTAAAAGACTCTCTCAGATCATCTGACAGCAAAAGCTCTTCCTTTGTTGTCAGAGATGAGAACAGAAAACATTGTGAGCACAGAGGAGATCATGGGCTTGGTCATATTTCTGTGTGACAGTTAAATATTCATGGCTTTGCTGCAGCTCCAGTCTCCTCTGAAATGTGCTTATTCTTGTTTCTGCTCAGGATTTTGCAGCACGGTTTTGTTCTGCTGTGAATTTCCTTCCCGGAACTGTCTGCCTTCATCTGGGTAATGTTGTCTGAAACAAAGCAGGAGCTCAGGGTTTCTCTTAAATGCTTTTTGGAAAACTGCATGTTCAACCCTAGCCATGGTACAAAGGGGTCTTCTCCAGTGTCTTAAGGCAGCAGAAAATGGAATTTGTCACCCAAACCGAGTAAGGATAAATTGACAAAAAGGGATAACTCCAGGCAGGAGGTTATGGATGTGCCCTCCCTCCCTGCTCATCCTGATCGTGGCAGTGTGGGTGGAGAGGATGTCAGTGCTGTAAGAAGCCCTGCAGACACAGCACGGGGATGGTTATGGTTCCATGGGTCTGGGGTTTGAAACCTGTCACAGAATAAGTCACAGCATCCCTGGGGCTGTGCAGCTGCTGTGGGCTGAGTGCAGGGAACCTTCCTCCCCGGGATCAGGCTTTTCCCATAGGATGGAGGTTGTTACAGTGCTCAGAGCCTCACAGGAGAGGTATGTTCAGGTGGGGATCAAAGGCTGGGCTGCCTCTGCACCATTCTGTGCAGTGCCTGGGGAGTCTCCTCTCCTCCCACCGGGAGACAGGTCAGCACTGGGAGCTGATGCATCCACAGGGCTGGGAAAGGATTTACAGCTGCTGTGATGATGTTGGAGGAGTGAGAGGAACCAGCCCTGAGGTGAAACCAATACAATTCTCACACCTACCCCCTTGTGGAACACTAAAAGCAGCACTAAAGGATCACAAACATAAATAATGTCCAAGTTATTTCAGTCAGAGAAGGCTCCTGCAGCTGCCTGCAGAGGGTCACTCCGTGGTTTGTGTGCAGAAGGGCTCAGCTCAGTGTTAGAACGACTGGCTCCATGCAGTTCTCTCCCACATCACAGGGACAGTGACTTCCTCCCTGTTTTCCCTGCTCGTGGCACAGGAAGGCTGTGTCAGGAGTTCCTCCCTGGGGTGTTTTAGCCAGGCTGGACAAAGCAGGGCTCTCCTCCTGCAGCCACCTGTCTGTTTTCTAATTCATGAGGAGAAGGATTTTCTAGGAGAAATAAGACTTTTCCAGCCCCWTTTTCTGTTGCTTTGTGAACTCCCATTCAGGCTGGCTGTTGGAAAACAGGATGTGACAGATGACAGGAACAATTCCCACAGGCCTTGCTTCCCAGGTGTGGCCACATCCCTGCTGTGGCCATGGAGCAGCATCCTGGGATCCCCACGGATCYGCAGCTTACACCAGGCTGTTCCTGAGGGGCAGCTTTTCCCTTGGATTTCCCAGCCTGTGTCYTCACTGGGGCTGGACAATTATCCTGAAGGTTTCTGTAGAAATAGAGGCTGATGTTGGTTTGACCCCATTTGTCCCTTAATTTCCTTCCTGAACATTCACAGGCATGAGGTTTGTTCAAGGAACAGCTTGAATAAGTGGAAAACTGGTATTTTGCTGCATTCCCATTTTATAGAGTTTGTCTGGGCTCATTGCACTGTGCCAGGATGCAGGAGCTGGCATCATGCATTGGAAATGGAGAAGATCTGTTTCCTTAAATCCACTTTTCCTCTGATGATATTTTCCACAGCAGCCAAGTGTAATATCYCCAGTGGAGGCTGGGGAATGATGGATTGCAGGGCAGAATGGACAGATCYACTGGGAGATGCCAGAGCTCTTGGTTTGGTGCAGTTGATTTGACTGAAACGGGGTGAAAAGTGAAATCCCCAGTTCTGCTTTCAGGCAAATATCTCAYGAAGCACAGGAAACAGAGGAAGGAGACAACACAAAAGGTTACTGAAGTGGAAAGGCAGTTGTCAGAGGGGTTTTAATATTCAAATGAATTTCATTTTCTGGTTGTTACTTTGAAACATTTGTAGAATGCTCTGAAGTGCCTATCATTTGCCAAGCAGCACCCCCGAAGTCTCTCAGGTGATTACACAATTAAACAGCATTATATGTAGCTTATAATGCAGAATGGATGCTTCTCCATGCAGGGGTAGCCCCTTTTCTCTCCATAATAAAAGTCCTGAGGAGACCATSTTGAAAATTAATTCCTTTTTCTGTTTTTGAAAAGGTCAGTCCACATGAGCTGAGGACAAATTAATGCCTGCTGTAAATCAAAGCAGAGCCTTTCAAAGTAGTGAAGCCTCTCTGAGCTACACCTGAACTTGAGTTTTAAAAGTGACTCTTTTCATCCTTGGACTGAGTCCTGCCCACTGTGAACTCTGCCTGAATGCATCTGCATCTCTGGAATGCTCTAAGCAGACCCTGACAAACATGACTCTCGGGAGCTGCCTTGTCCCTGGACTGTGGCCTTGCTTACAGAGCGTGCAGTCGCAGCACATTCTCCTGAGTGACACATCCTTACACTTGCWCTTGTACAAGTTGCTTGCTTGGCTGCCCAGAAAATGGATGAGAAACAAAAGAAGGTGCTGAGCCTGGGAAACGCTGCACTTGTGTCGAGCCCTGACCTAAATGCCAGTTTTTTGCCTGTCCGCGAGGATGTGGCACGCCGAGCCGTACAGATATGTGTCACTTGTGGTGACACGAGCGCGGGAGAAATGTGCTATTTTGGCTACAGGCATGTAGGAGTTCATGCAATCCCTTCCCTACCCTTCCATTTCATTAGTTAATTAGAGCATTGCTTTCACAAAGCCCTTTTCTGCTGAGTGCTCAGCRCAGTCATGGAGAATCGAGGTCTCGGCTGATGGATGCAGCTCCTGGTGATGTCTGTGGGTGCTCTGTGTGTTGGAGAGTCCCTGGCTTGCACCCTGGCAATGCTCAGGCTCTTGGGAAGCAGTTGGAGATTCGTGTTCTTGGGATATCACTTAATTGGAGCTGCTGGAATGGTTGTAAGAAAGCAAATTATATAAATTAACAACACTGGACTAATGAGTTTAATCCACCAGGTGCATCCTTTTATGCTCTCTAGCCCTAAGATCCTGATTTTCCTGCTTTATTTTAAGGGGCCAAGATAACATGGCAGTGAGAGCTGTCCTTTGTGCATTTCAGGCAGTGCAGAAGGTGTTTGCTGTGCCAAAGGGATTTTACTGGCAGACAGTTGAGAGTGATGACAAACACTTCCCTGACAGCAGTGCCATGGAGGCTTGCAGAGACACAGACACCGAGGTAAAGGACAACAAACAACCCCCTCCTTCCTCACTTGWGGGTTGAGGGGGACATTGAGACACAATTAAGTGACCTGGAATATTTCAATCTCGAGGTTTGATACAAATACTGATCTTGAAGTATTTTTCACTCAGACCTAARTATATCAGCTGAGTATTTTATGCCATCAGTATTGATGTGCTGATTGCTCTGAGCCACAGAAGATTAAACTTTGAAATGTGTGGGTTGAAGAAATTGCTACCAACCAGGTGCAAATCAGTAACAGTAGACAAAATTTTGATAACCTGAAACCACTTGACTCAAAGCCAGTAAACAGCACAACTTTAATCAAAGTTGGGCTCAGAACCATTTTAAGAAATTTCTGAAGGTTCTGCTACTGCCTGACCTCCAGTAACTGTGTGGGTTGTATGAACAAGTAGGAAGTAATTCTACTGATTTTACCCCAGGAGAGAAGGTTAAAGTAATCTAAATTAGCTCATTTTACCTCTCTTTAGGAGTGCAGCCCAAAATGTACAGGACCTCCACCCCTGTGAGGGAGAGAAGAGCAGGGCAGGGCCAGCAGCAGTAACCAGGGTCAGCTGAGAGTCACAGAGCCACAGACTGGTTTGGGTGGGAAGGGACCTCAAAGCTYGTCCCTTTCCACGCCCTGCCATGGGCAAGGACACCTTCCACTGTCCCAGGTTGCTCCAAGCCCCATCCARCCTSRCCTTGGACACTTCCAGGGATYCAGGGGCAGCCACAGCTTCTCTGGGCGACCTGTGCCAGGGCCTCCCCACCCTCACAGCCAACAATTCCTTCCCAGTATCCCATCTAGCCCTGCCCTCTGGCACTGGGAAGCCATTCCCCCTTGTCCTGTCCTTCCATCCCTTGTCCCAAGTCCCTCTCCAGCYCTYCTGGAGCCCCTTTAGGCACTGGAAGGGGCTCTGAGKTCTCCCTGGAGCCTTCTCTTCTCCAGGTGAACACCCCCAGCTCTCCCAGCCTGGCTCCAGAGCAGAGGGGCTCCAKSCCTTGGAGCATCTCCATGGCCTCCTCTGGACTTGCTCCAGCAGCTCCACATCTTTCTTGTGTTGGTGGCCCCAGAGCTGGACAGTGCAGTGCAGCTGGGAGTCCACAGGGACAGGGCCAAGGCAGAAAGTCCAGGCTTCAAACAGTGGCCACAATCAGTGACATCTGAGACCAGGCACATCTCAACAAAGCTCTGATGGAGAGCAAAGCCAAGTGCCAGGCTCCTGAGGAAATGGGAGACTGGCGATTCCTGAGGTTTCCCGGTGCTGGATGGCTCTGTTATCACAGCTGGCCCCAAGCCCAGGCAGCCAAGCCCCGGGGACTCAGGGCAGCTACAGCAAAATTCTTCCTTACTGGCTGCTCTGAGTACTGGGTTAATAGCAGGAGAGCTTGAGCTAGACAAACATAAAGAAACGGAGCTTTTATTCTTAATTAGACCACTTTTATATGATTTGAGTAAATTTATATCTTCATTTATCATGATGGAATAAGCCTCATAATGTCTTTATGGGGGAGTAGCATTTCATTTCAAGTGTCCAGTAGTGATGAATTCATTTGGCGTCTGCTGCAGCCATAAACCTTGAGCTGGGGAAATCCTTGTGCTGCTCAACCTCCAGGAGAACCATGCCCGAATTTGGGGCCAGTACAATCAGCTTGTCTGAGCCACAGCTAGAAAATTTATTATCCACAGCACCACACAACTCCCTGTCGTAAAACACTCGCTTTTTAAAACAATTTGTTTCTCTGATGGGGAAAATAATAATAATTTGCTTCCCTTTTGGGTATAAACGTTCAGAAGGTGTTGGTGTGTGTCTTCCTACRTGCCAGGATGGGCTGAATCGGATTAGGCTGCTAAAGAAGACTCTGAAATGTAAATTTGGGACAGCACCGGTGATGTGACTGCCTTTTGATATTTTTTTAATGTTGATTTTGGTGCTGGTATAGGTGTAAAGAAACAGCTAGTTGGTCTATTATTATTTAATCATCCCGAAAGATGGRCAAATGGTGCTACACAAAGTTAACAGCAGAAGGGATGCACTGTGGTCTCTGCCCCAGAGACCCTGCAGTTCTTTACCAGTAGGTTCACGTGACAAAAGGCACAATGATACCAGCAGAAATAGATTAAATTATAATTACCAGTGATAGTTGTGATTCAATCCCATGCCAAGACCCTTCTGTGTGACCTGCACATAAACAGAAACCAAACCCAAGCCTCTCTGTAGCTCTGGCAGCGCACRCCCGCCCTGCGAACCAAAGGTGAGCAGAAGGGCTGCAGCTGGGAGGTCGTGGAGGGCTTGGAAGCATCTCCCTCATTTTCCCTCGTTGTTCCCTGGCCGYGCAGGTTGCCATGGCGTTGCTGTTTGAAGCTCTGTTCCGCAGCCCCCTGGACGCCCATCGCGYGCTGCAGCTGCTGCTGGGCTCTGGGCTGGACGTGTGTGGCCTGCGCCTGCTCTACCCCGCGCAGCGCCTGCTGCTCTCCAGCTCGGGTGAGCTCTGCTCCTCCCTCAGAGCCTCCTGGTGCTGAGGAAGGCAAAGATGTGTGAATGCACCGAGGTGAAGAGTGATGAGAGTCRGATTTACAGGAGCGTTGCTTTATCAGTTCTTGTATCTTCCCCAAAAGAAATTATAGAACAGCTTTGACTGCTTATTTCCTTCTGTTCCCAGTGTTGAATATCCATGAGATGAATTTTTAACCCTTGATACATTTTGGTGTCTCACATTTTAGTTGTTGTTCCTTTGCAGAGAGCTTTCCCACGTTGCAGAGCCCTGAGCTCCAGGGTTAGACTCATGTGAGTTAAATATAATCATTTAGTTCCCCACTGATATTGCTGAAGGTTTTAGCTGTAGAAAATCCAGCCTCCCTCTTCCACAAGTCCCCCCTCTCATTGCCTATGGAACTTCAGGAGYGTGGGGAAAGTACAGGTTTATCTGTGCTGTAATTGCATTGGCTGATAAACCATCACCAGGATGTCACATTATTTAATAGAGTCCTGTCTGAGGTGGGAGACCTGCAAGATAAGGTAAATAAACAGGATCTGGGGCTCTGAACTCAARTCAGAGTCTTTAACATCAGACACCAATGTGTCAAATATTGGCATGTACCACTCAAGTCTTTATATATATTTTCCCATTTGACAAACAGAGCTAGTGAAGCGTGTCTTAAGGCATTATGGAATATTATTGGTTGCTACTGCAGCACAACTCCAGAGCAACAGGTGTTCCCTTCCCTGCAAAGTTCAGAGATTGCCTCTGCTTGTGGCTTGTGTTTCCTTTTAAGCCAGGAAATTCTCCTGGAAGGTTTGGATGTGCCACCATCTCGTGCAGACACTCCATTTCTCTTGGGAAAGGCACAGGCAGGCTGAGAGTGAGAGAAATGGGTTTCCTTTTCCTCKGGCAGCAGGGGAATGAAGACCAGCTTAATCAGAGAAAATTCCCCAGTCTCCTTGCTCCCTTTTTGCATTTGAAAGCAATAGGAGCAGACTGCCTCAGGAATGGGATTGCAGTTGCAGCTCTCTGGGTGCTGTGCACGTAACACATTCCTGGTGAGAGCTGGGGAAACGAAGGAGGGGTCCAGAAAGGAATAAGAAAACCATAAAATCAGCAGTCATTAGGAGCTGACAGGCAGCAGATCTGCTTCAATGCTCTGTACCATGCACCATTATTTAAGAACATTTCGTATGAAGAGACAATTCATTTGAGCTGAGAACTGCTGTGCAAGTTTGTAAATTAGATTTTTACCCTTAGCCTGATAACTCTAAAATGATTATTTTAAATATTTACAGCCCGTTGCTCCATAATCTACCTGCTCTGGAGATTTGTGTTTTGGCTTCTGATTCTTATGCAAGAAATGATGTATTTGAATATGTTTTTAAACCTGAGGGAAGAAAATCACACACCTTGCTGCTTTTTCTAACACCTGCAGTAAGAACTGCAAAGGAGGCAAAATTGCTTTTTCTGGGGTTCCTTCTGCACCCCAGCTATGCTGGAAGTAGACATGGAGAAAGGTTTGCCAGAGTCATAGGGAAGACTTGTTGCAGGAAATAAGGGAAGGAAATAAGGAAAGCCACAGTTCAAGTCCTGGCAGGAATTAAAGGTGGTGAATCAAATATTTGTCTGGATCTTACAGCTTTGTACAGAATCTCTATTTGATGCAGAAGGAAATAATGTAGAAAAGAAGTCCCCAGATTTCCAGTTTGTGATCCCCTTCAAAAACATCCSTTTCCTCAGGCCCTTGTTSTTGTCCTGACCCTACTTCAATCCCCCAGCTTTGCTCGGGGTCGTGAACAACAGACTGCACAGGAACTTGCAGTGCTGGCTTAGAGTCACAGTTTGGGCTGGAAAGGACCTTAAAGACCACCAAMTCCCAACCYCCTGCCACGGGCAGGGACACTTGCAGTGTGTCACCTGCTCTGTMACAACAAAATGTGCACACACCTTTTCACAGCAAACAGGATGCCACCAACTCCTCTCCTTCAACAGACTGCCTCGAGTAACCTAAGGTTTGCTCCTGGGGAAAAGTGTGCAGGTGCTGCCAGCAGATCTCCCCCAGGCCAGGGAGCCAGGTGGTTCCTCTGTTGAGGTCTGGCTGTGAGAGGTCTGCAGCGAGCCCTTGAGTGGAATGAATGACCTCGGGGTGGGTTGTTCCATGTTTYACTCACACGTGTGTTTGTTTCCACAGAAAAGCTGCCTTCCTCCTACACTTCAGAGCCTGGCAAGGTGCCCCCAGTGCTGGCCTTAGGGGTGAGAGGGCCCAGAGCCCGTGACACCCTGCAGGACATCGCCCGTGGCTCTCCCGGAGCCCGGAGCCAGGCGGAGCCGCTCGTGTCCCTGCCCCCGCGCAGCCGGCTGCACAGGGAGCTGTGCCTCTGGTTCGGGGGGAGAGCTGCTGCAATCCTGCCCCCAGCTTCCAGGTGATGGCCCTGGATGGTTTGGAGCTGTTGTTCCCAGGGGCAGTGAGCCATGGAGGCAGGCAGGCACTCAAGGTGTTCTTTGTGTCCTGGAGCACAGGAGTGCAGGGRGGAGAATTCCTCTACTTTTGTGTTTCCAAGCCAGTTATAAAATCTGCAAAAGTCCTTCTCCCTTCTGCAGCASATCATAGAATCAGGGAAGATCCTGAGTGGGAAGGRACCCACAAGGATCATCTAGTCCAGCTCCTGGCCCTGCACAGACACYCCAACAGTCCCACCTGTGCATCCCTGGSAGCGYTGKCCAAACGCTCCTGGAGCTCTGGCAGCCTTGGGGCTGTGCCCATTCCCTGGGGAGCCTGTTCAGTGCCCACCACCCTCTGGGGGAAGAACCTTTCCCTGATATCCAACCTAACCCTTCCCTGACACAGCTCTAGCCGTTCCCTTGGATCCTAGMTGTATCAGGTGTAGGATACTTGCAGTTGCTTCCCATCCCCTGTTCCCTGGTATCCAGGCCTGTAATTCATACTTTTGCTGCAAGATTTGGAAATCTGCTCTGGCTTTGCCCTGTGTCCCTCCATATCAGCTGACAAGGGGCTTCAGAAGGAAAAGGTTCTTTGGAGGATGATGAGAGCAGTGTGTGAAAATGAAGGGTGGCTTATAGGCCTTTAACTGTGTGAGAAACTCTGCTGCAGAAAGCTCAGACAAGGCCCTGCACCTGCAGGTTCTGGAGAGGTTTCTAGGGGCCCTGCCTGACCCTGGGTGCAGGTTGGCACACTGTCAGTGGCAGCAGGCTGGAGGGGAGATCCTCCATGCCTTCTGAGGAGTGGCAAAGCTCAGCCACGTGGGATTAACCTGTGGATTGCTGAGGAGGGATTGCATGTCAGAGTTCAGCTCTGCTCGGCCACCACCAGCGACTCTCATCATTTGTATTTTTAAGATGTGAAAAAAAATCAATTTGGCCAGGTTGCATTCCCTTTATTTGTTTATTATCCTCGGGGATGCTTTTTTCCTCTTACAAAGATGATGAATTCTGCTCCTCTGGTGTAACTCAGTCCGGAGCGGCGCTACATCCTAAATAATGCACTTGTCTTTCTCCTAATGCTGGTAATTCGCTCCAGTGGGAGACAGGAATACAAACTGCAGCTCAGATTGCCCTTTTCAGATTAGACTTGCAAATGCTGTGGGCTCCTGGGAGTGAGCAAGCAGGATGTATTCCAGCCAGCTCCGTGGTGGCAAGGGATGAGGCAGGTTTGCCTGAGCAGCCTGAGCTCACAGGCCCAGCCAAAACTGTTCCCAGACAGTCCCTGGCTTTCAACCACACCTTCTGTTCACCCTGCCCCGATTGGGTCCTTTTGGATATGCAGGAATGTTGTAGAGGTTTCACTGGCACGAACATCTCTGCCAGACTGGATCCTGCTTGTTGCCTAACACGAACCTTTCAAACTGGTTAAACTCAGGCTAAAGAACCCAAAGTGAATAGCAACTAGGATGTGTCTGTGGGTGGGAAAAGCTCTGCTAGTGCAGCCTGACATATTTCTTGATTCCCAGATTTCTTTTCCAAGCTGGCTACTTTGCATTAGCTACTTTTAATTGAACACAGAGAGCCTGGGGGGAAGAAATATGAAAAGATGTTCAGTCAGAGAGACCTTGATGCAGCTCATGTCACGGACAAGGGATTGAAATGGCTTTTCCAGTAAAGCAGTTTTACCAGAGAAGCTTCTGTGGCCTTGGATTTGTCACA
The DNA here is from genome assembly GCA_018881555.1 of Amblyornis subalaris. Classification (NCBI taxonomy): domain Eukaryota; kingdom Metazoa; phylum Chordata; class Aves; order Passeriformes; family Ptilonorhynchidae; genus Amblyornis; species Amblyornis subalaris. Next base: position 1,961,064 of record JACAXG010000057.1, on the reverse strand, counting down.
GAAAGTAGGTTTGAGTCAGAACCTTTTAATATTTTTCATTTAATATTTATCRTTTTTCTGCAGCTCTCAGAGTCCTTCATCAGCTGGGGCAGAAGCAGATGAAGGAAAAGTTGATCTCCAGGGCTTGATGCTGCCTCGACCTCCAGCCATGCTCGTCTCCACTACCAAAGGTCAGGGACAGGGAGGGAAACTTGAGGTTTTATGGTTCTCCTTCACTGATAACATCACTTTWCTCCAGCCCACCTAAGGCAGTTCTGCCTCCCTGGATTGCTCAGGGATGTKATCTGGCCAGTTCTAGAGCCAGGAATGAATTTCCAGCGGGACACTGTTGCCTAAAATGAAGCAGCAGAGGAGTGGCACCACCTCATCCTCCTCATGGGAGCAGCTGCTGGAGTCCTGTGGGCTGCTTAGAAGTCACTGAAGGGGCAAAAAAAAAGAAACAAAAATCCATTGCAGGGGAAATCTCTGCACAGAGGGGCCTGTTCATCAAAGAAACAGTGAAGACCTAACAGAGTCCTTAAACTGCTTGTTCATTGATCAGAGATCATCTGCCTCTCCTGGTGAAGGCTTGAATATTATAATCAAGGGAATTAGATGGTTAAGGCTTTATTTAGGGCAGGGCTRACCACACAGAAAGGAGAGCACTTTGTAGGGCTAATATCAACTGGTTATCACTTGCTTGCACTCAAATCCCTGCTTTCCCTTTGCAGGAGCAGTGTTCAGCTCCTGAATTCGTACCTAACTAGGAGCAAGCTGTGTCCAAGGAACACCTGCCAAGGCCTTTCCTGGCTAAAAGGTGTGGTAAAGGCCACCATCCTCTGGAGTGGGGCCTGGCACAGCAGATCTGGGGTGCAGGSGATTTTGGGACAGTGCTCTTGGAGCTCTTGGCTGGTCTCTGCTCCCCCAGTTGAAGGTGCTTTCATGGGAGTGAAACTCGGGGGCAGCAGAAGTTCAGCAGCTGTCAGRGAGGAGATGGCAGAAGGAAAGCAGGATTGTAGTGACAGAGAAAGAAGGCAGGGGAAATTATATTGCCAAAGGAAAGAATCCATGAGAAAARGAGGAAAGCAGAAGCCAAAAAGAAGAAGAAGGGGCGGAAAGTGGAAGGGAAGGAAAATGAAGAAGGGAGGAAGGAAAAACCCAGTTTTGAGACACTTTTTTTGGCTTGTGTTAACTCAGGTAGCTTGGCAGCCAGCCCTTGGCTCTGTTCTTTGGGATTGGGATTGATGGCAGCTGGTGGCTATTGATGGAATGAGTCACATTTGCTGCCTCCCCTTCCTTTTATGGCCGTTAATGATTCACATTTGCTGTGGGCTGCTGAGCTCCACCACACCACGTTCCATCTGTATTTGGGCTCAGGAAGTCACTGTCAAGCTTTGCTCCTCACATAACTTTGCTCTTGGAAGAGGAGCTGAAAATCTGGCCTGGGAGCAGACACCTTTGGGGTTTTAAGGAAAAGAAGCATTCACTGAGTCCTTCCCTAAGGTCTCCAGCAGCTCCTCTTGGAGACAGGAATATTTACCCRTGCAGAGCAGATACACTGCAGCTCCCACCAGGCAGACCTGCCCCTTCTCAGTAATCAAAGTTTTAGTGACCCAAGCAGATATTCTTGTTGATTTGGGATATGTGGATGCAAGAAATATTTTTTGGAAGTGTTCTCAACTAGAGAGGAGCCAAAATCTTCCCACCCACAATCTTCGATTTTGACAGTTCCCATATCATGAATATGGCTGAAAGCCATAAAGCCAAAGAGAAGTTTTAGGCAAAGAAACACCCTGCCTGTCCCAYCCTTAGTGATAAACACAAGGTTTCCTTTGTTTTGGTGCTGTTGTTTTGGGCTACCAGGCTGAGCCTTGGCCAGATTCTTGGCAGGACAGATATCCATATCGCAAAGTCTGGAATAAAATGAAATATTCACTGTCCTACCCTCAAAATCGATTGGGACACAGAGAAAAAACCTCCAGTCTCATGAAATCATTTGGTTAGAGCTCAGAGAAATTAATGGGGCAGCATAGAGGAAACTCATGTAGAAGTGAAACTGAGGATTTGTCTTCAGAGCTCGTCCTTGGCAGCTCATGGAGATCTGAATGTGCATTGTGRGGGATAAAAGGGCTGTGTTGGCACAAAGAGGGTGTAATAATGAAGGTGATAGTGAAAACAGAGACCCAAAATAAGATTAGAGGAAAGCAAAGACCTCAGGTAGATCAGAGGCTTCAGGGAAAAGTCTTGAGTACCTGAGTACCTTGAGTACATACTTGTCTTGTAGTACTTAAGATGGGCTTAGGCTGCTCAGGAGGCCTTGGAGGCTCTTTCTCCTGAGCTTGTTTATTGTTGGCAGTGAGCCTGGGATTCACCTTGGAAAACAGGAGGCTAAAAACCCAAAGTTCTAACCTGATGTGAATTCCAGTTGTTTCTGCAACACTATGAACTGGGATTAGGGATTCAAGGAGAGCTCGAGCAGCCAGACCTGGTGGAAGAGAATCAGGCTGGACAGGGCAGGTTACCACGATGACCAAGGAACCTGTGAGGCTCCAGAWGGTACCAAACCAAAGAGTAAGGTGAGGTCACAGGTGGTCCAAAGCTTCAGGAGCCATGAGACAGGCTCTGGGATGACAGTGAAAGGCAGGAATAAAGAGGGGACAAGGGGAAGCAGAAGGTGGTGCTGAGCAGGATGGCAGAAGCAGCTCAGGCTCAGAGCACTGGTAACAGCAGAGAGGAATGACCAGGGCTGCTTTATGGGCTTTGTAGTGGACAAATTGACTGAGAACAAGTAGTTCTTGTTGCTCTGTTTAGTTACTCAGAGCGTGGCAAGGGTTACAAGGCCCTCAGTCCTGCCCTGGGTGCTGGRGGCTGCACAGTGACAGCTCCACAGCCCAGCCAGCACTGACACACCACGTGTGAGCAGCTCCCAGGCCTGCTGAGMCAGACTCAGCTCATTTGATGATTCATAAAGATATTACTGATGATGCCATAAGCTTTCCCACTCTAGGCTGGCCTTGGATTGCAGTCATGACGAGCTGGATGCAGCAAATAAACCATAAAACGCAGGGTCACCGTTTGGGATACAGCAAGGTGGAAGCAGCTGCTGTGAGAGCTGCCTTGCCTTGATACCACAGCTCCTGTGACAATAACACACTGCTTTTCTCACCCTCTCTTTGCTCCAGGGGACATCCTTGTGCTGGTGTCACCCGTGGTGCCCCCGTGTGCCTACGGGGCCGTGCTGTCGGCCTGCGCCYGCCGGGGCTTTGTGCTGCAAGGACTGAGGCGGCTCCAGCTCTCAGCACAGCAAGCCCTGGTGCTGGGCATGACCACAGGGCAGGTACCGTGCCCCTCGGGCCCTGGGTTGCTCCTCGTGCTGGAAATAATTATCCCAACGCTCCTGCAGTGGGTGCTCCGAGGACACCCGTTCTCTCTTTCCCGGTTCTCCGCGTTCCTTGGAGTGGTGCTCTGGTTGCTTTCAGTGCTGGCTTTTTCTTCAGGAGGAAAATCCCACAAAGCCTTGGCCTCTCGTGGAGAACGAGAGTGTAAATTCATCATCCTACTCCTACTAAAGCAATATTTTAGCATTGATCTCAGAATAAGCAAGAGCAGGCAGTAGCCCCATGAACCAAAATAACACTCTCTGATCTGCAAAGGTGTGTTCAGGAGAAGAGACTTCACTAACAGGCTGATATGTGGTGATGTTCTTCCCTGTCCCTGTGGGCCTTTCAGCATGAAGTCCCTACTTCAGTGCATTCCAGATGGGTTTCAAAAAGAGCTTTCGTGTTGTCAAAAATAACTTTTTTTTTCTTTGAAGCTCTGTCTAACAAGGTGATAGGCTTGAGTGAAAGTGCAGTTGGCATTTTGACAAGTCAGCCTAAGGTAACAGCAATAATCACAAATGCAAGATTGCAGTCAAACTTAACATATGCAAGAAGTCCAGTGCTGCACTTCTTACATTGTAAATCCCACAGGAATCCTGTGACACCTTCTCTCACAAAGGAGTGGACCCCTTACTTCAAATCATCGTGCTGAGGGCTGTTTGCTAGGTCAGTCAGGAAATGCCCAATTTTGCAAATTAAACTCTACAAATCCCCTCTTTTCTGCTTGTTCTGTGATCAAGCCTAAGGAATAGCAATGTCCCTGCCTATAATATTTTGTAGAATGAGTATAACCTATTTATGGAATACTACAGCCAAATAGCCAAATATTTGGGGCATGCTGCTCAGTGACCACTAAGGAGTTAACAGCAGCAACTGCTGCTCCAATGTGCTGTTTGGAGCTAAAACTTCTGAATATCATCCCTTCATTTGGGACTCCAGATAATCTTTGAGTGACTTAGGATGGTGCCACATATCAGCTGAGTTACAACTGCTGTGGTTTTAGCCCAGTCCAGCTGCAGGGCAGAATGTTTTTGTGTTAAGCCTCTTCCCCAAGTTTAAATTAAGTTTCTCTGTCTCAGGAAGAGATGACGCACGAACACCCAGATATTGGAGGTTCTGTGGCTCGGTGGTGACCTGTACCTTGTTMTGCCTCTGTAATTTATCTATTTGCTTGAGCCCTGTAGTAATTACGTCTGGATTTAGTGGCCTGATSTGCCCCTCATTATTCCAGATGGCTGTATTTTGCCCTGGCAAGGGTTCAAGCTCACCTGATGGTCCTGCAGGAGGAGGAGTCCCTGCTGGAGCCCGCAGGCACTGCCTGGTGTTGCTGCTGAGGAAGGAGAACGCCAGACATCACATCCCTGCCCTGCTGAGAGGTAATGCTTGCCCTGCTCAGCAGCTTTGCATTTCARTGTGTGTGGGCTAAACATTGACAGTCCAAGCACAGCTGTACAGTGCAGGGAATATTTATTGAGGATATCGAGGCCTGCTCATGTTGCTGTAGGAATCTCCAGACCAACGTGTGAATCAGTCACTACTACACACCCAACAGAGCAGGCTGATCTTTGCCAGTTGCTTGATCTTTAGCACTGGAGTCCTCTTGAACTCGGAATCRCTGAGCAGTTCCTCTTGGAAGGGGCCTCAGAAGGCCTCTCACCCAACATCCTGCCMAGCAGAGCATCAGCAATGAATTCCAATCAGGTCTTGAAAATCTGTGAGGACAGAGATTCCCCTGCCTCTCTGGGCCTTTGTTCCACTCGACCATCCCTATGGGAACTGTTTTTCCTTTATGTGAAGTTGTAACCTCCTGTGTTTGGATTTGTGAGCTTTGTTTCTGGACACTTCCACGCTGGGCCTGACTTTGGCGTCTCACACCCAGCTCAGGGAGGTGTTGGRGCTGTCCTGGGCAGGGCCAGCAGCTGGACTTCAGTGATCCTTGTGGGTCCCTCCCAGCTCAGGACTTGCTGTGATTCCATGACCTCAATAATCTCCTCTCGGATATTGTTTGCACAGAGAGGTAGGGGAGCCAAAATACAGCTGTGCCACTGAGCCTGAGGGCAGCATCTGATCCTCTCAACCTCAGCTCCAAGTCCTGCATCCTTGTGACTTCCATCACCCCAAAGGTGACTCATTTTGTATGTAGGGACTGCCAAAAACCAGCCAAGTTGCTGCCCAAATCTTCTTACTTGAGTTAGACTGTTTTCTTAAGGATGAGTTGACATTGATCTCAAGTGGGGAAGATCAGAGGCAACAGCAGTGATCAGGAAGGAACAGAAATCCTGCCCTGCCTGGCTTTTCCCAAGAAGGGGATCACTGTGGGTGACCCTTCCATGAATACCATCACAAACAGCCTCTGATGGAGATGTTCATCCACAGCCCAATTCCTTCCTTTAATCTATCCACAGTAGGAAGGAATACTTAGAGGTTTTTTGGAGCAAAAAAAAAGACAATTCAAAAAGTCCTGGGCTTTTCTTCCCGAGACTATCACAGAATGTTCTGAAAGCATGTGCAGACACAGAGGATTAATCATGGYACAGCAATTACAGCCCCGTGTCACCTGATGCCTCTGCACCCAAGGAAAGTTGCTCATTAAAAAGTGCAGTTTCTGCTGCTTCCCKGAGTGCCACAGATGATGTTCACAGTGTTCATGTTTTGCAGGGGGAAATTTCCACTAGAAATATATAGATGGGGCTGGAACAAATAAAATGTTTTCCTTCATTTTAGAGGACTCAGGGTTTTTTCCTTTGCTTGTAGACAGATTTTATGCCTCTTTCCATGTGTTCTGTTCTCTTTTCATCAGTCCTGTACTTCAGAACTGATTCAGAAAGGTACCTTAGTCCATATTCCAGAGCCCTGGAGAGGGGAAGCTTTTATTCCACACAAGCTTTGGTTTGGCCTCTGGGAAGGGAAGAACAGCACTGGGATTTGAGTAGGGTAAATACCTCACTCAGAAGTTTTGCATTTGTAATCAACATGAAAAGCAGTTGTCCCTTCAAGGTCTTGAACACTGTTCAGTTTTCAAAGGAAGGAGAAATTCCACAATTATTCCTGAAACAGAGCAGATAAATAGGTAGGTAAGGATCTCTGTCCTGAGCTTCAAACACCATACATTTTTGCCCAAGCTTTATTTTTGCCATGTCCTGAGCTGGAATGAACAACAGGCAGTGCTGCAGTGACAGTGATGGCCCATTTTTGTTTGCTCACCCCGGCTGAATTTTGAAAAGCAGGTGATTGTCAGTGGTACATTTGACATCCCAGCTTTGCCATCAGCCTCTAGCACCAATAATCCATTTCCCATGCTCCACTACAGTGAATTTTTGACAGGCTTCTGTGGTAGGAAGCAATCAAATGTGTACAAAGTAATTTAAAAAATAACAAGCCTTTAAAACTGTTGGCTGAATTATTACAGAAGGCTGAACTAATTGTTGTGGAAATGTACTGTATGCAACACCTTAATGCACTGCCTGTGCACAGCCCAGCTCTTTGGAGGGAGAATGGGAGCTGAGATTGCTGGCTTTAAGCACTTAGTGTCTGCAAAAGTGGCGTGGAATGGGATATTTTCCAGGCTGGGAGTCACAGGAGCAGAACATGATGTCTCTGTTCAGGTCTGTCACCCCAGCAACACCTCCGTGCCCACGTGGGCCCCGTGGGATGCAGGACGTTGGCCTCGTGCCTGGAGGGGTGGGACACCTTGAGGGCCTCCACTTGAGCACTGGGCTCAGACTTGTGGCTCTTCCTGGTGGACACCACCTTATTTAAGGTATTTATTCTAATCCAGCAGCTCTGTGGTGGCATCTGTGCATTTGCTCCACATTTCAGGAAGTTAGAAGGGGACAGAAACAATTGGATGCTGCTGAAGAAGGCACAGAAAGCTGTGCCCCAGCCTCAATTTTCAACAGCTGCTTGCCCMTCTTTAGGTGATCCATGGGATTTTGGGGAGAGGAGATGGTTCAGGTGCATTTGGTGTCTCGGGGAAGCTCAGTGTGACCCCATTGTTGCCTCTGTAGAGGAGCTGTGGCCAGTGGCTCGAGCACTGGAGAGCAGAGCGTTTGCGCGGCAGAGCTCCGCGCTCCTCACGTTCCCTGTTCCCTGCTGTTCCCTGCTGTTCCCTGCTGTTCCCTGCACAGGGCTGCTGGAAGAGCTGGCACAGCCAAGCCTCGGCAGCGGGCACAGCACCCTCCCTGCAGCCCCCGGACTGGAGCCCTCCCTCTGCTTCCACGGCGCTCCCTACTGCCACGGCCTGCTGCGCAGCCTGGGTACGTCACGGCTCGGGAACCGCGCGCTCCTGGCCGTTACGGGATCACACACGGGGAATGGTTTGGGTTGGAACGGACCTCAAGGCCCATCTCGTTGGTCCCACGGGCAGGGACACCTTCCACTATCCCAGGTTGCTCCAAGCCCCGTCCAGCCTGGCCTTGGACACTTCCAGGGATGGGACAGCCAYWYTTTTAAGGGATTTTCCAGAATAAGGCCATTAGGAATATGCTTTTTGTCTGTAATAGCTCATTTACTGTTCTGCTGTCAGTCAATTGTAGTAACTCTCATGGAAGAATCAATAGAAATCAAAATGRAAATACCTTTTAAAATAAATTAAAAGATACATGCAAAAAGAAATTATTTAAATGTGACATGATAACRTCCAATTAAACCTTAATTAAGATATTTAATTAAAAGATTAATATCCAATCAATAYGTATTTATTGCCATAAGTTCAAGATCAGTCAAAATATTAAAATGAGATAAATTGGTGGTTGTGTGTAAAACTGGAATGTGCTGAAGTGATAAATGCTGGCAGCTGTAGTTCTGTAGGTGCAGAAAAGGCACTTTTCAATTTCAGTTTACTCAGATATTCTTAATTTCAGTTTATACAGTTGAATTCACTTTAGTAACTCATTCGTTCAAAGCTGGGAAATTGATAGGATTTCAAACAGCAAGGAAATGGGTTTGCTGTTCTAAATCTATGACTCACATGGATGAGTCTTAAACCTACTAGTTCTGTACACTTGGAGTCAAAAAAATCAGATGTTTATTTCRCTAACTACAGGTTGTATTTTCTTAGGTGTTCAGCAAGTCAATACAGTTTAATTTAATTTAATTGTTTGAAAATTTGGATGTCAGGACTTTGAGTTAAAATGTATTACTCTCCAAAACCAAACTGACACTTAGTCTTAAGGAAGAATAATAATTAAATGCACATCATTCACCATTCTCCAGCATTACGAAATGTTCAGATGTAGGAATAACTAAGTAAATAAATATTTATTGATACAATTGATTAAATAATCATGTAGGAAAACGGTATGGAATCAAACATGGATTTCTGGTGGGCCAGGGATTCTACACTGTTCCCACCAGGACTGTGGATACAAGCACAGTGTTACAGCAGTCTCCAGATTAGCTCCCAATTGTGTGCCCTGCAACGTCCTGGAAAGCAAAATGAGGTATTGATTTCAAGTGAAGTCAGTCATTAGTTATCAACCCAAAACCGATGCCTTAAATCATTCTGGTGCAGATCTATCAACTCTGCTTAATGGTGTGAATAAGGATATCAAAATTACAAGTGAATACATTTGCTTTACATGGCAAAATGTAATTCCAGGAAAGGACTGGGACTAATTAATGGGAGTTTGCTGTGTTAATATTCCTCATTCAGGAGGCTTTTCCTGAGCTGCAGCGTGAGGAGACAGGGCAATGCTGGTTGGGAATGAGTGAATTCCTTCCCAGTGAAAGGGCTGAGGTTTGTGTTTGGGGGGTGACAGCTTTGCTGTGCTGCTGTCCCTGGGCAGGAGGAAACCTCAGCGCGGTGCCGGAGCCCCGGCACATTCCTCTGGATTTCCTGCGCYGCCGAACGTACGCCGCCGAGCCCGGCATGGAGCAGGTGGTGCTGCTGACACTGGTTGGGATGCAGGCTCTGAAGAGTGCTGGAGAGCTCCTCCACCGCATCCTGCTCCCTGGCCTCGAGGATCGGTCCCGGAGTGCAGGTGATCCCAGCTCCCGGGGAGGGCCGGAGACCTCGGTCAGGAGAGTTTATCCTGGGTGGTTATTTTTAGCATAGCAGGAACATCATGGAAAATGTGGTGAAGGGGCCTCAGGAAGAACAGGTTTCTTTGTTTACCTGCCTAAAGAGCTGAGGAATTTATCTTGGTTTGTTATGGGCAAGGCCAATTTTCATACCACAGCTCACATGGGCAGAATTTGCTTCAGAGAGCATCAAATTTGTTCAAGGAAGTGCTTGGGCTTACTGAGCTTTTATGTAACACAGGGCATTGTCCCTCCCTAAGCACTGGGAGGTGAGGCTGGGCTCTGGCTGGGACTGGAACTGAGGAGTCACAGCCTGTGTTCTGTCCRGTGACAGCCTTGGTGAGCAGAACCRAGACACTTCCTGGCTTCACGCTGCGGTTCCCCCGCGGGAGGAGCAGCGGTGCCATCCCCACGCTGGGTGCTCACACATGCATGAAAAGGGCTGTCAAGCCCTAGGCAGGACAGGGATTTCATGTAATTTCATGTGCAGGTTGCACTGAAGTGTAATAACACAGGAAGAGTAGGCACAAAGGGCAGAAGTTGCCCCTGTCTCACACTGTGTTGTATCCGACTCTCCTAAAGCTCTGTTGAAATACTGCTTGAGATCCTGTGGAGGAAGTTCTGTATCTGAGATCTCAGCCAACAGAAACTTCCAGCACTCATGAATTGAGCCCCTAAATATCTTGCTACATAGTCAGAAGATGATTTCACAAACCAACAACATTGAAACTACTTTAGAGACAAGTCAGCATTCTGTTGTAGTTTATTACTATAATGAACATTGCTTAAAGTGTTATGAGAGGTGCTAAAGGATCTATAATTATGGATTATACTGTGCCAAGCCACATTGTTATCAGCGTATTCTCAGTAATTCCCTTTCAACTCTCCTCCATTAGCTGCGCTCTCTAATCAAATCATGGCACTTGTTCCCTGTGACTCCCTGTTGATTTCCCAGATAACCCTTTCCTTTTTTTTCACTGTAGTGTCATTTCTTAGCATTTGCATCTTGTGGGTTTTCCCAGCGTATTCCTGTGTTTGCATCACAGTCTGTTCTGGGTGCAACAGAACTCAAAACAGCTTTGGAACTTGTGTGGGGAAAAAAAATCAATGTGAATCAGAACTTTTGCGTACAAAAGAAAAAACACAGCTTCTGTGAAACACACATTTCTCTTGACTTGCAGGATTTGAGCTGCTAGGCCTGAAGTGGCTACCCCATCTCACTGGGTGCCAGGCCAGGGAAATAACCCCCTTTGAGGCTGGGGACACTCTCTGGCAGAGGAGCCTGGACGTGCTCATGTCCAACCCCGTCCTGGTGTGTGCGCTCCGGAGCGTCGAYGCCTTCCGAGCCCTTGCAGGGATACTGAAGGGATGGACACAGGGCAGGGACAGGCCCAGCACTGCTGACAGCCTCCCCCAGGCAGTAATGGCCCTGACCCCGGAGGTGACATTCAGACAAGCCATCCTCTTCTTCACAGAGGCTGACTTTGTGACCGGTAAGGCTCGTTTTTGCTGTTTGTATTGTCCTCGGGTGTAGGGTGTTTGGGAATTGATTGAACTTGGACAGAGGAAATCCAGTGCTGTGGGTTTTCTCAGGCACAGAAGAACTTATTGATTTGGGGGTAAATTCTGTGCTTGACTGAATCAGGATGAGGCAATGAAACCAGCAGGAGCCAGCTCAGGTCATCTACAAGGTGGCCTATTAAATTAATGTGGCTCTGCCTGGCCTGGTGCCCTTTCTGATGATCTTGAGCTACTCCATAAGTACTAATTAGATATCAAAGTAATTGGCAGGATCAGTAAATAATATCATGCATTTTACTTCTATATATATAAGAGAAACTGAAGAACAGAGGCCAAGAGCTCTGCCACCTAAATGTGGGCCCCTAATTGTGGTGCCAAACTTGTTGAAGCTTGAGGCCTCAACCTTGCCCTGTGCTCAGGGAGATGAAGGTGGAACCAATCTGTAAGAGCTGAAGAAAGCAGATTTCTTGAGACTTTCTTTTTATCCTGGAGGAGAATGAACAGAGGAATGGAGACCTTTGCTGTCAAAAGCTTCTCAGACTTCAGTGATGTGTGCCAGCATCGATCTTTCAGCATAGTAAATTTAATAGTTTCCTCCTGTAGCAGGAAATGTATAGCCATGCCTCTTAAAACTAAATCACTGTGCAGACTGTGGGGTTATTGATATTGGATGCTTTGGAGCAGCAGACTACAAGCTCCCACTGTTTTCTTTTAATGTGAAATATTAAAAGAGGAATTGGGGCTGCCTGACTCCTCACACCCAGAGAGAAACAGTTCTGAGCTTGACAGTTTCTGGCAGGGGGTTGGAACAAGATGGTCCCTTCCAACCCAAGCCATTCTGGGATTTTATGATTGCTCAGAAGCGGAGAGAAATCAAAGATTGTGGTAACACCATGTATCAGCTGAGGGGGAGTGATGCAGTCCCATAAGAGTGTTCGTGCTTTGAATTCAGAGCTCTTCCTTTATCTTTCCTTGGGGAAAAAAGGTCCTTTGTCATCAACACAAACTTAGACACTTGTGTCAAACCCACTGTGCCTGTGTAGTGTGGAGTAACAAATTGGCTTTGCTGAATAGACAGAAGAAAGATTTGTCTGGGAAAAGATACTGGGTTTAGTCTCACAGCAAGTTTGATTTGTCAGGGAACTATGTGGGTGTTCTGTGTGAGATTGGAGAGCAAGAAGAGGAGCCTTCAGCAGAGAAGGCATCAGACATCCCAAAGTAGTGTCTAAAACTGTAAGAATCCATGCATTGCAGCCCTTGATTAAAGTTCTCTTGAGATGAAAAGGCAGGATAAGAGGAAAGCAGAGCTGTGAGCTCAGATTATTGAGGGAGGTTGTAATGGCAGTGCCAGCCTTTCCCACCAAAGCCATTGTCAGGAACAAAGCAGCACAGCTCAGGCACGACTTCAGCACCCTCCACTATCTCTTTTAAAAGGTCATTACATTTTTTCCTCATGTTTTTATTGTTGTGGGAGGAATGGAGAGGCCTTTGTGCTCAAGAACAGCACTTCAGTATTTTGTAGCAGGTCGAATGTCTGCCRTTTCCCCTGCTAAATAAAATTACCTTTGTCACCTTCCACCCCCAGACAGTGAAGGTTTCCCATCTGTGAATCCATAAAAATACCTGTCCTCCCTTTTCCAGATGCAGAACACCGTCCTGCTATGAAATACCTGCCACCTCCTGGCAGGGGCTCCAGGCCTGAAGGGAAGACCACAGGTAAGCACCAGTTGTCTCTCAAATGAAAACAAGTCATTTTAGACTCTTAAATAGATTGAAGAAAACTGGATGTCCTCTGTTAGAGCCATTAAAATGGGATTAGTAAGCCTTTGGTTAGACATCCTAATCCCAGGCAATTGGGAGGAAAAGGCCAGATGGATCCACTTGGTGCTGGGGGAAGGTGGGAGTATTGTCACATATTTCTTCTCCACAGTCCTGAGAATGACCTGCTGAGGGCTGGTGTGGAAAGTAAGCTGGCAGAGTAATTAATGCCAGCTCTTCTGTAGCCCTTTTCAGATGGAGATCCCAAAAAAGATGATTTTCATGGTGTTTTAGAGAGGTGAGATGTGTTGATCACCATTGCCTGACAAGAAATGAGAGCAGAATGTGCATTTCCTGTGTCTCAGATGGGGTGTCTCTGTCATTTACATCCCAGTGCTACCCGGGTCACCCTGGGATTCACAGATCCTGAAAATTCTTTCAGATAAACCCAGCACTAAAAAAAAAGCTGGTACTGAGGCAAGGCAAGGACCTTGGGCTGGTTCCACCTATTTGTGCTCTTATTATTACAACAGACATGTGGAAAGAGAAAGAGGTCTCAATAGAAGAAAAGCACTTTGGCTAGATATCTTCCAGATAATGGGATACCTTCCCTGGGAAATAGTAATACATGGATTTTGGACAGTAATAAATAATAACAATAAAAAAAAAAAAGTAATTTTATTTTGATGAAGAGATTTTAGTTTTCTCTTACCTACCTTGCACATCACACTGGCTAAACTTGCCAGTCACYGGAAAAGGAAGTTTTTTATCAATGTAATGCAGGATTCTCCTCATCGTGCCCTAGATCTAAATAAGTTCTCAGTTCACATGTGCCTGAAGTGCCTTAATTTTCCTCACCTCTCCAGGTCACTGCATGTTTTACATTAGACTGAAAGAAACAATTTTCTCTAGGCTTTTGTTCTAAGGTCTGACTCACCAGCCTCTTTCATCCTGCTCTGCTCCCATGAAGAAGCACTGGAGCAGTAACTGGGGAGTGTCAGGGAGGTGTTATCGGCAGTAGTCAGGATCCACTGCACTTCTTTGTTTCTGAGAGGACATCAAACAAAACACTGAGCTCTGGGAACACCAGAAGCAAGGCAGCATAACTCGACTGTGGAATATTAGGAGCACAAATAGGTTTAAAATCACTGTTAGCCACTCCCTGAAATCCCAGAAAGGGAAACCAAGAACCAACATGATTTAGGCCTTGCAGTCCTKTCCAGCCTGTGCTCCTGGGATTACCAGAGAAGGGGAGGTGTGACCCCTCCCGAGGTGTCCCAGGACATCTGAAATCAATCCCTGTGTGTCCCTGTGTCACCCTAAAATATCAGTGTGTCATTGCAATATTGGCTTTATGTAGAGATGATGGCAACATTCTCAGATTCTTGTCTCAGAACACACCACTCACTCAAATCTGCTTCTCTTCTTCAGTGGGTGAGAGCTGGAGGGGCCGGGCAGAATCCCTGTTTTCCTACCTGCATGCAGGTGAGAGGAGGGCAAATGGGAAAATGTGGTTTGACAAGGACTTTGTAGAACTAAATTATCTGGATCTATCAGCCCAAAATAGGCAGAAGGGTTATACCAACATTTTCCTTGGGCTGGAATACAGGCAGGGATGCACTCTAAGCATGCCAGGAAATGTGGTGTCTGCTTGAGTTCACACTTCTTTGAAGTCACACACCTATCTAAAGTATTATATATTAAATAAACAGTATTTTCACAGTTATGCTATGAAATCACAAGCTATGTAATAATTTTTGGGGAGAAAAAAAAGGAAAGGATTGTAAGTAACGGATCTAAAAATATTACAAAGTAGAAAAATGTAATAAAGCCCAGGAAAACTGGGAAGGGCTCTGAACAGCCAGAACTACAGATGGAAGTCAAGCAGGTTTGTTGCCAAACGGGTACCTCTGGTAATTCATGATCAGCAGAGGTTGTTCCATTGGTAATTAGTGGTATTTTCTCTAACTCTTATCACTTATAATCACTGAGGAGAGAAAGCCAGCTCTGGGTGACAAGGTGTCTGTGGCCAAACCAGGCTGGCAAATCCCTCCTGAAGTGTCTGCAGTCCCTAAATATGCAGCAGGTAGTGACTCACATAGCAGAATAATGAGAATATCTGCCCAGAAACGTAGCAGATGGTGAATGAAACATCTGGAGGCCACTGAGTGCTTACGTAACACACAGGGTGAGGTTGCTGAGGTGGAGCTGAGCAGCCTCCTGCACTTCCAGGCTGTTGCTATGGCATTGGAACCTTTCTGTTCGGGAATGATGGGAAGAAAACAGCACATCTTTAACAGGAGAGCTCCCTGCACAAGGGTTAAGTTTCCCTRTCAGGTGGGGAGGCAATAATCTGGGGTTTTATTTTTGATCCCGTGTTTCTGTGCCATGAATCCTGCTTGTCATCTGAAAATAGCAGCATTAAGTTCCAGGTAGCTTTGTTGATGCTTTGTTGCATTGACATCTGTATAATTAGTACTGGGGTGTAGAGGAAACAGAAAATGACATTTTTGTACCCAAACAGATCAGCTTGGATCAGTGTGARCAGCCTGGAGGATGTTCCCCTGTGCTCGTGCTGATTGACGTGGTTCAGCACCAGCAGTTCCTGGGGCCTCACAGCCTGGGTCTGACACTACACTTGCCAATAAATCTTCAAAAGATGTTATTAGGATAAAATATTAACTATACTCTTAGTAGCAAGTACTTTAGCAAGACTAAATATTTGAAAATGCTGTCTTTTAAAAATGGAATTTATGTCTTTTCTGCCTTTAAATCCATTTTCTCTCATCAGACAGCAAAGCTATCCTGGTCTGGTTTGTTTTCTGCTCCTCACGGTGATGCACCTTCCTGGCAGCTCTGCTGGGAGAGCTTTGTCAGAAGCAGAAAGTTTTTGCTGGAATGTCAATTTGGATAAACACCATTCTATTCATAATTGGTTTATGACATTAATTGGGACCTGTCAGGGTTGTTACAGCCTCTCTGAACAGAGCTCTCAGAGATACAGAACACCAGAGTAAGAATTTAATAGCTGCCTTAAGGATTACATCACATAATCACCACAGTTCACATGAAAAATGTAAAAGGGAATATTTTATCTCTCTTAAAACATTAATATGTAATATAAAGGTTTGAGTCTTTTCCGACAGACCTGCCGCACAAACTTTTTGGACCTGGAACAGATTTCCTGGGGGAGAAACMTCCAAGCCTAAACCGTTTCAGATATATTTTTAAACTGAAAATCAAACAAAGCCAACCAAAATAAATAAATAATCCTATATGCCCAGGTTTTTTATGGACTTGTTTTGTTCAGATTGTTGTGAACTTCCCGCCAGGTTTGCCATACCCCCCATCCCCAGATGTCTGCCCAGGCTAGTAAACAAACACTGCAGYGTTTCACCCAGTGCTTTGTTCCAGGAGCACAGGTTCTGTGCACAGTGCTGCTCATCAAACCCGGTGTCTGGAGCCGCAGCCTCCCGAGGATCCTCCGGAATCTACACCTGGAAAAATTCAGCGTGGTGGGAATGAAACACACGGACCTGGAACCGGCCACCGCCTCCGGACTGCTTCCCTCCGAGGTGCAGCAGGTTGGTGAGGGAAGAGGCAGGTCTGGGGCTGCACTGAGCTTTGGGCTGGGGAAATGGATGAGCTGAGGATAATCCATTCCTGACAAAGCCAGCAATTCCCACCCGGGATTTGGGAGCTGTTGCTGGAAGGGAGCTTTATGGAGCAATCAGATCTGTACCTTATCAGCACAAAGAGAGCTGACACGCTGAGGGGTGCTTTTATCACACGCCATAAAGAAGCAGACCTGGTTTCTCCCAAACAAAACTTTGGAGGATATGGGCAGGACAGACCTCCCAGGAATGTGTTGAGCTGCTGAGGCACAGCTCTGCCTCTTTCCCTGCCAAACAGGTGTCCTCTTCCTTCCCCCAGGTCAGCCCAGGTAGGGAGCACGTGTGCCTGGGTTCATTCCATGTGTTTAAACCCGGGAARCCCTCGGTGCACTGTCAGGGCACGCAGATCTCTGGGGTGCTGTTACCTGARATTGCATTACAGACACAGCTGAATCCTGGCCCAGCAGCCTGGGAGCCAGGCTAAAAACCACCYGCAGTGAGGGAAAATTGTCCTTGCTCGTGTCTAATAGACAATAAAGAGGCTTCTTAAATCTTARGGCATTATGTGGGTTGATTAGCTAAAAACAGATGTATGTTTCTGCTCTTTTAYGGCATTAGAAACCTTTTCTTTCCTCAACCTGACATATCCTGAGTGTAAGGATATTGTGAAAGCCAGGGAGCTGAACTCTGGGCATTTGAGAGGAGTTAGATTATTATTTTTTGAATTTCCTTGGGAAAAAAAAATCTGTGGTGTTTGATCGCTTTCCTGAAGACATTTAACCAATTAAGTTTAGAAAACAAACCTTTATAGTTGATAYTGCTCTTGGGTTAAGTTTGGAAAGTTTATAACACTGTCTCCTAGAAATTCTCGATAGAGGCTTCCAAAAGAAAACAGGAACATGCCAGGGCAGTGCTCTGGAACAATTAATACCTTCTGCATGATAGCAGTGAGCACAAGCCTCTGATTTTTAAATATTTCCACTGGTAAGAGAGAGAGAGTGGCCATTTGCATTGATGGGGATGTGCTTCCCAATGTTATTTCATCACAGAGCTAAATACAAAACGCTTTTTTGATCCTCTGAAACAGAAAACTTCTTAAAAAACCCAAATATCCTCGGGAAGCAATGCAGATACAAGYGAGATAAATGCGAGGAGAAATTTCCTGAAAATTTCCTTGGTTTTGGAGTTCTCCAACACACCAGAGCAGTTGTTGAGCATTGATTCAGTTGCCTTGAGCTGGTGACTAACGAGTATCAAAATTACAGACTGTTGGGGGTTTGTTGATGGGGAAAAAAGCAGGGTTTGAAAGTGAGGAAGCAAAGAGAATAGTCTGCTCTTGGTGAGGGGGAACAGACAGTGGGAAATGCYTTCTGCTGTCCAGGGGCTCCTGCTCCTTTGTGGAACACGGCGGAATGGCTTTCACTGGGGAGGGCTGGGAAAGGCTAGGCTCCCAAGATAAGTAGGGAGATTTTGAAAAAGCCTCAGCAGGCTCCAGGGACTGGGTTATTTGGAAAATCCAGAGGGTAAGTGGCTCAGTGGCAGCTGTGGGGGCAGGGCTGCTTTTCCCAGCTGAATTCCATGCACAGCACTTGGATGGGAGGGGTATTCAGCATGGATCTGCTCCTTGATGAATGCTGGGCTTGAAATGAGGCTTTTAAAATGGGGGCAAATTGCTGAAATTCAGCAGGTCACAGGATCCCAGTCGGGGTTGGAAGGGACCTCTGGAGATCATCCAGTCCAATCCCTGTGCCAGGGCAGGGTCACCCAGAGCAGGTGACACAGGGACATGTCCAGGTGGGTTTGGGATGTCTCCAGAGTGGGAGACTCCACGCTCTCCCTGAGCAGCTGTTCCAGCCACGCTCCATGGAAGGAAGTTCTTCSTCAYGTTGAGGTGGAACTTCTTGTGTCCTCATCCTGTCAGGGGGCACCACTGGAGAGAGCCTGGCACCATCCTCTGACACCCCTGGGAGATATTTATATGGATTGATGAGATCCATGATGATGGATGTCCTGTTGAAGAAGATGGAGCCAGTGTCCATGAGACAGTGMCAGTCTGCCCCTTCTAGAAATTCTGTCCAGGGCTTTCTCTCACTTTACCTGGAGCATGCTCCAAAATCCACCTCTGGAAAACTCGCAGGTGCTCTGGGATGTTCCAGTTTGTTGTGTGCACATAGCACTTGAGAGCAAATTTGGGTTTATTCGCTGCAAGCAAGGCAACCTCACATCTCCTTTTCCTTTCTAATGTATTATTTACATGCACTTGACAAATATCCTTGGCAGCACGAGCTSAGCTCCGTGATTGCCTTTCCAAGCGAAATCCTCCCGCTGCGCTCGGAGCAGCGCGTGGCCTTTGGAGCACCATAAATAACGACCGCCCYGCTCTTGGCCGAGGTTATCGGAGCACAGCAGCCACAACAAGATGTTTTATCTGCAGTTTAATAATGATGATAAAAAATAAAGGTCATGTAAGTAGAGCTGAGTTTGCCTTCCCAGCTTTCAGCGTGACCTGGTGGTGTTCAGACAGCRAGAAGCGCCTGTTCCCGGGGGATTCTGCCCGTGGAGGCTGGATCTGCTTTCAGCGCTTATCCAGCACATCCAGCCCTGTGGGGATTGGCAGTTTGGGCTTTATTTTTACAGTGGGACCTGATCTCGCTGTCGGGGATTACCTGATGTGATTGCCTGCAGTAGCAGGTCACTGGACTCAATAACTCGACGATTCCCTGCAGCCCCGTCCCGCGATTCCGGCGGTAAAGGCAGACGGATAATGCTGCTGCTCTTTAATCCCGTTAGTGCTCCCAAGCCAGCGCACAGCTGGAAGTTCCTCTCAGCRAAATTGCTCACTGGATTCCAGGCAGCTGCACACGTGCAGCCCAGCACAGCTGCTCGGGAATCCGCAAGGACACGGAGACCGAGCGGAGGCAGGATGGGAACGAAGGGCTGGCGGAGTCTGGAGCGGGTGTGAGGAGTGTGAGGAGCTATCAGGAGGAAAGAGTCACCTTGGCTCACTGACACCACCCGCAGAAATCAGAAACAACATCATCTTTAACCCCAAATCCGTGGATTTGCTGGGGAACAACTGGAAGACAGGAAGCAGAAGAGTTTTGTTCTTTAGATCCAAAATCACTGGTTAGAAGCTCTGGAACAAAATGCTTTCATTTATTCTGGTCTGTTTAAGAGAAACTGAATGTTTCCTTTGCAGCTGCTTCCAACCTGGATGAATAGTGATATGTTTTATCAGTCCTTTTGGAAGTTTTCATGAAAAACATGACTGGTTTTCATCGCCCTAAGAGAAAACCCATAGAAAAGTGGATTAAATCCCATTTTTTTAACTAACAAAAATTTTCAAGCAGGAAGGGATTATTTTGTATTCTACAGAACTGAATGAATGTCACAATTTTGCAGTACACTGTCACAAGCTGCAATTCTTCATCCTCATCCAAGCAGAGCTCTCATCACCAGAGAGCCCCTGAGTCACACGGCGTGACCCTGTGCCCATGGGGCAGGAGCACTGGCAAACACCACATCCAACCCCCCAAACACCTCACCAATCTAAGCACAGGGGGGCCTTCCCATGGACCCTTTTGCCTTTGCAAACAGAGGGGAGAATGTCAGGCTTGAGCCTGTGGTTGTCAATTCATAACCTACTTCTTAGAGCTGCAATTGAGGAGGGAGGCGAGCGCGAGAAGATTTGGGTCAAAGGCACTGAATGGTTTCACGTGATAGAAAAGCAGAGAGGCCTTGAAGTGTTTTATCTCCATATTTTTAAATGAAATGATAGGATTTGCTTCTGGAAATGTTTTATCTGGAGAATTGCTATCCTCTGGTGCTTTTAGAAGATTAAAAAATAGAGGAATTAAAACCTCTGTGAATGACGTGATTCAGCTGAATCAAATGGTGTTTTTTCCCCTCTTGTTTTTATTTCCTCAAAAAACCRGGAAAAAAGTAAACAGCCATGGGTTGATTCTGGCAGGGAGCTGGAAATGCCCTTGTTTTCTGTGCTGGAGAGAACATCCAGCTCTGGCTGCTGCGCTGTGGGGTGCAGGGAGGCACAGCTGGGTGCTCCTGACACCCTGTTCAGATGGAGGGGCAGGAAGAGGCACAGCTGGATGTTCCTGCCACGTTATTCCGATGGAGGGGCAGGAGGAGGCAGAACTGGATGTTCCTGCCATGTTATTCAGGTGGAAGGGCAGGAAGAGGCAGAACTGGATGTTCCTGCCACGTTATTCCAATGGAGGGGCAGGAGGAGGGAGAACTGGATGCTCCTGCTCTGTTATTCAGATGGAGGAGCTGGAGGAGGCAGAGCTGCAGCTGCTCTGGGCACCCTGACCTTGTGCTCAGCCCAGACATCTGCAGCAAGCCCRGCTTCCCAAGGTTTTCCTTAACGGAAGCAGCCGGCGAGGCCGGGAGCGCCGTGCCGCCCGCCTGCCCCCGGCACCGCTGCCTCTCCCAGGGCTCCTGTCCCTCTGTCTGTCCCCAGCCCCCAGAGCAGCCTCTCCTCAGCACTGCACTGCTTGCTGCTTGTCATTCCCACTCATCCTTCCTYGGTGTCAGATCCCAGGGTGGTGTGACCTGCACAGCCACAGCAGGGTCAGCTCTGCTCAGGAGTGAGCAGGGGCTRAGCTGACCACGCTTGGAAAAGAAGCAAAGGTGGAGAAATTTGCTATGGAGCAAAGGGCAGCAGTACCGAAGTCAGGCAAACAAACTGATGTCCTACAGCCCCTGTTCTGACCCTGCTGCTTTTAAGCTCTGTAGTCCTGATCCTAACTGGTGTCTGGAATTCACTCTTCAGGAGAAGCTGGGGAGGGTGTTTATGGGACATCCTGCCTTTTGTGAATTCAAAAAGCAAAGTTCCGGTGTTTATGATCCATCATTTTATATCAGCTGGAGATTAAACGTGGCTCCTTTACCCCAGAGCATTTATGACCCTGCTCATGTCAGATTTGCTTGGTCCCAGCTTTTCTTCCTAGCCAAAGGAAAGCTGGGATGTTCCCAGTGCTCCCCAGTTCCTTATAACCTGTTCCATCCCTGCTTTCTTCCCAGGACCCAGCTGCTGTAGAAGCTCACTGTGCCTACCTGACCTCGGGCACTGCCCTCGTGCTGTGCCTGCAGGGGCCCAATGCTGTGAAGAAGCTCATGGATCTCCTGGGGCCAGAGGATCCCAAACTAGCCCAAGCGCTGGATCCATCCCTCTGGAGGGCTCAGTATGGCACCAGCACAGTCCAGAATGGATTTTATGGTAGGTTTTTGTAAAAGAGAAGCCCAAAGGCTCGGATATACAAATGGAAATTATGTTATGTACTGTTCCCTCCTGCATTGTCATTACAGATCCAGCCTTGGCAGGCACTGGAGGCCATTATTMCCTAGAAAGCTTTCCCTGTGTTCTTGGTGGCTGAGCTCAGTGTGTCTCAAGCAATGGAATGTTCTCCCAGAAGATATATTCCAAAAGGGTTTCCTCCCAGAGCAGCCCTAGATCYGTCTTTATCAGAACAGATTTCCTTTGATCTCTTCCCTGCTCGGTCATTTTGTACTCTTAGCTTGGTTGTTTTGCAGTTACCCCAAGAACCCATCTGTCCTTCCTGCTTGTCCCTTCCTGATGTCTCCATTACCCATTGGCCAACTCCAAGATTTCACAGAGGGATAAAAGACTCCAAGATCCTGAGTTCCTGTAACATCTCAAAATGCTGATGCCTGGCTAGAGAGAGGTGATCAAAACCTGCTCTGGCTGAGGCAAGCAGGTCAACTCAGCTGTTTTCCATCTGGAGAGGCTTTTTCCAGCTGGCACATGGCAAGTCAGCATCCTTGGAATGCTGAACCATCCCAGCTCCTCTGCCAACAGGGAGGAACTGGAATATTGCAGTGTATGTGGGGTGAAGGATGGGAAAATGGAAAGTATCCCTGGAGAGAGCAGCCTGTAGAGAGCCCAACAGTATTGCCACGAGGAGGGAAGGATGTCCTTCCAAAATTCACAAGGAATTAAACATAAGTTTCCTGCCTGTGTTTTTCCCTCAGTGTTGCACCGATTTTKCTCTAAGTAGTTAAAGGAATATAAAAACGATCAGGCAATAATTTCTGTAAGCTCAGGTGAGCTGGCAGGCACTGTGTGCCCTCAAGTCCCAGGAGAACTCTCCTGTCAAGATCCATGGGATTATTTGGCTGTTTCTCTTGTGTTCTGTGAAATCACTCCCTCTTTTCATCCATCTCGAGTAGGCTGTTGAGAACTGGCAGGGAATGAAGTAGCCACAGCTCGGGGAAGAGAACCAACCCCTTGATGCAGAACCTTCTTTAATCCTGAGGGCCAAGACCAGCCAGGAGAGATCTCTCACCATGATCCCACAGGATTTGTGGGAGTGACTGAGGAGCAGGATCTACCTACACAAGAAAATGTGGTCATGGCTCTTCAGCCAACACTTTTCCATTACCAGCCCCTTCTGTTGTTGAGGTGAATGGATTGTGCATCCAGGTTGCTTCAAAACTCCTCAGTCACGGCTAAGAGTGGGCATTATACATCCCAAATTTCAGGTGTTTGCTCCAGTTGGAGCATCCCCAGCATAACTCAGTGAAAGGGGAGCAAGAGAAGCTGAGTCTCATCCTGTCTTTCTGGAAGTTACAGGGAGCTCACTGTGCTAGAGAGATCCTTGGATGTTCTGACTCCCTAGGCTGGGATCTGGAGTTGCTTTATGACATCTGGGTTGAGCACAGAGCTGGACCTGCCCTCTGAGCCCAGACCACGTGCACTGTGTAGGACCCAGTTATAGGGCTGGCTCACAGCTGGCTGTGCTCCCTGCACMCATTCCAGGAATCTGACCCAGCTGCTCTGCCCTGAAGCCATCTATCCCTAAGGAAAGGAGTGTTCCTAAGCCCCTGCACCTCCCAGAGCTTGTCCTCCAAGGCAGGTGAAACATTTACCTGCGAGTTAAGCAGAAAGAGCTTTCCRGGAGTAATTGGTGTGGAAATCCATCTTCCTTTCCTAGGAGGGAATACTGAGCTTTCTCAGTTTTGCTCCTGCTGGGGAACAACTTCAGTTAGTGCCTGAAGCAGAGCAAACTCTCACTGTTTCCTCCCAAGGTGACAGAGGAAATGCAATTTAGATGAAGCTGGGGTTCCAGGGAGACTGGTGGACCCAGAAATGCAGCTTTAACACTCTGGGGCTCAGCTGCAGGGGTAAACCTGCACCCCTCCCATCTCTTCTGGGGCTTGGGAAGTCACTGATAGAGCTTTTTCTTGCATCCAAAGAGCTCTTACATATGCACCTTCCACTATCTTGTACCTTGAGCAAAGTGAGAGTCAAACTCATGTAAATGCTCATTTTGGGAGCATTTGTGTTCTCTGTGATGCCACAAATGATTTAAACACAGAAGGTGTGCTGTGGAGGTGTGTAAAGGACAGCTCCTGCACAGGTGACTTACACCACCTCAGGAGTGTAAACTGCTGCCTTAAGGGCTCTGGCTGTACAATACCTGGAATTATGGAGCTCAAGCAGGGCTGAGTGCTCTCAGGTGGCGTTCTTTGAATGGGTAGCCTCAAAGGTGGGAGTATTTCAGAGGATATTTGTATCCCAGGAGTGTGGATCTGTGCCAGCACATTGACAATCTATCTAAACTCCAGCTATGCAGAAAGAGCTTTTCCCTCTCTAATATTTTCCATCCACRAATATCAAAACATTCTGAGTAATACTTTATAACAGTGTTGCTTTATAGGGAAATATTCAGCTGCTAAGCCTGGAGGGGCCTCTCAAGTCAYTGAGTTCAGTTAATTCCCTCACAGACAACCCCATCACGTTTTCCCTTCCATAAGCACCCACCCCRATTGGATGGATGTCACAGAGCTTTGAGAGCTAAAAATCTTCTTACATTTTCAAACTTAAATGTRGTCACACACAGTTTGTGCCCATTTGTTCCTGTGCCATTATCTGGACTTTATTTTAAGTAGTTCTTTTCACACCTCTGACCTTTCCTGCCCTGAAGTGTGTATCAGAAATCAGATTGTTTCTCAGCTCTGGGTCGTGTTGGGTCGAACAAGCCAAGGTCTGTTTTAACTCTTCAGATGATTCTCTATTCCTCCAGTCATCCTCATATCATTGCTGACTGTTCCAGGCTCAATTTACCTTTCTTGACCACAGGTGAACAAAAAATGTGCTTCCATCAGCAATGCCTCGTGCTCRTTCTGATTTCCTTGGTCAGTCAGAGTCCCCAGCATATTTGGGACCTGCATTATTGATACTAAGCACATTTGTGTTACTAACCRGTAGCTCTTCCCCTTCAGTAAGAGCAGCCTGGTGTGATCCAGAGGCAAGGGAACAGCAACAGGATTTAGAGCTGGAATTGAAAGGTTTCACAGTCTCCTTAACATGATTCCCTCAGCTACACAGTTAGGAAATAGAAGGAGACTTGTTTACATGAGGAAGCTGCTGAGTGATAGTAGGACAGAATCAAAATACCAAGGAGGCAATGGAACTATTCTAAATATAATGGGTTTAAATGTTTGCTATTACTGTACAGAACAGCTGGCCTTTAAAGCAATTACTTCAGTGAGTTGCACATCATCAATCTCTCCGAAAGATGAGTGTGAGTCTAGAGAATGTTTAATTCATGGCCTGAGAGAATCTTCTCATTGTATTTCTCTCTCAGGCTCCAAATCCTACCCAGTGGCTGTCCGGGATATGAAGCTGTTTTTCCCAGAAGGGCTGTGCTGTGCCCAGTGTCAGTCGGCGCAGGAGGAAGAGGTGGGAATCTGCCCTTTCCTGAGCTCCATCCTGCTGTGCCACAGCAGTGGCTCAGGCTCTGCTATCCCATGACTTCTCTCCTATTATGCTTTAGAGAATGCTGCTTTTTATGTGTTTCACCAGCTACAGAGTTTTCCTTGTCCTGTGTSCTGTGCCCTGTCCTTCCACACCGTGTTCCCTCCGTATGGACCCAGGTGGCCTCGGTGGGGAAGAGCTGGGTCAGATCTGTTTGTTCAGTAACCTCTGCTGTCAGTTTGGGAGGGCTCAGGGCTCGTGCTCCCCAATGGTCACAGGCAGGGATAGCAGCATCAGCCCTGGCTGCTGAGCCACAGTTCACCCAGGAGCTGRTTTTTTACCAGCTTTGTATCATTCAGGGATGGAGATGAGGTGGGATGGCTGATGATGTAAAAATGACGGGAATATGCTCAACAAAGGSATGGAAATGTGTGAGCCTTGCTGTGGCTCAGAGGTGAGATGGTCCAAGGAGATTGGAGCTGGAGCTGTATTAGGCTTCACTAATGTGGGTGTGCAGCTCAGTGCAGGGCATTGTGACTGTGCCACTTCATTTAGAGACAGGAGGGAGCTGCCACACCCCAGTGYGGCACTGGGTAAAGCCATCAGACCCTCACAGCTTTTGAGTGCCTGGCCTTGAAAAGCTGGGAGCAGAGACCTTAGAAAGATGTCTGGATATGGAACCTTGAAGAGGATGACAAGATGCTGTACTGAATTAAGCCTCAATTAAAAAGAAGAATGCATGCAAAATGTTCTGGTATCTCCAGACAAGCAGGTGTTTTCTAGGCTGGCAGTTACAGAGGTACAGGACAGCAGCAAAAGCCTCGCAGCTTGCCTGAATCAATACTTCAGGAGTGTTTCCCCTCCTCACTAGGTAATGTGTTCACAGGACTTGCTTCTCCCTCCTTCCCTTCCCTCCTGCAGATCTATAAYCTGAAACATGACCCCATCCTCAGGCTGGGAATCAGGAAGCGGCGCAAGATCCTAAACCGTGACCCAGGCAGACATCCCAGTGTCCTGGGCTCCGAGCAGCCAGGCAGCCCTGGTAAGGAAATGTAACTCCTGTTACMCATTGGGACTGCTATTGATTAATTGAACAGCAAGACAGACCATCTGGTGGCACCAAGATCGGGTATTGATGTCCTTTCAGAAGGGAGAGACAACTCTGAGCTGCAGGGAACAGCTCCACGGGAGCCCAGCCTTTAACTGTTCACCTGCCAGCACTTCTGGGGTTTAAAGACAGAGCTGTCCAGAAGGGCTGACCCCAAGAGCAGCAGCAGAACAAGCTCTGGGAACAAAGCTGGTGTTAGAACAGCACGTGTTGCTCCCTGAACTCTCCCCAGGTGTCTCAGCAGCACCGTGGTGCTTTGTGTCCATTCAGAGCCTCCCCTGGCGAGGCAGGAGCGCGGGGCTGGGAGGTGATGAGATGTTCTGTTCTGTGAGTAGATAAATATCAATTGGTGCAGGGAGTGCTGCTGGCAGCGTGGCCACAGAGCTCTCAGGAGCTGGGCTGAGAGCTCATTCMGTTCCCACTGCTGCTGAGCAGCTGCCAGCTCCAAATGACCCCCAGCTATCGCCGGGCTGACTTTGATTGGGAGCTGAAGCCTCAGCCGGGCTGACACTTCCCTGGGATGCAGCAGCTTCTCAGGGCCCTTCCTGCTGATTTGACTTGATAGACATGTGTAAACACAGCTGTGTGCAGGGGCAGGACACGGCACTGACACGCTGTGCTCCCACGTCGGGATGGTGTGGATCGATCCCAAGCCTTTATAAACAAGCAGTGACCAGGTAAAGCATCCCCGTGGTGTCCCCTGGGGAATGGAATTGCTTAGAACCAGGTTATTCTCATTCCTGTAGCTTCAGTTCTGATGTGACWGATGTGGGCAGCTCRGAAAATGTCCCTGTGCTACATCTGATCACTGCRGTTGTTATTCCCAGCAGTGGAACCACAGGATTGCTGTGGGCTGGGAGAGGAGTGTGATAAAAATGTGACACAATCACAGACCAGCCCTTCCTGACACAGGTCCCATACCAGCAGGTGCAGAAGTGCAGGAAAGGGTTGGTAAATCAAGTTCCCTGCCCTAATGACAGCAGAGCTATGAACACCAAGTCACTTTTGTGTAAGGAGCTGAAGGAGGATTTTTCCCAAGGTATTTGGGAAGGGTATTTTCCCCATGATCTTAGTACACAATGGGAAAGGACCAGGCTTGTAGCACAGGTTTGCTGTGACTGAAGCACTTCATTTGTAGAAGAGATTGCATAAAATAAAATAATAAAATAGCTTGTTGTGGAGAGAGCACAGATATTCTGCAGGCTTTTCACAGCTCAGTGTTGGGACCTAATCTCAAAATACRTGCCCCTAATTTCCTGCTGCATGAGGATATCTTAGCTTTGAAGATGTCTAAGCAGAATAAAGAGGAAACCAGTGTACAGCCCTGATGTGTTTATGTCTCAGAAAATGTATTTCAAAGAGTTACTGCCCTGGAAAAGCAAGTACACGTGATCTCTGAACTGTCAGGCACGATCTCRTAAGTGCCTCCAGCAAAGCAGACACATCATTCACGTTCTGGGCTCATCTTGGACACTAGAGGAAGCTCTTGCACACAAGGAAACCTCCTTCCAGCAAATAATTATCACAAAGCTGCTGCCTAATGGCCAGACAGATTTATCATGAGGAAAATATGAAATACATTAAGCCTTACGTATGCTGAGCAGAATTACATTTGGGATTATAAAAGCAGCTGGATTAGCAGCTTTCTCTGCTTGGAAAAAATGAAAATGGAATAGTATCTCCTGTAGCAAACCAGCAGTTGTCCTTGTCTGACTCCTGAAATGGGGTCACTCCTGCTGTCTTGTGATCTCCAGATAGGGACACAAAGGCGTGCAGCGGCTCGGGAAGAGCATCCCAAACCCCATCCCAACGCTCCGGCGCCTCCGACGTGTCTGTGCCAGGGAGAGTCCCTGCGGGGGCTGAGAGYGGTTGGGGGCAGATAGCACATAAACATCGTGCTCTTTTCCCCATCAGGTCAGCCGCTGCTGGATGCCCTGTGCCAAACCACTTGCCTGGTGTTGCCCGGGATAATCCTGCGGGGCTCGGAGCCCCCCCCGTACGTGGAGCTGCTGGAGGAGCTGGTGGGCAGCGGCTTCGCGCTGACCGGAGCTCGCCTGGCCGTGCTGGACTCCCCTCAGGCTCTCTGCATCTCCCAGATGCTCAGCAGGGCCAAGGGCAGTGTTGCAGCAAAGGTATGGAGCAGCTGGAGCTGGGCTCTGCTTCCTCGGCACAAAAGAAGAGGCTCTCAGTGCCCTGCTGGGCTGAGCTGGGCGGGCTTGCCCGGGGCAAACGTGCTCTGGTGGTGCTATTGCGGCGCTGCCTCTGAGCCCTGGCACCTCTGGTGAGTAATGTGGGCACTGGGGACGCTTCCTGGTGTTCCTGCATCCCTGGGAGCCCTCGGCACCATCCCGTGTGAACGCAGCCCTCGTGGGAATGGCCCATCCATCATTCATCTATTGAATGTTTCATTCCAGTCACCCATCAGTGCTCTGTCCTATGTGTTCTGCTGCTGTCTCCTGTCTTGTTTCTCCATATAAATACACTTTCTATTTCCCTTTCTGTAATCACACCCCATTAATCCTCTTCTACAACCCTAAACATCCCTTTCACTTTCTGGACCGTGCCCTGGAGTCCAAGCCAGAGGTTTCCCAGCTTTGGGGTTCCCAGCACAGGAAGGACATGGAGCTGCTGGAGCAAGTCCAGAGGAGGCACCAAGATGATCAGAAGGATGCTGTGAGGAAAGGCTGGGAGAACTGGGATTGTTCAGCCTGGAGAAGAGAAGGTTCCAGTACCTGAAGGGAGCCTGCAGGAAAGATGGAGAGAGACTATTTACAAGGACCTGGAGTGCCAGAACAACAGGGAATGGCTTTCCCCTGCCAGAGGGCAGGGTCAGATGGGATACTGGGAAGGAATTGTTCCCTGTGAGGGTGGGGAGGCCCTGACACAGGCTGCCCAGAGAAGCTGTGGCTGCCCCATCCCTGAAAGTGCCCAAGGCCAGGTTGGATGGGTCTTGGAGCAACCTGGGCTAGTGGAAGGTGTCCCTGCCCATGGCAGGGGCTGGGATGGGATGGGCTCCGAGGTGCCTTCCAGCCCAGGCCACTCTGTGGCTCTCGGTGGGTGCTGACAGCTCGAGGTGCAGCCCAGCCTGGGGTCTGGGCACAGGAGGTGCTGCTGGGCTGAGCTGACATTGCTCCACAGCAATGGGATACCAGGCCCAGGCTGCTTTCCCCTCGGTGGAGGAGAAGCCCCCCAAGGCAGGAGCCTTGCCGGGGCAAAGCTGGAAGGTGGAATGTGCAGGAAAGTGCCGTCAGCAGCAGAGAGTAAACAAGGGGGGAAAGTAATTAACAGTGGCAGTAGCAACCCAACAGTCACCCGAGGGCTGTCAGACCACAGCA
Source organism: Amblyornis subalaris (assembly GCA_018881555.1). Classification (NCBI taxonomy): domain Eukaryota; kingdom Metazoa; phylum Chordata; class Aves; order Passeriformes; family Ptilonorhynchidae; genus Amblyornis; species Amblyornis subalaris. The sequence continues at coordinate 1,931,611 of JACAXG010000057.1, read as the reverse complement.
GGCCCTGCACAAAACACAAACATTTGGGCTTTCAGTTTGAAGTCTTGGGTATTATCTGTAATAGGAGCAGGTAAGATCTCCTCAGGTTGTGCTTTTTTAAACTGACAGCATCCCTTTGAAGTACATCTGTGTGGAACAGCAATTACATCTAGCAGCCAATTAGTGTAAGCACTGCTTGCCTGTCCCACGGGTCCCCCGAGGATCCATCCCTCTGCACATGGAATGTGCACAGCTCTCTAGGAAGGACACATCAGCGTGGGGGGGAGCAGAGCCATCCCTCCTTCCTCCTGTCAGAGATAAATGGCCCTGGGCAGAGCTGGCGTGCTTCCAGAAGGATCTGGCACTGCTGAGCCAAAGGTGAATGTTACAGCCTGTGCTTTCCCTGGCTGGGAGGGAGATGGGCTCCTTCAAATAATGAATGTTTCTGCTACAACATCTCAATGCTTACCTCACTCGGTGTTCCTGCTCCCAGCAGATGMAGTGACTGAGTAACACACCCAGGTAAGCTGCTGGTTTTCCCTCCGAGAGGGGAGCAGGAATGCTGGTGAGCCCTAGGAGTGGGATAACAAACAGCTCTGGCACGGCTCTGGCTCAGTGTGGAAGGATCTGTTGCTCTGTGGCTCCCGTCCCTCACCCATTAGCCAAACTTAGCCTTGTTCAAGTGCAGAGCAGCACCAAGGCTGTGTTCCTGCCTCTCTTGCAGTGTTCCCTGCTGAAGGACGGCTTGTGCCTGGTGCTGGCAGCACAGAGGGACAGCGCTGTCACCTCCCTGGGCTCGCTGCTGGACAGGTAAGGAGGACACGCCCTGCCCCGCCCTGGCTCCTGCTCTGAGGGAGGGCACCTCACTGTCTTCTCTGTCATTCCAGGTCTGATRAGGGCAGCTGCCACTCAAAGGCAACCTGTTCCTCATAGTTATCTTGTTAATGGGTCAGTCACTGGGTCATGGAATTGTTAAGGTTGGAAAAGACCTTTAAAATCAATTCCAATCGTCAGTCCAGTACCACCACTCTGTTCACCRTTAAACCAGGCCCTCAAGTGCCACTTCCACATGTGTTTTTTAACACTTCCAGGGATGGTGACTCCACCACTGCCCTGGGCACTCTGTGCCAGGGCCTGACCATCCTTTCCATAAAGGAATTTTCCCAATATCCAACCTAAACCTCCCCTGGCACAACTTGAGGCTGTTTCCCTTTGTCCTGTCCCTGTTCCCTGGGAGCAGAGCCCGACCCCCCCCAGCTGCCCCCTCCTGTCAGGGAGTTGTGCAGAGCCGGAAGGTCCCCCCTGGGCCTGCTTTTCTCCAGGCTGAGCCTCCCCAGCTCCCTCAGCTGCTCCTGGTGCTCCAGCCCCTTCCCCAGCTCCATTCCCTTCTCTGGACACTCTCCAGCCCCTCAATGACTGTCTTGTCACGAGGAGTCCAATACCTCAGAGTGTCCCCCAGCTTCCAAGTCATGTGTCCTCTGCTCAGGACCTTTAAATACCRAGTTGTGTTCTTTGTTAAGGACCTGCAGTGTCCATGAGGCTCAGCAGCCTGGTTCTGTGAATACAGGGAATTCTCTGAAATAAGGACTCACTCATTGGGAATAGACCTGCTGAATCAATAAAATTCCTAGGAGAAATATCTTAGCAGATTTTATGTTTGCTGTGAAAAAAAAAATAAAAAAACCAAACCTTAAAATAAACGCCAGAGAGCAAAATCAAAAATTAGCCTCTTAAATAAATCACCAGAAATGCTGGGTAGAGGATGCATAAGCCTGGAAAAACAAACAGAACCCCTCTGCAGGGACTGATTAGTGAAACGGAGTGATTAGCAGGGCAATTAACCCTGTGTTCCCCAGAGGGGAGGKTTCCTGCAGGGGCTGGTGTTTGGCGCTGGGAGTGCAGCTCTTGCACATGGCTCCTCTGGCACGGCCACCGCGAGTCTGTTTGTGACGCCTTCCGCGGGGAGCAGCCACSCCACAAACACTGCCCTGACTTCGGCTGTGCCCTCTGGAGGACTGCCAGAGCGCGCTGTCCGCGGGACGGGAATCGGGGATTCAGGGATGCTGGAGTTGGCAGGCACCGAGGGATCAAAGCTCAGCATCCACCTCGGAGTTCTCGTGCTTTGGTGAAATGTTCCAGGGCCACACCTGGGAGGAACGGTTGGAACAAACTTCACTGGTGACTTTTCAAGAATGTTTTTAAGCTAATGACAGCATTTGGACTTTGCTTCCATTCATCTGGAATCACTCCCTYGGGAGCCACATCCCAAACCTCCCACTCTGCAAGGGGAGAGAAAGAGCCAGTTAGCCCAGACCTTTGTGGTGAGAATTCTCCCACTCTTTCCCTGGTTTACGAGGAAAAACACTGTGAGCTGTTGGGAATCCTGGAGGTAGTTTTGGGAGAGGATTCAGGATCTCCCCCACCTCTTTATTTTCCCCAGGCTTTCCTCATCACAGTCATGGGTGCTGCTTGACAGGGTCAGCTGCAGCCCAGCACTTCCCTCTCCTTTAGGCTTGATGTGTTTCCAGTGGGCAGTCCCGAGGCAGCAGCTCCAGGGAAACCTCCCATGGCTTCCCCTGCCTTTCACAGTGAGCCAAGGGCCTGAGAAGGAAGGGGACAGGAATAGGTRCCATTCTCTGCACCTTCACCCTCATCCTGCCCCGTACAAAGGATGAACTCCYGTGCTGAACTGCAAAATACAAGTCCTTAAGTTATGGGGGTCAGGAGGCACTTCCAAAGGGCAGGATCCACCCCCAAAGAGCTCTGCCTCTCACCCCAGGGCCAGAACCAGGGATCACAGAGCCTTTTCAGACCAGCTGTACAAAAAACCCATCTTTCCTTCTTGATGGAAGGTGCCTGTGGAAGGGAGGGGCAGCGAGGTGTGCCCGAGGGTGGGAGGAGGGGAGGCTCTGATCCCCTGGGACATCAGGAGCTCACACCCCAGTTGTCTCCCAAGCCGTGGAACTGTTTGAAATCGGCCTGACTTCACTGCTGCCTCGCAAGGACACTTCATGCCAAGACATCTTCCATTTAAATAACACCGGAGGTTAATTACTCTCACGGCTCCATCAGCCCTTCCTGTACCCGATAAATCACTGGATGTTTATCTCCCTCTCTCTGCCAGGGCCCAGCATTCCAATACCTGCCCRGTTCCCTGCATCTCAGCTGCACTGCTGAAGCCTCTCCGTGCTGAAGGGATTATTTCCCAGCCCTGGGACTCGAGGCACAGCTGAGCCACATTCCTTCGGCTTTGTGCCACGGGGAGGGACGTTCCCATCTGTATGGAAGCCTGGCTGTGATGTCAGAGATGGGCTGGGATAAGCAGGAATCAGGTGTTGAGAGGAACAATGAGGGCTCTGCCAGTGTAACTGCTCCTACTCCTGAGCCTATTAAAGCTTTCCTAAGCCAGCTCTGCCAGTCGGGAGACATTCAGATCCTGGGGGATTTGAAGACAACCCCAGACCCTCCTCGCTGTGGTTGTTGTTCAGCAGCAGGGCCCGCTCTGGCTGCTCTCTGGACATCCAGGGCATTGTTTCTGCACCAGAAAACACAGAAAGGGACACAAACAATGCAGGTGTGGGCACAAAAGCCTGGGAGTTTGGCTTCCTGCCAGAAGCGGAGCCAAAGCAGGGATCTGGGAGAATCTGGGAGCGTGCCAAGGGTAGCCCATAGGGCAGAGGGAAGTGTTTGGAAGAGGTGAGGGAGCAGTGGGGACCCAGGGGGACCCCGGAGAAGGAAGTGACACCATCCTATCCACGGACAAGGAAAAATGATGTGGGATTTACCTCTCTTGCTCTGTCAGCATCCAGCTGCCTGGATAGCTCGGGATACAGCAGCTGAATTCTCCCTGCCATAACTCGTTTTCACAGCCACATTTCCTGGCTGCAGGGTGGCACAGGCAAGAATTTACAGCAGGRGATTCAAAGCAACTCCTGGAAGGAAGGCACGCTCTGCTTTTTATGCATGACAAACCAGATTTAGCTGCCTTAAGAGGTGATGCTGATTCCACAGTGATTACTGCTCTATGGTTTAAGCATTTAAAAAGCACTTGCAGATTGTCAGGACTTGTGTTGTGCACAGACTTAGGAGCTCACCCGCTTAACACCCCAATAGGCAACGTTTGGCTACAGCAGCCCCAAAACTGAGCTGCAGCAGGAGAAAATCAGAGTTTAGGCCAGGCTTTGTGCCTCTCTGCCTTTAAACAACGCTCTGCAATCAGAACAGAAGCTGAGTGTGAAGGGACTTAGCTGGATGYTTTTCTCTCTGATGAAACGTTCCTACCAAGTGTTAATTGCTGCTAGCAGGGAGCGGTGTTATCCCTATAGGAAGCTCATCGCGGGGAGCTTTGGAGGGGAAGGAGGTGTAGAAATAAAAAAAAAAAAAAAAAAGGAAAAAATGAACACATGGGGTGTAAAATCTCGGAGCTGTTGAAAACCAGCGAAGGGAAAACTGTTGCCAAGCACAATACCTGGATATGGGGGCAGGGAGCAGGGAGTGGTTTCCAAAGCCTCGGGAGAGTTTTCCAGCCCGAGGCTCCGAGCGTGCACAGAGCCGGTTTAAAAGGCACTGCCGAAATTTGTACCTCGCCTTTGGATTTCTCTGGAATACATTTTGTGGGCAGCTCGTGTGTGGCTTGAGGAGGGCCAGAGCAAAACCACGACTAGAGAGGAAGTCCCTCCTCCTCAGGGCAGCTGAGTAAATCCTGGGATTGGGAGAAAACACCCAGATGATCTGTGTGGAGAAAAAGCCCCTTGTCCACAGCTAACTACCCACTGCCCCACAGCCACCATGATGCAGCTGGTCATCCCTGGTGGTTGGAAGGTTTATATTTCAATAGCGCAAAGCCATTTATACAAAGCTTTGTAAAAGCCAGGGTTTAGCCGTGTAAAGAAGAGCAGGAACAGATGCCTGTGGCTGGAGCTGCTGGCACAGAGCTCAGACCTGCCCAGAGCTGGGTCATGTCCCTCCCTCACGGCTGACACGGCCAACTAACCCTGCTTCCCTTTCTCTTTGCCCCCAGGGCCTGCTGGCAGAACCAGTCGGTCCTGGACACTGCAGAGCATCTCCTGTATCCCCCGAATGAGAATCAGGCAAGTAGAGAAGTTTATGGTGCAGATACGTGTCCTTTGTGCCTCCTGGGACGGATGAAACGTGTCAGTGGTGGTTGAAATTTCGAAGAAAATGATGAGACAGAGGTGGTGCCTGGTGACAGAGAGGCTCAGCCTGAGAGCCCACACCATGGGGAAGGTGGGACCAAAATYCTGTCCAACTGTCTCCCACATTAGAGTGGGGACACAGTTTGGAGTCAAAACATTTGGAGATATTGATAAAATCCTATATTTTCCGTAGAAGTTCAGTTCTTGTGAAAAATCAACACTGAGAAAAATATCATAGAATCATGGGTGTTTGGGGTTGGAAGGGACCTTAAAGCCCATCCAGTTCCAACCCTCTGCCATGGGCAGGGACACCTTCCACTATCCCAGGGTGCTCCAAGCCCCATCCAGCCTGGYCTTGGACRCTTCCAGGGATCCAGGGGCAGCCACAGCTTCTCTGGGCAACCTGTGCCAGGGCCTCCCCACCCTCACAGCCAAGAATTTCAAATATCTGTGATATTTGTCAACAATTAGTGGCAGGAAATGTTCGTTCAGCCCTATGGCCAAGCTGGCACGTGTCCTGTGCTCTGAAAGCTGGGCTTCAGAAGCCCAAATCCAAGTGGAAGAGGAGAARTGAAGCCATTATCCATTCCAGGGATGGTCTAGCTGAATATTTTCTCAGTAATTCATCCCAAGAAAGGAAACACTGAGCTCCAGACACGTGGGCAGCTAATGGGAATAAACTGCATAAATACATTCAAAATTCTGGCTGYAATCATCAAAGTTTAGAACAAAACAAACGAAAGGTTTGGATAGAGGAGGCAGAGCTGAGGAGTCGGGACCAGGAGATGTAAAGTCCTAGAGGASGTGTCCCTGCCCATGGCAGGGGGTGGAACGAGGTGAGCTTTAAGGTCCCTTCCAACCCAAACCATTCTGTGATTCTGTGATAAAAGAACTGAGGAGAGTGCGAAATTATAGCAAGTGGACAAGCCTCTCCTCTGGATCCCTTTTTGTTCCCAAAAAAAAAGCCCAGCAGGAGCGCGAGATGTGTTTGTAACCTCACCCGACACATCAGAGCTGCTGCCTTCAGTACCGGTGCTCTGAGGACTGAGCCTTAAAAGACACAGAGCCCTCTTTGAAGTGAGCATTTCTCCTTTTAACACAGGCAARACTCCCCCAACTTCCCCCAAGCGGCTCCGCCGCCGTTTCCAGGCGTTTTCCAGCGGCGCGGTGGGATGCTGGCGCTGCGGTGCCCGGGCAGCCCTGCCCGCGCGGCTCTGCGGAGCTGCAGGGCTGTCACAGCCCGCTGCCGGCTGTGCCAGGGTGCCAGGCTGTTGCCAAGGAATGTGACAGGGCGGCGAGTCCGGGCTGCCTTCTGATTTGCTTTGAAAGGACATCCCATCTCCCTGCCTGCCGTAAAATCCCTTCTGCGTCCCGGCGCCGGGAACGAGCCTATCAGGGAGAGCCTCAGAGCGCTTTTTGTGCTAGACAGGAGAAAAAGCAAACGCGCTCAGCCCTTCTCCCTGCTTCTGGCAGCCTGGGATGTGGAATCTAATCCCTCTGGAAGCAGGGGCTGCTTGCGGGAGCTCGGAGTTCCGAGCGGGAATGCCGTCCCGGGACAGCAGCGCAGACAGCACAGCGGCAGCTCCTGTTGGTTTTCCAAGGGGCCTTTTTCTCCCAGGTTCAGGGTAGGTTTAGGAATCAGAGTGAGATCTGAGGAGCAAACGCACCGGGGAATGTGTGCCTCAAAGGATGGCCCYGGGAATGATGTTCGAGGCTCTGATCTCCTGCTAATGAGTTTATGAAATGTCAGCCAGGCTTTGCAGGGCAAAGCTAATGAGCAACAACACGGAATCAGGCAGAGTTCAGGAGGGTTAAATGAACACGGGCTGCAAATCCTCGCAGTCTGAGCAGAGCTGCAGCCTTTCCTGGTGGAGTCGAGCCATGGAAGTGAAATGGAATATCATAGTCACTCCCGGTGTGATTTGGGATTAGGCAATAGGATGAGAAATCAGCTTTCCAAACGTGGCCTGTTTCAGTGCTGACATCGTGCCTGGGCTGGTTGTCTGCTTGCTTCTGCTGTACTCCTGGAGAACTTCCACCTGCCCTGGGTGAAACTCCTGCCTTAGGAGCAGACAAATCCATGCTKTGGGAGTTCCTTGCTCTCACCAGTGCCCCTGCACGTGCCATGCCTGGGCGCACTCAGGCCAGCTCACATTTGGAGGTGACAGAGCCAGGGTTTGTTGGTGCCACCATCAGAGGCTGTGGAACTTCCRTGGGACCTCCGGGAGGGTACCCCACATGTCCCTGCACCTGGTCCATGCCCAGACTGGGATGTGTCCAGAGATAAGAGAGTGGGTAAGGAGTGCTGTGCTCAGCCTGGGGACTGGGGTGTCCTGGGGCTGGACGTTTCCCCTCACGGTGGCTGGGATGGGACTGTGAGGACGAGGTGGCCGTCCCTCGGTGACATCACTGACCTGCCACCATCAGCCATCGGAGCAGGGGGGTGACACAGGCTCTGTCCCTCAGGAATAGCCCACAGGGAGCAGTCCAGCCTCCACTGTCAGCGCTAATCCCTCTGCTCTGCCTGGAGCCACAACAGCGGCTCCAGCATCCCCCTCCCTGCAGACACCTGAAACCTGGGACTGGAGCAGAGCAACACAGGGAAAACWCCTCCCAGCCCCTCTTGGCATGATCCTCTGCCCCTCAGCAGCAGGCAGGAGGGCTGGAGTCCCAAAAAAGAGACTCAAAAGCTGTGAGGAGAGGCAGGAGGGCCCGGGGCTGTGCGGGGTGGGCGGCAGCACAGCATCTGCAGTGCCTYGGGGCCGTGGTGCTCATTGGCACAGCCAGGATTGGCACCAAACTGGCCTCTCCAGAGCTGCTCCAGGGCTGGCTTTGGGAAGGAGAGGCAGAGCAGCTGGAGGAGGGAGCAGATTTCCCACTTAGCACCTTGCACGTTGTTGCTTTTCTTCAGTTCCTTGAAAACAACTCCTGAGCACAGTCAGTGTCACAACGAGCAGGGCTTTCCCTGCTGTGGGGCACTCACAGCCACCTCTGTGCTGGGATTAATCCAGCCTGGAAAACAGCCTCTGCACCAGAAACCTGCCTCTGGAAAGAAGTTTCTTTGCCATGCATGGAACTCACAGCTCTCTCCCAACCCTTTTCTTCTTTCCCCCCCAGGCCCAAGAGCTGCTCTGCTGCCTTTTTGACTCCCTGACATCAGAGAGCGTCCACAGAATTGAATCCCAGGATTGCTAGCTGAGATGGGCAAGGCCCCCAGGCAGCCTTGGGTGCCACTGTGGAAATGGACACATGGACACTCCCAGCTCTAGGAGCACTAATGTTTGTTTGGAATTAAAACACAAAGTCTGAAGTGTGGCATTAGCATCGGTAAGAGAAGTGAGAGTGGGGGGAGGAAGGCTCAGCAGCCCAAACCAAACCTCTCTGGACTGTGGCTGTGGTTCCCAGTGGAGTACATCCAGAGACAATCTGCTTGTGTCCGTGGAGCAAGGTTTGGAGCATTCCTCTGGCTGGGAAAACCTCGGGAAGCAAATACAGGGGCAGGTGTTCACTGCTGTCTGTCCCTCAGGTGCCTGGGGACTGCATCTGCCCCAGGCCTCAAAGACTTCATGGAGACACTCCACTTGCTGCTGCTGCTGTGTTCTTTGAACCAAAGACAAACCCACAGCAAATGAAATGGAAATAGTCYGAGGGAAGGTTGGATCCCTGGAGGGTTCAGTGCACCAGGAAGAGCTGTTCAATAAGATTAAAAGCTGGACAGCTCAATGTTCACCTGCCTGTGCTCCAGCAGCCCTGTCACAGGCTGTGCCTGCCCACATCCAGCTCCCTCCCGTGCATGGGCACACAGCCCTGCCTGCTCTTCCTCCCCCTTCAGCAGCTGCTGATCCTACTGTGCTCCCTTCTGAGAGCCCCGTGGAAAGGAAGCTGGTGTTAGTGCAAGGTGCTCAGGCTTCCTGGGACCCAYTGGGGTCTTTTTCCTTTGGGGAAGACTCTTCTCAGCCCAGGGAGCCTCCTGTTCCTACCTGCCCTGCTAAGGCAAAGGCTTAGACTCTGCTCTGGTGCAGCCTCACCTTGACTTCTGGGGGCAGTTGTGGGCACCACAATATCAGAAGGATCTACAGCTCTTGGAGAGTGTCCAAAGCAGRGACATGAGGATGGGGAAGGGGCTGAGGAGCAGCTGAGRGCRCTGGGTTTGTTCAGCWGGAGAAGAGGAGACTGAGGGCAAAGCTCACYGGGGGCTGCAGCTCCTCCCGAGGGGCAGCTCCAATCTCTGCTCCCTGTGAGCAGGGACAGGACCCAGGGAACAGCTGGAGCTGTGCCAGGGAGGGTTAGGTTGGATATCAGGGAAAGGTTCTTCCCCCAGAGGGTGGTGGGCACTGAACAGGCTCCCCAGGGAATGGKCACAGCCCCGAGGCTGCCAGAGCTCCAGRAGCGTTTGGACAACGCTCCCAGGGATGCACAGGGTGGGATTGTTGGGGTGTCTGTGCAGGGCAGGGGTTGGATCCACGAGCCTTGTGTCTCCCTTCCAGCTCAGGATATTCCGTGATTCTGTGCATGCCTCTAGTTCCAGACACTGCCAAGGTGGCAGGAACTGTCCCTGTGATTGTCCCTGAAGGCAGAGCAATGTGCAGCTCGGGGCCAGCCCAGCTCTGGGTGCTGCTGGCACATGGACCCTTCTGTGCACAGCCTGTCCCTCTGGAAGAGCCTGGGGTGAGTCTCCTCCTTCCCAGCTCACACAGACTGTGGGAAGGCAACACCTCTGAGATCAGACGAGACTGAAAGTGCCCAGTAAGGCCAAAAGCTGTCAGAGGTCTGGCCCTGCAAGCTCTGCTTCCTCAGCAGGTACCAGTCCTAACCCAGCCCCTGCCTTTCTCTGAACTACCTCGGAACAGCCAGGTCAGGTGGTCACAGCCAGCTGGGAGTGAGGGGGGACACAGGCAGTGACCTGTCCTCACCTCACACACCATTGCAGTGTCACAATCCCAGAATCCCAGCCTGGTTTTGGTTAAAAGGGACCTCAAAGCTCATCCAGTCCCACCCCCTGCCATGGGCRGGGACACCTTCCACTATCCCAGGTTTCTCCAAGCCCCGTCCARCCTTGGAATTTCCCTCCAAACCTCTGCTCCTCAGCACTGTTCTGCCTGCATGGGCTCTCTGGGCTTTGTGGTGGGACCAAACATCTCCAGAAAGGAGCTGGAGAGGGAAGCAGGCAGCTGCCCTGGTCCCTGGGGAGGACGAGGTCCTTGGAGTCAGCGTGCCGGAGGAGCCTGCTCTGCTCCTGCAGCTAAGTAGGCCATTTCCTGCACTCCAGGCGCATTTCTGTCATGCTTGTAAGCCTTGTTCGGCTTTGAAACAAATGAAAATTAAAAGGATCCACCCCCAGCACTCGGGGAATTTGACGTGGAAAAGGAGCGTGCGGAACACAGGCGGCAGCCGAGGGAGCAGCCCCGCGGAGCTGCACGCGAGCCAGGGGCACGCGGGGCCAGCGGCCCTGACCCGGCCAGCCCGCTGGCACGAGGGTCACGGAGCCCTGTCCCACTCACCCGGGCCCTCAGCGGGGTCACAGGGAGCTGGACACCAGGARGGGATGCTCTGGTGAGTGCCAGCAGTCAGCCTGGGGAGGTGACATCCCACTGGGACACCCCCGGCCCATCCGGGCTTGGCAGGAGCACTCCCAGCTTTGTGGCAGGAGTTGAGAGCATGACTCTTAATTCATGGAATTAATTCATAGAATCAGAGAATTATGAATGGTTTGGGTGTGAAGGCACCTTAAAGATGTCATTCCACCCCCTGCCATGGGCAGGGACACCTTCCACTAGCCCAGGTTGCTCCAAGCCCCATCCAACCTGGCCTTGGACACTTCCAGGGATCCAGGGGCAGCCACAGCTTCTCTGGGCAACCTGTGCCAGGGCCTCCCCACCCTCTGAATAAAGATCAATTCACCCTATAACAAACCAAGGCCTGGCACAAAGCACATCCCATTTCCCATCCCCTTCCAGACATCCCAGTGCTGAGGCTTGAGCTCTGTGAGCCTCCATTCACCAGCTGGCAAAGCCCTGTGCCTCAGTTTCCCACCTAGGAAATGGAAGTGGCAGCTCTGCCACATCCCCCAGGCGCAGCAGCACCATCCCAAAACCGGGGCAGCACCCAGATACCTCTGAGCAGGGATCTGCTGTGGTGCCTTGGATTCCTATTTTCGAGCCCAGCTAATGAATCTGCGCGTAACAAACTCGCGCGCCCTGCGCAGAGCAGGGGACAGCATCATCCTCTGGTATTTCCAAAATGCCAGCGTGCCAGAAATAACCCTGCCAGCCTTTTCCCATCGAGAACACCCCACTTGTCTGCGGAGAGGTGACAACCAGGAGCACCACGAGCCGCCAGGAATCGATCCCGTCACCCGGCCGTCAGCTCCGGCTCCGTCAACGGGAGCTGCAGCTCTCACGCTGCTTTTCCCTGGAAACTGCCACAAGGCAGCCAGGATTAGCTAATCAGAGCTGAGGAGCAAATTAATGATTGAAAGAACTAGGAGAGAGGCAGATTTGATCCGAGATTGCCAGCTTTGCAGCTGGCTCCTACTTGCAAACAATTCATTTAGATTATGAAAGCAAGAAATTGAGTACAAAACCCCCTAGATTGTTTGCTTCCTGGAGAAAGAAAAGAAAAGAAATGGAATTTAGATTAAAAATTATGCAGAATAGTATTAATTCCCCACCCTCTTGTGCCTCCCCTCTTGCTGGAAAACCAGAGCTAATCAGAATTTCGCATTGTTCTGCTGCCAGTGTCAGAGCTGCCTCAATGGAGGAGAGATAAAATACAGGAGGTGGCATTTGCTGTTAACTCCTTAGGGTCCTGCCGTGGGAAAAACGGGAGCACGGTGCCTGGTGCCGGTATCCCGTTTTCCCGGCCTGATCACCTCCCTTTAGGGGCATGTGTTGGGGTGCAGAGCAGCCCCTGCTGTGCCCTGGCACTGCCAGGAGTGGGCACGTTGTGTTTATTCACACACTGGGGAGCTCTCAGGTGAGCCCTTTGTCCCTCCTCAGGGARGGTTGGTGTCCCGAGGGATGTGGAGGCGCTGGATGCTTTTCCCTATGGAGGGCACAGGCAGAGCTGCACTCACGTTGTGGCTTTGTAGCTCCTCTGTGCCAAGGACAGATTTGACTGAACACCAGCCAGGCCCAGAATTCCTGCCTGGCTGTCCCCAGCAGCAGGGGGACACTGACACCCAGCCAGGTGAGCCCGGGGGACCATATCACTGCCCTCATCAGCCTGAGCAGGGCAGGAGGAGGGGCTGAGCAGGCAGGGAGCTGCAGGAGCAGCTCATTCCCGCTGGGCACGGCCTGGCTGTGCCCTTCTCCGAGTGTCCCTGGCTCAGGTCAGCACCCAGACACTGCCGGGGGAGCTGGTGACAGCTCTGCTGACCCTGTGCGGCCACCAGTGCGGACACATCGGCTGCTCAGCGCTTTCAGTCTGCCCAAACTGACCCTTCCACCCCAAAAAGCAGCTCCTGCTCCAGCCCTGCGCACACGAGCCCTGCTGAGCACCGGGACYGTCCCTCGTCACCACTGGGACCTGCCAGCCTGGAAACCACTGCCGAGCCAGCGGCATTTACTGCCCTCCCAGCTAACTGGAGATTGGGCACTGGGTTTCATCTCCAGAGGGCCACAGCTGGCTCAGGAGGAGTTGATGGACCTGCTGGAGCTGTCCTTGGATCATCCATTCTCACCAAACAAGATAATCCTGTGCCGCACACCTCCCATGCCCACAAATATTCCCTTGCTCTGGCTGACAGAGCCAAAAGCACCTCTCTTGGCCAGGGAGTCCTTCCAGTGCCCAAAGGGGCCCCAAAAGAGCTGAAGAGGGACTTTGAATAAGGGTCTGGAGTGCCAGGACAAGGGGAATGGCTTCCCACTGCCAGASGGCAGGATTRAATGGRATGTTGGGAAGGAATTGTTCCCTGTGAGGGTGRGGAGGCCCTGGCACAGGTTGCCCAGAGAAGCTGTGGCTGCCCCTGGATCCCTGGAAGTGTCCAAGGCCAGGTTGGACGGGGCTTGGAGCACCCTGGGATCGTGGAAGGTGTCCCTGCCCACGGAACTGSAACTGGGTGATTTTTAAGGTCCCTTCCCACCCAGCTCCCTCCGTGACTCCGTGACATGACAGGGATGGTGGCTGCTCCCTGTCAGGGGACGTATTTGCCTCGCCATTGCCTACCTGGGCTCCAGTCCCAGTTCTGTCCCATGGGGCAGGCAGTGGCCCCTCTCCAATCCTTGATCTCCCTCTCCCCGGGGCACCCTCTCCCGGGCCTGTGGCGGCAGGAGCCGGTGATTAATCGGTGCTTGGCAGTCCCCCCTGGCAGGGGCTGCGGGAGCACAAAGGGCGCTTTGTCTGCGGGCGCTGATAAACGGGGCCGGGATGAGTCACCCGCGGGTAATTAAACCAGGGAACAGCGGATGCTCAGCCAGGAATATCAGCACAGGAGCTCCCTGGGCTGCTCTAACTGGGTCATGCAGGAGACAGCGCTGGCAGCGCCTTCTCCGAGCCCACCTGGCCCTGGCGTGGCCACAGCCCGGCGGCAGCACCGCAGCTCGTCCCAAAAAGGGAGCGGTTTGCTCCATCGGAGCAAGGCAGAAATTCTGCTGGGACAGTTTCACATGGGGAGGGTCAAACTGGGGCTGCTGGTGCTGCAAAAACCCCTGGGGAGCTCGGCTGAGGGGATGTGGGGTCTGTCTGTCTGTCTCCGTTCATCCGTCCGTCCATCCACACACCCATCCGTGGATGCATCTGTCCACCTGTCCATCCATCCACCCATCTGTCCACTCACCCACACAGCCACCCATCAATCCATCTGTCCATCCACTCATCCATCCATCTGTCCGCTCACCGACCCATCTGTCCATCCATCTTGTCCAACTGTCCACTCATCCATCCATCCATCCCTCCATCCATCCATCCATCCCTCCATCCATCCCAGATCCAATCACAAGCAGCTGCAGGGATATTTCAGCCTCAGGTGGGGCTCTGCTGGGCTCCTGTCCCTACCCTGGGGCTGTGCTTGGCTGCTCTGCCAGGGGAGCACATGGATCTGACCCCTGACGTCTCCTGCTCGCGGACCTGTGTGACGTTGGTCCTTTTCCRGCCATCAAGAGCCCCCTGAGATCCTTGTGAGCTTTCAAAGGTGATTTTGAAGGTGGAAACTCGTCTCGAGATCACCAGGATGCTGCAGCTGGGCAAGATCCCCAGGTGGCTCCAATGGACCTGTTTGTGTCCTGTCTGCCCAAGACAAAGCTGAGGGCCTGGAGCTTCTCCCTGCCCGGGAAAGGCTGCGGGAGCTGGGGCTGCTCGGKGCTGARAGGGGCCCTCACCCCTGGCTGTCCCTGTCTCCAGGGAGGGCTCCAAGCARGGCYCAGGCTCTGCTCCCGGGGCTACCAATGGCCCCAGAGGAACRGGCAGGAGCTGAGCCCGGGGAGTTCCACCCGGACATGGAATAATTAGGGAAAAGACCTCCAAGGTCAGTGAGTCCAACCTGTGACGAGCACCACCATTCCCAYTAAACCATCAACATGAGGAAGAACTTCCTCCCTGTGCGGTGACCAAGGGCTGGCCCAGGCTGCCCAGGGAGGCTGTGGAGGCTCCTTCCCTGCGGATATCCAAAAGCCATCGGGACACAATCCTGGATAATGTGCTCTGGGACCCTGCTTGAGCAGGGAGCTGGGGCCAGATGAGCTCCAGTGGCCCCTTCCAAGCTGAACCATGGTGGGATTCTGAGGTCTGGATGCTGTGATGTCCTGGCTGACCTGCCTGGCACTGAAATCTGGGAGACCTCAATGGTGGAGAGAGGAAAGGAGGGAGCAGGGTGGGGTAGAATGGCTGTCCCTGCTCCTCTGCCTCAGCTGGACATTGCCCMTSAGCTGGACATTGYCCMTGAGCTGGACATTGTCCCAAGCTGGCAGCCACTGCTCGGAGACTGGAGAGTGCTCTTGGCTTGTGCCCCACAGGAACTCGTGGAGCTCTGGAGCCCTTAACACCCAACAGCTGCGATTCCGTGCCCTGAGTGGTGACTCTGGGTGTGGGGCTCCTCCTTTCCAGAGCTCTGCAGAAGATCCTGAGCTGGTGATGTCTCCCTGAGGGCTGTGAAGCAGCAGGAGCAGTGGCTCCCAAGAACCAGTCTCCAGTGGAAAGCTGGGCAGTGACTCGGAGCCGGGGGCCTCGTGCTGCAGGGAGTTCGCTCTGGGATTCATGGGACTGTTGAGCTGATCCCAGTYCTCGACCCCAGGCCTGTCCTTCCCCAAGGTCCAGCCTGCCTCGGGAAGCCTGGAAGCCTGTCAGGATGGTCACCAGCTCCTGACAGAGAATCCTGGGCTGCTTCAACCCTGCTGCCAGCCAAAGTGCCCTGGGGTCCTGCCGAGCTGCTCCTCTCCCCCACAGGGAGATATCCAAACACATGGGTGTGACTGAGGTGCTGCGGAGCAAACCRAAGACCCCTGAGAAGCTCCACTAAACCACCACAGTCCATCCATCCCTCCTGAGCTGCTGGGCTCCCACTCAGCCACAGCCAGGCTCGATGTCCAGCCCACAGTCTCCRGCCAGCACGGCTGGCAGCCTCCAAATATTGGAGTTGCCCTGGCCCTGAAGCCAAGCCAGTTGTCTGGGCAGGCTGGGGGTCAGCCAGCCRGTCCTGGCACACACGAGTCATCCTGGCCAGCCTGGTGGGGCAGACGTGACCCAGGAGCTCTGCAGAGCCAGCCACGCTCACGGGGTAAGGCGGGACTTGGGAACTTGGTCCTTGGGAAAGGCTCCTGGCACTGCTCCTCCAACCAGGYCAGTCCCTGGAGCGGCTGCAGACCTGCCACAGACTGGAGCGAGGCCAGCAGAGGCTGAGGGAGCTGCGCCTTGCTCAGGCTGGGGGAGAGGAAGGTGATGGAGGGGATGTAGATCTCTGGAATTATTGGACRCTGGGAGCAGAGGGATGAAGTGGTGAGGCTCCATGACTGAGGGTAGCTCCACTCCAGGGGGGATCTGGCCATCCCTTCTAAACTGGCCTTGCTTCACTGTGGCTCCTGACCCTGCTCCAGCCCCGGGGGCACTCAAATGTCCCAAATTCCTCTGCCTGCCTTCGTGCCAGGGCTGCGGTGGGGGAAACATTTGTAAATCCCTGTGCCCTGAAGCAGCCGGAGGGGTGAGGCCGTGCCCCAGGCTCACCTGCAGCCTTTTCCCCTAAAGTTTCCTTCCCGTGTGGTGTCTTCGGGGCTACAAGGTGATTAACATCCCCTTTAAGCATGTTCCAGCCATGTTCTGGATGCCTTTAAGCCCCCGGGGTGTTAGACATGGCTTACAAGTTGGGCTCCATTAGCGCTCCATTCGCTGTTTATTAAAGCCTCGATTAATCTTGTATTAATGCCTTTCAAATGCGACTTTTCTGGAGGTGCAGCAGCCTCTGAGATGAGGAGCTAAGCTTCTCCCCAGCCCCGTGCCACTGCTGTCAGCGAGGAATTAGCTCGGGATCGCTCCAGGCTGAGATCCGAGGGGCTGGGAGGCTGCGGAGAGCGAGAGGATGCTCCAATTAACGTGRGGTAGCACCAGCCCAGAGACACCCCCGGCTCTGCTGCCCCCAAACCGGGGGTGACTGTGGGAGCAGGATCCGTGATCTGGGAGCCCACTGCTCACCCTCTCCCCCCAGAGAAGACGGAAGGTTTGGGGGCAGCCTGGAGGATGCTCTGCCAGCCGGGACCCCGCAAATCCAGAGCAGGTGGATGGGTTTGGAGCGGGCAGATCCGCATCTGAAAAGCAGAAGCCTCTCCTGGCCCTGCCCCGGCAGGCCTGCGGCCTTGGGAGGGCTGTGAGGGAAGGGCTGGATCGGGAGGAGCGTGGGCCAGCCCTCAGAGCCAGCAGGAATAGCACCTCGAGCTCCTCCGTGGGCCCGGGATGGTGCCTGTGCCAGCATCCAGAGCCACGTCCGGGCGAGGCGGTGATGGGATGGAGGAGCTCTCCCGTCCCTGCCAAGCTGGGATGCTGCAGTTGTCATGGCAACGTGGGAGGCCTGCGAGCTGGAGCCCATAACCCACCCCTTTGGGTGGTGGGGGGTGTGCAGGGCTGGGGGTGCTCCCCATCCCCCCCCCGGCCCCGGCACCTCCCCACACCCCAAAATCTCCATCAAACCCCCCTCCCAAAGCTGACACCCCTCCCCCATCCTTCAGCTAAAAGACCCTGCTGAAAACACCGGTTTTCCATGGGGGAAAAAACACCTTTGGAGGAAAAAATGTGTCCAAACTCGYTATGGGGAGCACAGAGCCAAGCGGGAGATGCCGGCAGCTTCCTGCTTCCCTCCGCCCCGTGCCGAAATCCCCGGCTGGCTGAGGCTGGASCAAAGGCAGCCAACACCCGGCAGGACTTGGCCGTGAGCTGTTCCCTGGGGAATGCTCACAGGGCTCTTTCCAGCGGGCAGGGATGTGCCTGGGAGCCGGGCTGGGGTGGGATGGGGCTGGAGGTGCAGCCGGCTCTGCTCTTGCTCTTCCCAAAGGTGGCTGGGTCGTCACACAAGGTCACCTCTCCCTCCTGCCACCCGCCACGGCCCTGCTGTGCCCTCCCGCCTGGCACGGGCTGGATTTTTCCCCACCTCGGGACAGTTTTTGCTGTCTGTCTCCAGCAGCTCATCCCCGCTGGGGCCCTCGGCAGCTGCCAGGCCTTGACTGACATGTGTCCATCATTCCTGGCAGCTGGAACGGCAGACAGCGGCGGGCCCCCGCGGGAAGGCAGGCAGGGGCGGGACGAACCCGAGCCGCGTCCCCTCCGTGGGCACTCTGCTGCCACCAGAAAGAGCATCGGGACCGTGCCTGCTCCCAGCTCCCGTTCCTGCTCCCAGCTCCCGTTCCTGCAGCATTCCCGCATTCCTGCCCGGGCGCCCGCCCGGTTCCGCTGGGGCGCCGGGTGGCACATGAGTCACACTTCCTCCCGACGCCCATTCCAGCTCGGTGTCGCCGCTATTTTTGGAAATTCTTGAAAGCGGATCGGCGCCGAGGAGCGCAGTTAATGGATCCCYGGCACGCCGGGTGGGCGTCCCCCCGTGTCCCCGAGCCGGGCTGGGGAAGCCCCCGGCAGGCCGGACCCCGCGCTCCCCGCCCTGTTTGGGATGCGTGGGAACTCCTTCCTCATCCCACGGCCCCTCCTGAGTCAGCAGGGAGCTGAAGCACCGTCCTAGTGGCGAAATATTACCTTTTAAAGGGCTTGTTTGGGATTGGGGTGGGACTTCGTGCGGTGCCAGCTTGGCATGGATCATTGTGCTCCCAACGAGCGGATCATTCCCGAGTTATTTTTACTCTCAACCCCCAGTGTTTTAGCTGGGGCTGCAGTGTCTCTGAGCAGAACCGGGCGCAATCCAGCTCCGGAATCGAGAGGTGGATGGAATCGGAGGCGGGATCAGCAGCCGAGTGTCACAGCCAGGCCTTCCTGGCCTTCCCGGCTCGGGAAGGATCTGGTTTTACGGGATGCTGCACCCACACCCACACCATTCCACACCTGCCACCCCATCCCWCTTCCCTCCGCTCCTCCAGGATCTGTCCAAATCGAATTTTCCTTCCAGAGCAGTGGCTGTGCTGCTCGTCCTTCGCTCGGGGACTGCTCAGGGTGAGCTCCCAGGGCCCCGGGACACGCGGCTGCCTTCCCATCCCAACCCGGGAGCGAACCCGGCGGAGGCAGGGACGCGGTGGCTTTGCCGGGCGGTGACACCTTTGCCGTGCAGGTGGTGGCTTGGCAAAGGCAAACTTCAGCCACGTTTTTTTGGGGTCTGAAGGTTTCTCCTGGAGACAAGCAGCTCCTGCCCTGCCGGCGCTGCCGGGCTCCCARGATCCCGACCTTGCCGGGATAAAATTAGCCCCATTTCGCTTTGGATTAAAGGCAGCTCCGCTGGAGCCGCGCGAGCGCTTCGGCTCGGAGACGTCAAATGGCAGCGTTCCCTTCTCCGTCTGCATCGGGGAGGGGAGGGTCCTGCCAGCCAGCGCCTGCTGACAATGACATTGATTTCTTAGACCTCTCGGCGTGGCCAAATCCGTATTTTTAGCTGGGGAAGAGAAAAATACGGATCACGTGTCGGAGCAACGCTTTCCCTGCCCTGCTGGGAGGGAAGGAGCCGGGAGCCGTCGCTGCTGGGGCAGAGGGTGAACGGCACTCGCCGCAGCGGCCCCGGAGCGGGGCTGGGGGTGCACCGAGGAGCCACCGCTGCATCTCCCCGGGCTCCGGCCCTGGCGCTGCCCCCAGCCGTGCCCCCACGGCTCCGCGCTGGGGACCCTGAGCCTCTACCAATGGGGTCCCGTGGCGGGGGGCAGGTGGGACCACCACTCCCAAGGGATGCCATCCATCCCCTCCGCGTCCCCCGTGGCCATTTATCTTCCGGGGCGGGCGCTGCCTTCATCTCTCCTTCCCTGCCACTGCCACCGCCTCCTCCTCCTCCTCGCTCTCCCCCACCCTGCTCTCATTTCCCCAAGAAGGCTTTAATGAAATCTGCCCTTAATTAAAGCCACATTCATTTGCATAATTACCAGGAAATTGAAATTAGCCTGCGGACGTGGCTGGAATACATTTGGCATCAGGCAGCCCTGGCTGTTCGGAGGGGGCTGCTGGGTGCCCCCCACCCATGGGTGCCGGCAGCCAGCCCCAGGGTGCTGCTCCTCACACCCCTTCCCTCCCTTCCCGGGGTGGCCACGGTGGCCGGACATGGGGGGACAGGGTGAAAGTGGAGGGACAGCCAGTCCTGAGGCCACGGCAGGGCTGTGCCCCCCACCCGCACCAGCAGCACCACGTTTGCTTTGTTTAATAAAAAAAAAAGTCTTCACCGCCATTGAGAATTTTTTTTGTTGCTTTTATAACTATGTATTTTGTCATTTTTTATGGTTTCAGTTKTGGTTTTTTTAAACCCTTTTCAACAGTGACAAACTGAGGTAACGTCTGTGACACTACAGCCTCTCCTACGGGAAGAAGGTCCGAAACCCGACAGCTGAGGGAACTGGAAATAAAAACCCGACAACCTACGGACACAGCGACCTCGACGGGGACAGAAATCACACCGGGCACCCCCTGGGACCGACCCCCGGGAGGTGCCACCGAGCCCTCCTAGAGAGGTGCCAGCGAGCCCTCCCGGGGCGGCCGGGATCCCTTATCTACATTATTGCACGAAAGATCGAGGACATCGAGGGACCTAAGGCAAAGAGGAGTAAAACCGGAGCCTGGCTCTCTACGCGGGGCAATGCTACGTCTAACGCCGGGCCCGGGGGTGCCGGGGGCGGGGGGCGCGGCGGGGGCGAGGGGCGGCCCCTGCTCTGTAAACTGCTGCTGCTGCTGCTGCTGGAAAGCGTTATAGCCCTTTGTGGGGGATCGGGGCGCCGGGGGACCCCACGGCACCCACCCCATGGGAGGGAAGCCCGAACCACAGCAGGGTGCTCCCGCCTCGGGGTGCCCCCCGGCCTCCCCGCCCCGGCGGTGGGGTGAGCCCCCCGCTCCGCTGGGTGCCCGAAAGCGGGAGGGGAGGTGTGACCTCCACGCACACCCCAGGACCTTGTCACTAAGGGGCCACCGGTGGCTCCTGCCACCACGCCCCGCCTCGCCGCAGCCAGCCCCGGCGGGGTCTATCCCGCTGCCTCCTCCCCGCCAGCCCCAGGGGAGGGTGACAGGTTTGGGGAAGGGGTGACAGCAAGGAGGGGTGGTGGGGACGGCACAGGGAAGCCGGCGGGCCCGCGGGAGGCCGCTCGGAGCCCCCTCCCCTGCTCCCGGGGTGCGCAGGGCAGCCCGGGGTGCGCCGCCGCCACCTCCTCCGGTCCCTGGGAACGAAGAGCCTGCAGAGGGGACACGGGGACGCCACCGCGGCAGAGCCAGCCCGGCCCCGAGCATCCACCCTGCTGGACCGCCGGCACCGCGCCCACGGCCACAGCCCGGAGCGCAGCCCCGCCCGGGGCGGACCCGTCCCTCCAGCGGGGCCCGGGGCCSTGTGGGGCAGGGCAGGGGGACAGGGGCCGCCAGAGGAGTGGCTGGGACACACAATGACACACAGACAGGGACACTTGCTACATCGATGGCTGCCAGCACCTCCCACGGCGGGGAGGCAGCCGGGGCTGCCGGGGGTCCGGGGCTGCCGGCGAACCCCCGGCTCCCCATCACCAGCCCGGCGCCCACCTCCCCGTCCTCTCCCACTCCCCACCAGTGGGGCAGGGACCAGTGGAAGAGGGCAAATCACACACCTCCCCAAAGGCCTCCTCCACGGTGCAGGGTCATCGGCCTTCCCGCTCCCCGGACGGGGCTCGAGCACGGGGTGGGGGCAGAGCCGGCGTGGGCCCCCCCACTACCCACTGCCCCCTGTCTCTTCCTCCCCGTCCTGGGAGCCCCCTCCCCGCGCCACCCCGGGGGGAGCCTTGGAGGGGCAGCACAGCCGTGGCAGGGCCGTGGGTACCCCCATCCTCCCGGGCAGCGAGCGGTGCCCTCGGCCGGGCTCCGGCCACCGGCCCGGCCCAGGTGGGACGGGGGGATCGGCATCCTCGGCGCTACGGAGCGCAACCAGTTCTGTCCTTTTCCTCTTCGACCGTGTTTCTTTTCCTTTTTTTTTCGCTTTGGGAGACCCAGAGCCCGGTCCCGGCTCGCGCCGCCACCGCGACGAACTSCCCCCGGCCCCGTTCCCGGGGCGGGGGGCCGGGGCGGGTCGAGCGGCCGCCACGCGCCGCCGTCACACGCAGATCTCTATTGCTGTGGCCAGGACCATCTGCCCCTTGCCCTTGTCCTGCCGTCCGTCTGTCCTGCTCGCCGCGCCCGGGGCGGCCGCGCCGGGCTCGGGGCCGCGCGCTCCGCTCCCCTCGGTCAGGACGGTCCTCTTGAGCGGGGCGGGGGTGCAGGAGCCGGCGGCCTCGTGGCAGTGGGGCCCGGCGGGCAGCTTGTCCCTGGCGTGCTTGCGGGAGCGGTAGGAGGGCCGGCACCGCACCTCGGCCATGAGGTCGCACTTGATGAAGTAGAAAACCTCCTTGACGGGGCAGCGCTTCTCGGGGTCGAGCGCCAGCAGGCGCTGGAACATGCGCAGGGCGCCGTCCGTGAAGCGCCGCCACTGCGAGGGCAGCCCCGCCAGCCGCCCCTTCTGCCACCGCACGAACTCCTCGAAGAAGGCGTCGGACGCCACCGCCGCCTCCCAGGGGAAGTTGCCGGTGAGGACGCAGAAGATGAGCACCCCGAAAGCCCAGACGTCGATGCTGGTGTCCACGGCGAAGCCCTCGGCGCGGCCGGCCTGGCACACCTCGGGCGCCGTGTAGGGGATGGTGCCGCTGATGCGCTTGACCCGGCAGCCCACCTTGCGGGTCATGCCGAAGTCGGCCAGTTTGACGCGGCGGCAGTCGCGGTCGAAGAGCAGCACGTTCTCCGGCTTGATGTCCCGGTGCACCAGGCTCTTGCCGTGCATGTAGTCGAGGGCCAGGCCCAGCTGCTGCACGCAGCGCTTCACCAGCTCCTCGGGGAGCCCCACCTGCGCGGGGGACACGGCGTCAGCCGCCCGGCCCCGCGGGGTCCCGCCCGGCCCGGGGACGCGCGTGCGTGCGGCGTTACACAGCCGACACGGTCACGGGTGCTGGCGTCTGGGTGCTTTCTGAGGCAGGGGATGGGTGGTGGGTCCTGGGCCACCCAAGGGATGGGTGGTGGGTCTCAGGCTCCCCATAGGATGGTTTGGGTTGGAAGGGACCTTAGGGATCGTCCAGTCCCACCCCCTGCCCTGGACAGGGACACCTTCCACTATCCCAGGTTGCTCCAAGCCCCGTCCAACCTGGCCYTGGACACTTCCAGGGATGGGGCAGCCACAGCTTCCCCAGGGGAAGGGTGATGTGTCTCAGGCCGTCCTAGGGATGAGTGATGAGTCCCAGGCCAAACCAGGGATAGGTGACGGGCTTTAGGGCACCCCACGGATGGATGATGGATTTTAGGCCATCCAGGGGATGGGTGATAAATCCCACGCTAACCTRTGGATGCATTATGAGTCCCAGGCCAACCCAGGGGTAGGTGACCTCTCTTAGGCCACCCAAGGGATGGGTGGTGGGTCCTACACTTGCTTGTAGGTGCTTGTGGTCAGGCCCAGCCCGGACAGGGGTGCCCAGCTCCCACACCCGCACCCCCTCCCACACAGGCACAMAGTGGGAGCTTTGCTCAGCACCACATCCCAAACCGAGCCCCCCACCCCAAAAGGGCTCCCACGGGAGGTGTCGGGGATCCCACCTGTGGGGGTATGATGTCGAAGAGGTCCCCGCCGGGGGCGTACTCCTGAGCGAAGACGTAGCAGTCCTCGGTCTCGAAGACCACGTCGAAGACCTTGATGATGAAGGGGCTGGAGGAGAGCGTGTTGGTGATGCTGAACTCCCGCAGGAAGTTCTTCAGCTTCGTCTTGCTCTTGTTGACGAACTTCAGGGCCATCTTGGTGCCTGCGGAGGGCAGGGGACGGGGCTGAGCCCTCGGCCGGGACGCGCCGGGCTCCCCGCTCCCGACGCGGCCGCGCTCCCCTCACCTGTGCTTTTGTGGGACACCAGGTCCACCTTGCCGTAGGTGCCCTTGCCGAGCTCGCGGATGAGGTCATAGTGCTTGGTGATGTCGGTGCCCGAGAGGGTGCGGATGGCCAGGGACTGCATGTCCTCGGTGATGAGGGGCACCCCGCAGCAGCCCAGCTTGCGCCCCGGCTCCTGCTCAATCGAGCCCGCGCTCATGGTTGCGCTGCAAGGCAGAGGGGGCACTGCTTCCGTGGGGGCTGCACGACATCGTGTCCCATCCCGTCCCATCCCATCCCATCCCATCTCGTCCCATCCTGTCCCATCCCATCCTGTCCCGTCCCGTCCCTTCCCTTCCCCAGGGCTGCAGCCACAGCTCCTTGCAAAGCGGGGTTGGGCTGCCAAGCTGGTGCTGAGCAGCCCCCACTGGGTGCCACCCCTCTGTCCCCAGGGGCCACCAACCCAATGGCTCTGGAGGGGATGCTCCAGCCTCCAAGGGGGCTGCAGCTGTGTGGATGTCCAGGGGCAAAGGGAGGGCTCTGGGCATGGCAGAGACAGGAGAGCAGGGACAGGGGCACACACAGGGGCACACACAGGGGCACACACAGGGACACACACAGGGACACGCACACACACACATTTCCCCAGGCCTGGTGTGTTCACAGCCACCACACAGGACAGGAGCTGAGGCCCTTTGGGGCTCCTCACTGCTGCCACAGCCCTCAGTGGGGACCCCAGGAGCCAGCCCTGTCCCCTCTACCAGCAGCACCCTCCACAGCAGAAGCAGGGCCATGCCGCAGGCAGCGAGTGGGACACGATGGCTCTGCAGCAAATCCCTTCCTCATATCCCTCTGACCATCCACCAGCACCAACTCCTGGCCTTCCCCTGCCAGGGTGCCAGACACTCTGGTGTGGAAAATCACAGAATCCCAGACTGGTTTGTGTTGGAAGGGACCTTAAAGATCATCTTGTTCCAGGGGCACGGACTCCTTCCACTAGCCCAGGTTGCTCCAAGCCCCGTCCAACCTGGTCCTGGACGCTTCCAGGGATCCAGGGGCAGCCACAGCTTCTCTGGGCAACCTGTGCCAGGGCCTCCCCACCCTCACAGGGAACAATTCCTTCTCAATATCCCATCTAACCCTGCCCTCTGGCAGTGGGAAGCCATTCCCCCTTGTCCTGTCCCTCCMGGCCTTTGTCTCGAGTCCCTCTCCAGCTCTCCCGGAGCCCCTTTAGGCCCTGGAAGGGGCTGTTAGGTTCCCCTGCAGCCTTCTCTTTCCCAGGCTGAACAATCCAAATTCTCTCAGTTTTTCTTCACAGGASAGGTGCTCCATCCCAATAATCATCCTTGTGGCCTCCTCTGGACTTGCTCCAACAGATCCACSTCTTTCCTGTGCTGGGGACCAACAGCTGGACACAGTATTCCAGGTGGGATCTCACCAAATCCGAGCAGAGAGCGGCCCAGCCGGCAGCACGTGGACATCAGCACCGACATTCCTCACTCCCAACAAACCAGGGATGGTTTTTCCACACAAGATCCAAGCTTGGAGTCGCCCACCACACTGCCAGTCCCTGGCATCTCCTCTGATGTCTTCAGGGCACTGCCTCACCCTCCATCACCCCGAGGGCACAAACCCCGGGCAGGTGGGGATGTGGGGAGGGCACTCGGTGGCTGCAGGGGGATGAGGATGGACAGCGAGAGCCCAGGTGGTGCCAAGGGGCTGAGCCCCACGCAGGGGCTGTGACAGCCACCCCAAATGGTGCCAGACACCCCACGAAGCACCCGCAGCACCCCACGGTCAGGATCACACACAGGGATCCTCCCAATCCTCTCCCAACAAGGCTGAGCCGGATCTCCAACTTCTCCCTCCTTCCTTCCCCCCACCGTGCTGCCTGTCATCCCAAACCAAGGCTCAGCTTCTTCACTTATTATAGTTATATTTTTTTCCCTGGGAAGTTGGGGAAAAAATAGAAAAGGAACTTCAACATCATGATGTTCCAAAAATGTAACAGTTTGACTCATAAGATCTCCGAAGCAGCTCATCTCCATAGTGTTTCATTGGCCCCCGGCAGAGGAGCACCATCTCAGCGTCTGGGTGCTGGAGGTGGAGGTGGATCAGCAGCAGCTCGCTGGAGGCAGGACTGAGAACAGCCCCCAGCATCCTGCACGAAGAACTCCRGCTACGCTTGGATTTACGATCGCGCTCATCAATGTCCCTTAATTAACCGGCGTTGAAATGCAATTATTCAAGTGGGGAAGGTTGGGTTTGAGGGAAAATCCTGCTGGTTGGATGGGAGAGAGGAGAGGGAGGACTGGCGGCTTTGGAAGTGCTCTCCAAGTCAAGGGCTGTTTGCTTTTCCCCTTGGCTCAGCCTGTCGGCGTTTCCAGGTGTCTCCTTTCCAACCACCAACCGAGGAACATCCGCAGAAACAGGGATCCCGCCACGCCGGGTCCCGAGCTGGGCGTGGGCTGGCGCAGCTGGCACGGGGCCGCGCTGCCAGGGATGGGATGTGCCGGGATCCTGCCGCAGCGCCGCCGGCACGGCCAGCTCCGAGCGACACCTCCCCTCCGTCAGGGCTGACGGGAACACGGAGCCACCGCCGATCCCACGAGAGGCCGAGCAGCGGCCGCGACCAAAATACCAACGCGCCGAGGCCAAGGACAGCGTAAACGCAGGAGTTTTCATTAAAAATTGAAAGGCTCTTGCAAACATGTTGGGTTTGATGCGAGCAGCGGAGCGGGGCGGCGGCGGGAGGCAGCGAGAGCTCGGATCCCGCTCCGCACGCTCCCAGGGACAGCCGGGACGCGGGGGGACGCCGGGACACGGAGCGAGSTGGTGCCAGTGTGGCAGGAGATGCCGCCGGCCTGGCATGCCCGGRGTTGAGGCCCCACATCCTTGGCTGCCTTCTGCACCCGGGCCAGGCACACCAAGGACCGCCTGTGCAGCCACCCCCCAGATCGGGTCACTCCAGAGCCAAAACGGGGCCTTTTCCCGGCACCCCAGCTCCTCTCCCACCCCAAAATACTCCCAAACTCTCGCAAAGAGAGGAGTCAGCACCATGCCCAAAGGAAGYCAAATCCGTCCCCTCCCAGCTCGGTTGTCTCAGGTGTTCCCGAAGGAGCTTTCCCAAGCAGGGAGGAAGGATGCGCATCCCGGCTGAGTCCTGGCAACCCCCCAGGGCTCAAGATCCCGGGAATGACAAAGAGGCAGCGAAGCTGCTGCCACGTGGCACCGGGACCCGCCGCTCACCACAGGCGGTTCCTGCCATCATCTCCGCATCCTGAGCCATTTCTCCTACTATTCAGACTAAAATTGTTCTGTGTTTAAGCTTCAGAACCGTTTATCTCATTGAGTGAGGAGGATAATCCACCCACCTCTTCCTTGCTCCCTGGCAGGTATTTATAGGCAGCCACTCGTCTCCCGTCGGCAGCTGCCGCTCCTCTTCCCAAACCTCCCGGCTCCATCCCCAGCACCGTGGAGCAGATCCCGGAAGGGCATTATCCCATATCCAGAGCCCAGCGTCCTGCCAGGAGCCGCGGCTGGCACCGATAATCCGCTCCCGCCCCGGCGCTGTTCCCTGCCGGGGGATGCTCTGCCCGGCTCTGTATCCCGCGCCACATCCCGCTCCGCCGCACGCCCAGCCCTGGGCGCATCGGCTCTGCCGATAACTAATTGCGAACTCATTAAGAGCTCATTGAGRGGAGCAGAGGCCGCCCGGGAGAGTTGCCCCAGGCTCCCGCAGAGGAGGCTGCTGGAGCAGCGGCTGCTTGGAAATTAAGAGGGAAAGAGGGAAAAAAATCCCTCTGGCCACATCAGAGACTGACAGAAAAACAACCCGGTTATTGAGGGAGGCTACAGGAAAAGGGTTTGGGCTGAGCCCGGTGCAGGGCTGGAAGCCTGGCCAGGGGCCGGGACTCGCATCGTGGGCTGCTCTGGGGCAAGGAATTGGGAAGATGAAAGGAAAACCCGCGCGGGGCAGGGTCTCTGCAAGACCCAAATTCCTCTTTAGAGAGGGGAGAAATGAGAAATGCAGCAGTGGGATGGGCACAGGCCCATGCTGCTTTGTCCCTGCACTTGGCAGAGCTTTGATTTCCCTCTTCCCATCCCCAAGCCCAGCAGGCTGGAGGCCAGGGCACCCATGAGGTGGGATCTCCCTCCCTTCACACCCAAACCAGCTCCCAAACATCCCCTATTTTCCCTAAACTATGCACTGAGCCAGCAAAGCCATGCCCTGGGCCCTGCCAGAGCCATCCCTGCCCCCAGTCCCCCACATCCCAGCACCACCCTGGGGTGCCACCAGGGCGAGGGGCCAGCGGTGCTTTGGCCGTGCCCCACGCCGAGCCTCTGCCTCCCAGCGCCCCGCTCCATTTCCAGCCCCTGCCACCTCCATTCCTGCCTGACCCCGTTCCAGGGACATCCTCTCCTCCCTTCCATGCCGCTGGGACCCGCTCACCAGATATTAGCTGTGCTTCCCGGGGGCTGTGGCACGCTGGAGCCCAGGGAGGGCTCGCAAAGGCACCTTGGCCTAACGAGGACGACGAGGGTGTGGGGGGAAGASGGGAATCTCAGCGGGGCTCGGAGCCACCGGTACCCACCAGGACTGGGCAGCCTCCAGCCGGGCCAGCCACCACCTCCCACCTCACCAAAAGCAGCAAAATGTGTAGGGAAAGGGTTCCTGCACCCATGAGCCACCCTTGGGCCATCCAAAGCCACCAGGACAAGCCGGGTGTGTCCGGGAGCGGCTGGTCACGCACGGCACRGGGACATCGGCTGGTGGCAGCGGCTTGGGAACAGCCCCTCTGCCCGGGAGGAGCAGCCACCCCAAACAGGCCGTGGATGGGGCACGTCTCCAAGTCCAGCTGGCTCCACAGCAGTGGGACAGCGCCGGGAAAAGCTGGAGCACCACTGACACCACCCGGACCAGCACCAAACCTCCACCGAAGCACCCGCAGCAACCGGGGCTCCCCAGTGCCCCCAGCTGAACTGACTGGCGCCGAATTCCAAGTTATCCAGCAATTCTCATACCAGCTCCTTGCCTAGACCAGAGCAGCCTGCTCGGCACCAGGATTGTCTTCAGCAAAGCCGATGAACACCCAGGCAGGCACGGGCTCCCAGCGCAGGAGCTGCTCTCCCAGTGCGGATGTTCCAGCTGCAGGGCAGGGTCAGGCCCCGTCACACCCATCCACRGTGTCCCCCGCTGCAGGAACCATCTCCCATCCTGGCCATCAGCCTGTGACAAGCTTCCTCAGCCTTTGGTCCCAGGATTGAGGTTTCGCAGACAAATTTGGGAAGAGCAAACAAAGCAGTGCCAGGACTCTCTCCTCCGACAGCTCCCGGGGAGCCACCGCTCCTCCTTCCTGCCGCCGTTCTCTGTGCCCTCTGCGCCGCTCTCCCGGAGCTGCCGGCAGGATTTTCCCTGCCCTCATCCACACCGTGCTGTCTCCGTCCATCGGCCCCAATGACAGGACCTTGGCTGCCTTTCAGGGCTTCGGCCTCCCGCGATTTTTGCTGCCGAGCGGGATGGCTTCGTTAGGACCTCAGCTCCTCCAGCCTGCAGCTCCTCCCGCCTTTGCCGCCAGCACCGGGGATTTATGATTACTTCATTGTTTGATTGGTTTCATCAGCCTGTCATCATCTCCCTCCCAAAACTCTTCCGCCAGCGCCGGCAGCACCGCACGCTCGGGATCTGCAAAGACAAACGCCCCGAGCGGCACCTGCCCGACCCCACGGCAGGGCCAGCCGGCCCTCGGCCCCGCTCGCTCCTGGGGACAGCAGGGACACGGCCCCCTGCCGCAAAAACCGGCCCCGACTCCGCACTGAAGGGGCTTCACAGCCTTTCCGTGCCCCGTGCAGCCCGGGCATCGCCCCCGCCTCAGCCCGGCTCCCGGCGATCGGGATGCTCCCGGGAAGGAGGCTGCTCCCACCGCTGCCATGCCCTCCTCCCGCAGCCCCCCGGGCAGGGCACGGTGACACGGTGACACCCGGCCACGCTGAGCACAGGGGGCTTGGCACAGGGACACCCAGCCCCGACCTTCGCCTCCCCACGGGCAGCTCCCCGATGCCGGGCCCGGGACAGAGCCGTGCCGAGGCGGGGCCACCCCGTCCCCGGTCCCCGAGCTGCCGTGGGGCTCCCGGCCGGCATCGCCCGCCCGCGGCCACGGCGGCAGCGAGGCCGGACCTGGAGGAAAGTGGGTCACGCTCCCCGTCCCCGCTGCAGCCGGGAGAGGCCGGTGTGGGATAGAGGCCGGCCCCGCGCCCGCGGCCAGGGGACAGCGGGGGACAGCGGGGGACAGCGGGGAACAGCGGGGGACAGCGGGGGACAGCGGGGCAGGTGAAAGGGGAGATAGGGCAGGTAAGGAGGGGACACAAGGGGACAGGAGGGGACGCGATGAAGGGACACAAGGGGAGACAAGGCGAGATGACGAGAGGAGATGACATGGGGAGATGACGAGGGGACAAGGGAGGACACAATGAGGAGACAATGAAGGGAGCTGAGGGGAGAGGATGGGGGGGCCTGAGGGGAGATGRCAAGAGGACATGAGGGGACATGAGGGGAGCTAATAGGGAAGASAGGAAGCTGGTGAGGGAACACAAGGGGAGGTTAGGGAACATGAGGGGAAACAAGGGGAGATGACATGGGGWGGTGATGAGGGGACACGAGGGGACACAATGAGGGGACGTGAGGGGACACGGCCTGAGCTGCCCCCGAGGCCGCCGCTCCCTGCTCTCCCCTTCCCCTGCCCCCAGCTGCCTTCCAGCTCAGCGCACCCTTCCAGACCCCCCCAAACCCACGGGGGGCCCCCGGGGACCGGCCCCTCGGCCCCAGCTGCGCTCGGTGTCACTCACGCCCCTCCGTCCCCGTCCCTCCCCCTCGCCCCCCCCCCGCCGTACCGGGGCCGCCCGGGGCGCAGGTGCCACCGGCCGCAGGAGGGACCCGGGGCTGGGGGGCGGCCGATCCCGGGGGCAGCGCCCGCACCGCGCGGTGCCCACCCCGCTCCATTCATCCCGGAGCCCCGGTCGTACCGGAACGGGGGGTTTGTCCCCTCCCCGCGCCGTGCGGGCAAACAAAGGGCGGCCTCGGTACCGGGCGGGCGGCGCCCCCCGCACCCCCATCCCCGCACCCCCGTCCCCGCACCCTCGCTCCCGCACCCCCGTGCCCGCAGCCCGTGCCCGCACCGCCGCCTTACCGGAGGGGCGAGCCGCCGCCGCGCCCCGTCCCCGGCGGGAGAGGAGCCGCCGCCGCCGCCGCCGCCGCCGCGCTCCGCCCGCCCCGCCGGGCTCCTCATGCCGCGGCCCCGCCGCCGCCGCCGGAGGAGCGGAGCGGAGGGAGCGGAGCGGAGGGAGCGGAGCGCGGCGCCCCCCGCAGCCCCCGGCAGCGCCCGCCCCGCGCCGCGCTCCGCCCGCACCGGCACCGGCACCGCCCCGGGGAGGGAGCGCGGAGCGGGAGGAGCGGCAGGAGCGGGGGGGCTCCGCCGCCGGCCCCGCGGGGATGGGGGATGCGGGATGAGCGATGCGGGATGCGGGGCGCCGCTCGTCCCCGCCCCCCCGATGTAGCCGGGGGGAGTCGGTGCGGGAGCAGCCCAGGAAAGGGGGGTCGGGCATGAGCCGCCCCCTCCCCGCCGGGTGCGGAGCTCCGGTACGGCGGGTTGGGCACGGAGCAGATCACGGCGCTGGGGACAATAGGGATAGGACCTGCTCCGCAGGGGTCGGCTTCACACTCCTACCCCGCGCAAGGACCCCAATAGTCCAAGSTTGGAGCATCTGAGGGTCACCAGCACCAGCGCTGTGCAGCGGGAATGCCTGAGCACAGGACCACGTCCCACTGCCCGCTGCTTCCCTGGGCCCTGCTGTCCTTGAGCCCTCCAAGACTCTGTTCCTGTCCTTTGGCACAGATGATGCTCACTGTGCCCCGCAGGGTGATGCCCACCATGAATCACAGAGGCACGGAATGGTTTGGGTCGGAAGGGACCTTAAAGCTCATCTCGTTCTACCCCCTGCCATGGGCASGGACACCTCCCACTATCCCAGGTTGCTCCAAGCCCGGTCCAACCTGGCCTTGGACACTTCCAGAGACGGGGCAGCCACAGCTTCTCTGGGCAATCTCTTCCACCATGGCACAGGAAGCGCCCAAAATGCTGCTCCTCAATGTGTGCAGGACACGGGGCTTCCCCCGTGCACTCAGGCATGGTGGGAATGTTCGGAGAGAGTCAGGGAATGCCGGCCGAGGTGTTGTGGGGGCTTCACTTCAGGGACCTTAAATTTGGCAACACGTTCAGCAAGTGATGCCAGAGCTGGGCACCCGGAGCTCCCGGGCACCGCCAGCCTGGGGGACAGTGACAACTCTCCCAGAGGAAGGTGAGGGGTAGGCACTGTGCTCCCCTTGGAACATCCGTGGGCACACATCATCTTCCTGGATTTCCCGCTGTGCCCACCGAGGCCAAGCAGGGATGTTTAACACAGGCCGCGATTTGCTTTGGCCGCCCCACGCTCCGAGAGGGGACAGTGCGCTGTTCCCACACACCAGCTGTGCCCGCTCCGCTGGGACCGGGGCCGTCCCACTGTCCCCTGGGGCCCCAAAACCCGGGGAGGGCCGGGGAGCCATCGGCACTGACTCACTGACGGCTCCGCTCCGCTCGCGCTGGAGATGCAGAGCAATTAAGTCTTTTCATGAATGACTTTAAGGCAAGAGGCTGAATCACACTCCGACACTCGGCTTCAGTGTGTGCCGGCATCTGCGGTGCCGCTGTCACCCTGTCCCCGCCCGCAGCCGCTCCCGGGGCACCGCCAGCCCCGGCAGGGCCGCAGGAGGGGCGGCTGAGGCTCACGGTGCCCCCGGTCCCCCTCCGCTCGCCGGTTCCTGACACAGCTCCCGRCTCCTGCGGCTGGGATGCTCCACGCGTGGGTGATCCCCACCGGGATGGGCGCATCTGAATGGCAATGGGAGGGGAAATGCTGGAGCCCAGTGACCCGGGAATCCGGCGGGGGCTGGGTGGGGGCTGACGGTGCTCARGGCGGCTGCTGTGGGGCTGGGAGAGGGCAGGAGAGCACCTTAGGAGTGAAGGTGTGGGAAAGGGGGAAGTTTCGGGAGAAGGGCAGAGCGGGGCTGCTCCCTGTGCCGCCGCAGCAGCAGGACACAGGCCAGRGAAAGCCACAGCCGCCTGCCTTGCACACCGCACTCCACGGACCCCTGGGGACGGGGTGGGTCCAGCCTCGCCCCTTCCCAAGGCCCCTCTCCCGCCGTGTCCCCTGCCTGTCCTTGCCAGGCCATCCCGGCTCCCGCAGCCTCCCGCTCGCGGCGCTCCGAGCTGCTCCTCGGAGCTCTCTGTCAGCTCTCTCCCTATTTATAGCTCGGGGCTGTTTCTAGGTCAGGCGGGAGGTGCCGGTGCCCGGGGAGCCAGCCCGGGACCACGGGGGGCTGCAGGGACAGTGTCACCCGCCCCACACGTGGGTCAGCTCCCGCTGTCACCGTCCCGGTGCAGGAGGACGGGGCCGTGCTGTGCCCCGGGTACACAGGGGCTGAGCTGGCAGTGGGACCAGCTGGGCCTGGCAGGGCTTCGTGGGACTCCGTGGGGCTTGGCAGGGCTCTGTGGGGCTCTGTGGGACTCCGTGGGGCTCTGCGGGGTTCTGTGGGGCTCCATGGGACTCTTCGGGCCTCCACAGGACCCCATAGGGTTCAGCAAGTCCTCATGGGGCTTTGTAGGGCTCAGCACAGCTTTGTGGGACTCCGTGGAGCTCTGTGGAACTCAGCAGGGCTCAGTGGGGCTCTGTGGAACTCAGCAGGGCTCAGTGGGGCTCCGTGGGGCTCAGCAGGGCTGTGTGGGGCTCCGTGGGGCTCAGCAGGACTATTTGAGGTTCTGTGGGAGTCCACGTGGCTCTGTGGGGTCCGCAGGGCTCTGTGGGCTCCACAGGGCTCCATATAGCTCTGTGGGGCTCTGTGGGGCTCGTCAGAGCTTCCCAGGCCTCCGCGGGGCTCAACAGGACTCCATGGGGCTCCGTGGGGCTCTGTGGGGCCCRTCAGGTCCCTGTGGGGCTGCCAGGCTGCAGCCCAGCCCCTCGGCAGGGCTTGGGTCACACACACCCCGAGCCGTAGTAACACCACTTGTACCGGGGAGCGCCGGCACCGAGCCCGTGGTGTTCAAAGCACTCCCAGAATATTAATAACTAATTAAGATTAACGAGATGAAAGGAGCCAGATCAAACATGTTTATCGCCTCGTGCAATCCCAGCCCGTGCGGAGAGCCCCCTCCTCCCCAGGGGACCACGAGTGCCCCTGGGATTTCTGCTCGGAAAGGGAATATCCGGCTCGTGCCATGGGAAGCGCTTGGACAGGGTGGGCGGCGGGAAATGACCTGGAAAGCTCGAAATATTCCCAGCGAGCCAAATCCCCTCGGAACGCAGCGAGAAGGTCGCTCGTCCCTTCGGCACCGCCGGGTCGGAGCGGGAGCCGAGGGGCTGAGCCCCGCACGGGCCGGGGTCCCGGGGCCACCCGCGCCTGTCACGCTCCGGTGACGGGAGCTAAACCTGCCGGGGATGCTGCGGGGATGCTGGGAAGCGGCAGCGGAGCGAAGGAGGGAGGGAAGGAGGGAGCGGAGCACGCCGGGAGCCGCAGCACGGGCGGCGGGGCCCCGCTCCTCCCGGGGGGCTCCGGCGTGTCCCGGCCGCGGGGCTGTACCCCCCGCCCCAGCCCGGGGCGCGCCACCCGTGTCGGGGGCGCCGGGTGTCCCCTCGGTCCATGGGGACAGCGCCCACCCGCGGGGATTCCCAGGGGAAACGGGGGTGTGGGAGCTGCTTCCCGGAGCGCAGGGCGGGCGGGGGGCTCGGAGCCCCCCAGCCCGGTGTCCCCCCGCGCCCGAGCTGCCACCCCACGCGGGGACAGCAGGGAGGAGATTCCCACCCGRGGGCTGCGCTCAAGGTCAGGGAGGGGACGCGGCCGTGGGACAGCCCCGCCGGGGGTGGGAAGACGCCAAGCCCCTGCCAGCGACCCTCGGGGTGCTGCCCCCGGCCCAGACCCCCCGCCCCCGTCCCGTGCTCCCGGGGGGCTGGGATGGACCGAACAGCCGGGCACGGGGCACCGGGTCCTAAGGACAGGTCCCCCGGCACGCGCTGGGTCAGGGAAGGCCGCACTTGGGAGATTGGGAATGGTGTTGATCCCGGAGCGCAACGACGGCTGCTCTGCCGCCGGGATGGCCGGGGACGGGAGGGGGCTCKTTGGGATGGGCTGCTTGTGGAAAGAAGCGGGACGAGTTTGTTCGGGGGGAGGGAGGGACCGAACTGGGGGCACGGGGAGAGCCACGGGGCCCGCCCTGGCACCCCGATACCCCGGCGGGCCGGTACCCGGTACCCCAACACCGCCCGGCACCGCCCGCCCGCCGCCTCCGCTCGCTGCCCGTTCTCCTGGCACCATCTAGAGGCTGCGGGGACGGGCACGGGGGGAGAGACACGCGGGGGACAGAGGGGAGGAGAGACCCAGGGAGACAGACACGGGGGGAGAGTACACAGGGACAGACAGGGGGACAGACACTCAGGGACAGACACTCAGGGACAGACACGGGGGACAGACATGGAGGAACAGACATGGGAGACAGACACGCTGCCACAGCACCCACGCGTGGGGCCCATGTGCTGCCCCTGGCACAGGAGGCAGGACCCGGGCCGGGTGCTGGGGCGGTGACAGAGCAGGGAGCACCCTCTGACAGCATCCCCTGTCACCCCGGGGGAGCCCACCCCCGTGGGGCTGTGCTGGAGGTGACAGGCAATGGCAGCCGTGTCCCCGCGGGATGGAGACAGGCTCAGGGACAAGCTGGTGACAATTAGGAGGGTGTTTAAGGACGGGGAGCCCMCCCAGTGCAGCCCACCTTGAAGCAGGGCAGGACAGGGAGCAGGCTCTGGGCACAAGCCGTGGGTGTCCGTCCCTCACCGTGCCCCTGCACAGGGATGGGTGGTCCCTGCGGCCACCATGCAGGAGCCTGGGCCACCACGCTGTCACCCCGGGTGCTCCCTCCCTGGCTGAGAATGCCAAACTCGTGCCACCTGTGGCCTGACACAGGCTGGATGCCACTAGGCAGCTCCAACTCTGCACTAGGCTGTGGGACAGGAGCCCTGGGAATTCTGTGCACTCCTCCGGCCAGCAGCACCTCCACCAAGGCCCCTCTCGGTCCCTGGTACCCCTGTTCCCCCCACCTGGGCAGTGACTCACGGGAACCAAGGCTGCAAAAACTCGTGATTTGCACCAAAACAAATCCCACAGCYTCCTGCACACCGGGAGGAAGGTCAGACTGCCTGGATTGATCCATACCCACAGCCCAGCTGAYGGCCCTGAGGCCCCCCAGACCTCGCTGGGGACAGTCAGTGCCTGGGGGGCTCCCGGCTGGAGCAGGCAGGGGCTCTGCTCCAGGGACAGCAGCGTGGGACAGGAGCCGGCAGTGGCTCCGTGCCACGGAAGAGCAGTTGGGCACAACATGTGCCAGCGTTCACACCTCGCATCCCCGCCGGCTGCCCGGCTAATTCCGGCACCGGCACATTCTCCTTGGCTGTCGCTCAGAGGGGAGAGGAGCTTTTGGGGAAGGGGGAGATGAGYGCCGGTGCTGCTGCTGAGGGGGACAGGCCCGGGGGAGCCTCGCAACTCTCCTTGTGGACCCCTCAACTGCACTGGCCCCGCGGCCCCAGCCAGGAAGGGAGGAGCGGAGACCGTCCAGGGAGCCTGCTCGGATGAGCAGGAGTGGGTGGGATGGCTCCGGGATGGCTCTAGGATGGCTCCGGGATGCCGTGGGTGCACACACACTGCTGCCCCCAGCCCCGCTCCCGTGCGCACAGCAGCACCACTCGGCATGGCACGGCACGGCACGGCACGGCACGGCAGGGATGCCCGCTGGGTTCCCGGGAGAGCCGCTCCAGGGAAGCACATGCCGGACGGACACACGTGCTGCGCACGCTGCCTCTCCCAGCACAGCACCGCGCTCCGGACTCCCCTGGCCAGGAGAGGATGACCCCGCTCCCAAGGAAACTTTGGCACGGGCCGTGCCCGGCGCTGTCCCCCAGCCCGGCTCGGCGCCCTCCTCCCGTGCCGTGCCCTTCCGTGGGTTCGTGGCGTGTCCCCAGCAGCGCTGTCCCGGGATGTGCGGCACTGACCTGTGCAGGTGCAGGGGCTGCAGCTCCTCTTTCTGGAAGCAGACGAAGCAGAAGGAATCCATCGCTCAGGTCCGGTGGCCACCGCGCCCGGGCGAGGGCGACCGCAGGGCAGGCACCGCCGGAGGGGTGTCGGCATCTTCCTCGCCACTGCCGGCTGTGGCCGGAGGCTCACGCCGGCCCTCCCGGGGCCATGGTGTCGGGGACCCCGTCACACGGCCGGGCTCGGCCGCTCCCCGGGCACGGAGGCAGCTCCGGGCTGTGCCGCGTCCCGCGCCGCCCTCGCTGCGGGGCCGGCGCTGCCCGGTGCCACCGCGGCACCCATCGCGCTGCCCGGCCGGCGGCACCGCCGGTCCTCAGCGGGGGCGAGCGAAGCCCTGGGACGGCATCAGCCGCGCCAGGGGTCCGGCAGGGTGGGACGAGGCACCGGCCGAGCCCTGCGGTGCCGCGGAGGCCGCGGGGAGCGGCTGCCCCGTGGCCCCGGCCGGTGCCCGCGTCGCCGCGAGGGAAAGTGTCCCCTGCAGCAGGTGGGGTCCGGCAGGGTCTGACAGGATCCGGCGGGGTCTGGAAGGGTCTGGAAGAGTCCGACAGGGTCCGGCAGCCCGACACACCGGCGGAGGAGGAAAGTTGTGCCGTCGTGGAGCGGCGGCTCCGCGGGGCTCGTCTCACCGGCAGAGCAGCCGCTCGCTCTGACAGCTAAAGCAGCGTGCGAGTATTAATAGCTCCCGACTCCCGCGGCGAGGCTGCAAGTTAACTCCTCGAATGCCGCCTGCCCGGGCTCCAGCCGCCCTCTCCCGGCGCGGGGCTGCTCCTCGGGGCTCGCCAGCACGGGCTGAGACCGGGCAAGCTCATCCCGCTCGCCCGGGGCACCGCGAGGCACCGGGGAGCCCGGGCTCTGGCCCCCAGCGCTCCGCCCGACTGCCCCGGGCTCTGGGCAGCCTCGGCGCGGGGGACATGGCACAGTCGGGGGGAAATCGCTCGGCCTGGGTGCTGCGGGTGCCCTGTGCCTGTTGATGGTGGAGGACGTGGCCTGGAGCCCTCCTGGGGGGCTGTTTCCCCCCTCACGGGCACGGTGGGACAGGGCAGGGCACATCGCAGGAGCACCGCRGTGCCTTGTGGGGGATGTCCCTGCCCCACAACAAGTGTCCCTGCCCCACAAATGGCGTCTTTGCCCCATGGTGGGTGCCCCTGCCCCAAAAGGGACCATTGCAACGATGTCCAGCTGCTCCAGGGGGATAAGCCAGGCCACGCCGGGTCAGGAGCCCCCAGACTCACATGGTCCTGGCATCTCACTGTTCCCCATCCATTGGGACCGGCTCAGGGACCAACACATGTTCCCCAGGCCCCTGAGACCGAAATCTGGTCGCTCGCCCCAGCCCACAGCCAACACCCTGGGACAGAAGCAAAAGCCATGTCCTTGGGAAGTGGGAGGACATGGAGAGGCTTCTCCAGCCTGGCCACAGGCTTCGTCATCTCTGGCCCTGAATTATTCAGTGAGTGGCTCTGCCTGTGGCGTCTGCTCCGGCCACACCCCTGCTAATGGCAAAAATCGATGGCTTTTTAATTTCTCCTGGCCAGAAGACTCCTGGCTGGGCTGCTCTGAGTCCTGTTCCCCCAGGAGAGAGGGGAACCAGCCTGGAGAGTAGTTTATCCCAATTTCATCTCATAGCATCAACGTGATCCCAGAATGGTTTGGGTTGGAAGGGACCTTAAAGCCCATCTCATCCCACCTCCTGCCATGGGCAGGGACAATTTCCACTATCCCAGGGTGCTCCAAGCCCCGTCCAACCTGGCCTTGGWCACTCCCAGGGATGGGGCAGCCACAGCTTCTCTGGGCATCCTGTGCCAGGGCCTCCCCGCCCTCCCAGGAAACAATTCCTTCCCAATATCCCATCCAACCCTGCCCTCTGGCAGTGGGAAGCCATTCCCCCTTGTCCTGTCCCTCCATCCCTTGTCCCAAGTCCCTCTCCACCTCTCCTGGAGCCCCTTTAGGCCCTGGAAGAGGCTCTGAGGTCTCCCTGGAGCCTTCTCTTCTCCAGGTGAGCACCCTCAGCTCTCCCAGCCTGGCTCCAGAGGGGCTGTGCAGGGTGTTTGCAGTGATCCTGTTTCCATGCTGGTCCTTGGGAGCTGGGAGAAGCATCAGCATCCCACAGGCATCACACTGAGGGAGTCTCTGGGATCAGGTGGGTCCCCCCAGCACAGCCAGACCCCAAGGCCCCCAGACCCCTGGCGCCAGGGCCCTGGCACCCACCCAGGCACCCACTCACCAGGAACACGCTGCGGGAGCAACAAAAAATGTTAAAATTTAATGCTTTGGCTAATGGGCCGAGCGGAGTGGAGCAGAAACCTGGAGGAAAAGGGAGGAGGAGAGTGTACCCAGGCCTGGAGAGCCCCTAATGGCTTCTGGATTTGCATCCACTCCACCCCATGCCTCCTGGAAGAAAGGGACACCTCACCTGGCTGGAGGGATCCTGCTCCTGCCTCGCTCAATAAAATCCCACCAAAGCATTGGACCAAGGGGCCAGTAAGGAACCCATGTGGCTCCTGCTGGATCCCCACAGGAGCTCGTGGTGAGGAACAGACCCCTCGGGGCGGGACCTTCCCCGTGAGAGCCCGAGCTCCATCATCCTCCTCCCCCACCACTGCACCTCGGCTGGTCTCCCACAAAACCGTGGGATGCTGGGAGCAGGGAGAGGCACGGAAGGGCAGGTCAGGACACCTTGCTGTGCTCCCTGGGTGGATTTGAGGTCTGGGAAGAAGGTTGGGACAGACTCTGAACTTYGTGTGGGTTCAAAAGAAGCCACAGCCCAAACCAGTCCTTACTCCCTGCCTGTAAGAGAGTGGGGGGAGAGAGCTGCTGTGGCTCCCACCTGCTCCTCCGGCTCTGGGACTGTTGGGAGGGGTGATTTGGATGCTGGGATGAATTTCCAGGGTCCCCTTTCAAACACTCTCAAGACATCAGACCCACAAACCCTGTCTGAAGCTTGGTCTTGCTGTGCTTCCCCCAAGCCTCCTTCTTCGGGRGCCTTCTCAGCGCCCTGGCCTCGTGGGCTTGCTCACTCCCAGTTCAGGAGCAGCCACCCTTCAGTGGGAATTGGGAAGCCATTCCCAGGGATGTAATCAGCGCCAAAACCCCAGCACCCACGTGGTCCCAAATAAATCCCAGCGGGGTGTGGAGCAGAGCAGGAGTGGAGGAAGGGTGACCTGGCCAGGACCGGTGGCGGCCACAAAGGTCCCTCACCCACCACAGCCACCCTGGAAGGTCCTGACCAGCCTGGCCAGCACAGGGATGTGGGATGGGGTGGGATGGGATGACAGCCCCAGCTGAGCACCCTCCACCCGTGGGACACCAGGCTGGGGGTGCCTGCGCCCCACACCGAGGCAGGGGGAGGAGGAAGGAGACCCATCCCAGGGAAACGCTCCCCACCCCAGGGAAACGCTCCCCACCCCCGGGCCGTGGTGGGTTTATGTAATTAATTATCCACTTTTGTACTTTCCCCAGGAATTTGTGCTCAGGAATTTTTACCTGCTGGGTTTTTACAGCTTGCTAAATAAGCAAATTCCTTGCCAAGGAACTCGGGAGACGCGGGCAGCGGTGGGGCTTTGTGGACAAAACTTTTCCAGGCTGCTTTATTGGACTTATAAAACGCAGTTTAACCCTTTCTGTCAAACTGCTTTGCGTGAGCACTAAAATGCTCGTTTCTCCATGGCATTCCCAGTGAATTACAGCTCGGTTTGCGGCAGGAACAACAAAGGAGGTGGGAGCAGAGGGGAGGGATGTGAGGGGAAGCACAGCCGGCTGCTGGGTTGGCGTGAGGCGCAGACTCACCCCGAGGGCAAAACCCAAAYGCTGCAAAACGGGAATAGAGCAATTACATGTGATGAATATTTGAATGTGGGATTGGAGGGGCTGGAATCGAGGCTGGAGCAGTGCAGGAGGCTCGGAGAACAGGCATTTCAGTGCCTGCTTGTAATAAAAATTGAGAGATAAAGCATGTGGTARCAAATTACTTTCACAAATCCTGTTCCCTTCACCTCCCAAAACAGCTGCTCAGCTCCACGGTATTTCCATTCCTTCTGTGTTTTTAAAACGTRAAGTTACCAAATAAATTAAAAAAAGGGTGGATGGCTTCTCCCACTTTGGGGCTGGTCCAGGCCCAGTCCAATCCCTGCTCCTTTCTAGGTAGGGATGAGGAGCCCCAAATTGAAACGAGAGCTACCACAGTGGCTGGTTTGGGGGACAGTTGATTTTCTGTAAGAAATGGCACTTCCAGCAATGGGATAAAGCAGGCCCAGGGTCTGGCATGGCTGCATTCCCAGGACAGGCTCCTCCTCATGCTCCGGTGACGCTGGAGGCAGATGTGGAGCTCCCACCTTGTTCCTCATGGATCAACAACAACTCAAGTTCCTTGATGGGGCTGTGTGAGACCTTTCATTTCCTGTGTGAGGCACAGGGACACTGGGGACACCCTGATGTGTCTGTAAGGGCTAAAGGGGAAGGGAGATGGGGATGGACTTTTTATAAGGACCTGGAGTGCCAGGACAAGGGGGAATGGCTTCCCACTGCCAGAGGGCAGGGTTAGATGGGATATTGGGAAGAAATTCTCTGTGAGGTGGGGAGGCCCTGGCCCAGGTTGCCCAGAGAAGCTGTGGCTGCCCCTGGATCCCTGGCAGTGTCCAAGGCCAGGTTGGACAGGGCTTGGAGCAGCCTGGGCTAGCGGAAGTTGTCCCTGCTCATGGCAGGGGGTGGGATGAGATGATCTTTAAGCTCCCTTCCAACCCAACCCATTCCATGCTTTATGATTCCTCTGCCTTGGGACAGATGTTTCTAAAGCAAGGACAAAGCTTGCAAAGCTCAGCCCCACATCCCTGAAAGACG
Source organism: Amblyornis subalaris (assembly GCA_018881555.1). Lineage (NCBI taxonomy): Eukaryota > Metazoa > Chordata > Aves > Passeriformes > Ptilonorhynchidae > Amblyornis > Amblyornis subalaris. The sequence continues at coordinate 1,890,030 of JACAXG010000057.1, read as the reverse complement.
TTCCACCTCCTTGGGCTTCGCAGGGATCATTGGAATAGAGGAGAAGTCTCCCTGTAAGGATCCAGCAGTTTGGCAGGAGCTTCCTTCTGCTGGCTCCCATCAGCTGCTCCGTGCCTGGGGCACAACAGATCCCTCCCCCCCCAGCCCGGGGGAGCTGGAGCCGCTGCTGCTTTGGAGGCCCCAAAAAAAACCCCATCCCAAACCCCACAGCGCTGGAAGCGGCAGGTCCCCCCCTGGCTCGGGAGGCTCAGCAGCTCCGTGTCCCCAGCGCCCCCGACACCYCGGAGCACGCGGCCACGCACGGCCCTGCCGGGATGGCGCTCGGCGCTAACGAGATGATCCCGTTAATAATCGCCATGGCAACGAGCCAGCGCAGCGGCACATCCCGTGGGAGCCCTGCTGAGGTGGCAGCTCCGGGCAGCTCCGGCCTCGGATCCACATGGCTCAGCTGGGGGCGTTGGAGAGGTCTTGGACGGGGGGTTCGGAGGAGTCAGAGGAGTTCTGGAGGTGCTGGAGGYCTTTTGGAGAAGTCGGGGAGATTTTGGAGGCATTGGAGTGATTTAGGAGATGCTGGAGAGGGTCTGGAGGGGGTTTGGAGGAGTCAGGGGAGTTTTGGAGGGTTCAGAGGAGTTTTGGAAGAGTCAGAGGAGTTGCGGAGGGGTTGGAGGTGTTTTGGAGAAGTTGGGGAGGTTTTGGAGGCATTGGAGTGATTTTGGAGGTGTTGGAGAGGTTTTGGTGGCTTTGGAAATATTGCAGAGGTTTTGGAGCGGGGTTGGAGGAGTCAGGGGAGTTTTGGAGGAGTCAGGGGAGTTTTGGAGGAGTTACAGAAGTTTTGGAGGAGTCAGAGGAGTTCTGGAGGTGTTGAAGGTGTTTTGGAGATGTTGGGAAGATTTTGGAGGTATTGGAGTGATTTTGGAGGAGTTGGAGTGATTTTGGAGGTGTTGGAGAGATTTTGGAGGTGTTAGAGGGATTTTGAAGGTGTTGGAGAGATTTTGGAGGTGTTAGAGGGATTTTGAAGGTGTTGGAGAGATTTTGGAGGTGTTAGAGTGATTTTGAAGGTGTTGGAGAGATTTTGGAGGTGTTAGAGTGATTTTGAAGGTGTTGGAGAGATCTTGGAGGTGTTGGAGGGGTTTTGGAGAGATTTCGGAGAGGCTGGAGATATTTTGGGGATGCTGGAGGGGTTTTGAAGGCATTGGAGGGCTTTGGAGTTGTTGGCAACATTGCAGAGGTTTTGGAGATGTTGGAGTGATTTTGGAGAGACTGGAGGGGGTTTGGAGGTTTTGGAGAGATTTTGAAGGTGTTGGAGAGATTTTGGAAGGATTAAAGGGTTTTGGAGAGTGTTGGAGGGATTGGGGAAGTTTCAGTGAGGTTTTAGAGATGTTGGAGAGGTTTTGGGGAAGGCTGGAGAGGTTTTGGAGGTGCTCGAGGGGTTTTGAAGGTGTTGGAGGAGTTTTGGAGATGTTGGAGAGATTTTGGAGAGTTTGGAGGGGGTTTGAAGGTGTTAGAGAAGATCTGGAGAGGTTGGAGAGATTTTGGAGAGGTTGCAGGGGTTTTTGGAGGTGATGGAGAGGTTTTGGAGGGGCTGGAAAGATTTTGGAGGTGTTGGAGAGGTTTTGGAGGTGATGGAGGGGTTTCAAAGGGCTTGGAGGTGTTTTGGAGGTGTTGGAGAGGTTTTGAAGGGGTTGGAGGGGCTGTGGAGGTGTTGGAGGTGTTTGGAGAGCTCTTTGGAGGTTTTGGAGCGGTTTGGGGGTGATGGAGAGGTCGGTTTTGGAGCCAGTGCTCTTCCCAGGGGTGCACACGATGATCCATCGGCACATCCAGGCCGTGTCTCCCCACCTGCTCCTCCCTGGGCAGTTCCAGCATTTCCCTGGGAAGGATGAGCAGGATGGGGCCTGAGGGGTCAGCGCTGTGCTGAGAGTGTGGAAATAAAATCCTCAGTGATGGAAAATCTGCCATGGAGACACCACGGGATGCTCATCCCTAAGCTCCTTGTGGAGCCCTGGGGACAGTCCCAGCCCCACGGAGGGTTTATTTTCCCTCCTCCCGGTGTTTAATCCTCTAAAGGAAGTGCCAGCCTTTGCAATGTCCCCACAGGGGTATTGTCCCCTCTAAAGCCCCTTAAGCCGCTGGGTTCAGCCACCTCTTGTCCCTGCAGGTGCCATGGGAATTCGGGAATGATAAGGAGTATTTGGATCTGTATCACCCTCACTGCTTCGGGGTTCCAGTTGTTCCCGGCTCCTTGATTGTGTCAGGCAGCAGGCAGGGACTGGATTTCCACTTTTTTTAATGTTAATCCACTGGATTAATGGATCTGGATCTCTCCATCAATGTCTTCTCTCCTGGCCATGTCAGGCACTGGAAAACTGGTGACCACAAAGAGCTCCAGCCTGAGGCAAACCTGGGAGATGGGAATAGGTAAAGGATTCTGTGCCATGGAACTTTGTTGGCCTGGCTGAGGAGGGCTGGAGGGATTGAGGGTTTGCCCCACCCCAGTTCATTTAATTACTTCATTGGTCCCAGGGGCAGGAAGCCAGGACCCACATATGGAGCCCTGGTAGCTCTCCGGGGGGCCAGGAGCCRTGGGGCAGCACAGGCATCCCTGGGGGCTGGGCTGGGGTCGAGGCCCAGATCCAGATCCAGGGCGAGGTCCAGCTCCAGCTGCAGGCTCAAGTCCAGGTCCATTCTCATCCCCATCCTATTCCCATCTCATTATACCCCATCCCCATCCATTCCCATCCCATCCCACACCATCCCCATCCCCAGTCCAGCCCCATACCCTTGCCCATCCCAGTTGCATCCCTTTCCCCAACCCATCCCAATCCCCATCCCTATCACATCCCCTTCCTATCCCATTTCCATCCCATTACATCTCATCGTATGCCCATCCCTATCACATTCCATCCCCATCCCCTCCCCCATTCCCATCCCATCCTCTTCCCCAGCCTCATCCTATCCCCATATCCTTCCCCCTTCCCCATTCCCATTCCAGCCCCATTACCTTCCCTATCTCATCCCCTTCCCCATCCCATCCCATCCCATCCCATCCCATCCCATCCCATCCCATCCCATCCCATCCCATCCCTATCTCCTTCCCATCCCCACACTGTTCCCTATCCTATCCTATCCTATCCTATCCTATCCTATCCTATCCTATCCTATCCTATCCTATCCTATCCCATTCCCATTCCCATTCCCATTCCCATTCCCATTCCCTTCCTATCCCATCTCCATCCCTATCCTCACGCCCATCCTATCCTTATCCCCGTCGCCTTCCCCATCCTATCCCATTCCCTTCCCTACCCTCTCCCGCCCCGCCCCAGCCCCGCCCCCAAGGCGTGCCCAGCGCTGTCCCCGCCCACGGAGCCCAGCCCAATCAGCGCCCGTTTCCCGCCGCGCGGGCCGCGCCCTCCGCGCACGCGCAGTGGCTCGGGGGCGGGCCGGGCGCACCTCCGGGCGTGCCCTTCGCCGCGCGCCCCGCGAGGCGCCTCGCCCGTCTCCAACATGGCGGCGGGCGGCGCGCCGAGCCGAGCCGCGCGTGCGCGGGCGGCGCCGCCTCGCCCCCGATTGGCCGCGGGCGCCCGGTGAGCGCTTCCGGCGGGAGGACGGGGCGGGCCCGGGATGCGCCCGGCGTAGCCCCGGCACCCGCCACCGGCAGCGCGCCCGCGCCGCCCGTCGCTCCGCGCGCCCTCCCTCCCGCCGCGCCGCCCGGCGCCCCGGGCTCCCCGTCCCGCCGGCCGGGGGAGGCCCGGGGGCTGGCTGCCGGCGGCTCTCCGCCGCCCGTGGCTGCGCGGCCGGCGGGGGCTCGCCGGTGCATGGGCGGGGAGGCCCCGCCGGGCCACGGCCGGCCGTGAGATGAGCGGAGCGCGGCGCCCTGCCTAGAGCCTCCCCGGGGCTGCCGCGGCCATGGTGAGCTGAGGGATCGGGGCCGGGCCGGGCCGGGCCGGGAGGGAAGGGAAGRGGACGGGGAGAGACGGGACCTGTCCCGTGGGGCCCGGGACAGCGGGGCTTGAGGGGCGGCTGCACCCCCCGAGCCGCCCTGGTCACACGATGTAAATGCTGGAAAGGCAGAAATTGCTCCTGGGAGCGTTGGTGCCTGGGGGTGTTGGGAGTTACRGGTTTTACGGGCGTTACTCCCTGCGAGGGGCTGAGGGGGGTGCCCCGAGCAGCTGTGGCTGCCCCATCCCTGGAAGTGCCCAAGGCCAGGTGGGACGGGGCTTGGAGCAASCTGGGACAGTGGAAGGTGTCCCTGCCCATGGTGGGGGGTGGAACGGGATAAGCTTCAAGGTCCCTTCCACCCCAAACCATGCCGTGATTAAGATTCTCCGGCGCCAGCTGTGGGMTTGCCCTGATGGCCTCCAATTTAGCCTTGGTTAAGCTGCGGGAATGACCTGGATTCCTTTCAGTGCTGGAGACATTGGCCTTCAGCTGCCTCCCCGCAGCGCCAGCGGGGCCACCGAGAGACACACGGACAGATACAGCACGCTCTGATTTGCACAATCTTTTCTTCCCGCTGATAAGAAGCCAGAGGAGACGTCTCTGATCCTTTGGGTGCCCGCAGAGCCGGGCTGGGAGGTGGGAATCTGTGTCCAGGGGGTCGGGGTGCTGCTCACTATCACCATCCCAGAACTGCTGTTCTTGTTTCTCACTTGTTCTACCGCAGGGAGACCTTGTATCCCCATATTTATTGGGCTGACAAAGGGGAGCCACACACATGCCTGGTGCAGTTGGTCAGGGAGTGGGGAGATGCTTTCAGCAGCCCTGGATCTGCTCCTGGGAATCTGCCTCCTGCCCTGTCTCACCCAGACAGTCCCACTGGGCACAGGCAGTAGTTTCTGCTCTAGTTTCAACCCCTTTCTAGCTTAACCTGCCTTAGGTGATGTAGGATCAGGCCTTGCACCCCTTTTCTTTTGGAATTTGGGATCCTYAGTGTGACTTTCTTCATCCAAGAGCCAAAATAATCAGGTGCWTATTGTGTGCTGTGCTCCTGGTACATTATTGCTGGTTTATTAAAACCTTGCTCTCTGTAGCCCATTTAAGCTGAGCTTCATTAGGCCCTTTGAGAGGCTTTGCTGCTCCATCTGGGATGTGCTGGGGTGGGATATGGTCTGCTCARTAAATACCAGCAGTAGCCTGGTCTACTCCTTGGGATGTGTGGGTGAGGGTGCTCAGGCTCCTGACCTGTCTGCCACATGTCCCAGCTCTTTGTGGGTTTAGCTTCAGCCAAAGGGGGGTATTTTTGAGGTGGATTCTTTGTGGTGAACTCCCCAGGTTCAAAACGATGAATAAACGCTGTGGTTTGCAGGATTTTGTAGGCCAGGGTGTGCACTTCAAATTGCAGGTGGCAGAAGGACTAATTAATCCTTCTCTTGCTTTTGTGTGGATACACACATTTATCCTCCTGAATTACACCTTGTTTTCTTCTTTTTTTTCCAATCCAATATTTGGCTCAGCCACAAGTGCTGCCTGTGGAAGTTGAGAAGCAGTCCCTGGGCTGTACTGCAGGATTTACTGTTGTAACTCACCATGTGACTCCTGTGCAAGATTTTCCTTCTGTTCCCATTTCCCTGGAGCCTACAGATGGGCATGTTCTGCTGCTARTGTACCCTCCTTCCCGGAAACAGTTGGGAAAGTGTGAAGATGAGCTGCTGGAAGGCACACTGGGAACAAAGAAAACATAATTAAACCTTACTCCAGAATACAGGCTGCTGGAAGCAGATTTTCTTAGTGGGGTTGAATTGGGTTGATGTGGAAGGGAATAAGCAGTGATGAATTAGCTTGATTAACTGGGGAGGAATTTTGGGAGGAAATTGGGAAGGCAGGAGGGAATGCAGTGATGCACAGTGAGCTCAGGCACTACACATCTTGCAGAACAAGTGCCTGTTTGCTGAGCTTAGTTACTACTCATGGCTCAGAAATCTTAATGCAACTGTTAAAATTTGGTTTCAGAGGAAGCTTGAATCATTCTTTGCTTTCAGAGGTATTTGTAGAGAGCTTTGGTCATCCCTGTGTGGTGTTTTTGGGGCTGCTCCTGCCTGTTGTGTGTGTAAATAGTGTTTGTGCAGTGTCCAGTTTGGGGCTTCCTGTGGGAATGGTGGTGAGGATGTCATGGTGTCTCCATAGGGGAAAGAGTTGAAAAATCCAGGTGGGTTTCTGTGGAGTTCATCTCCAAACACAGAGTAACCAGTTCCAACTTGCAGCTTTTCCCTACTTCCATTGACCACAAATTATTATACTGTTTCCGACTCAACTTTTAGGATCCTTTTAGATTATTTTAGTGAACAGCTTCAAAGTAAATATCGTTCATGGAACTGTCCTTGAAGGCATTTGTTTTCCATCCAAATAAGCCATGGTTTTGTCTCATCACTCCATCCTTCACCTTTGCTCCCCTTCCTCAAGTGAAGATGAACCATCCCTGAAGCCCTGGAGAGCTCAGCTGGGATCTCCTGAGCAAACCAATCCYCTGGGAACTGCATTTGTAACCCCCATGTGAGGCTGGAATTCGGGTGATTGCCTCCTAGGGAATGCATTCTTCAGTTCTGTGGGATTTGTATCCTGCCAGCAATTAGAACAGCTTAGGAAAAGGGACTTCCAGGAAATGCTGCTGCTTGAGGTTTGGGATTCAGAGCTGCTGGAGARCTGCAGACAGGCTTCTCCCAGAACCAGTCACACTTCCCTCAGGTTGTCGCTGGGCCTCCCAGGCGAGGAGCCACGCGGGAAGCAGACAATGGAAGTGGCAGCTCAGATCCAGGGAAGCTGGTGTCCCTGTTCTGTGAGGCACACGGAGCTGCTGAAATGGGAGCAGGCAGTGGGCGTCTGTAGCTTGGATGTTCCTGAGTTTCCCACAGCAGCATCCTGGCTTTATTTTCCAGCCTCTCTTAGCACCTTCCCGTTTTTCCAGCAGTGAGTGCTGTCGTTTTCTTACGCTCGGAGCTACCTGGTGATGGTTTAAGGCTTCCATTCATGAAGGAATGAAGTGTGTGTGGATTGCAGCACAGGTAATGCTGGTGAGCCCTGGGTTATCCTGGCACTTGTGGTTGCCAAGGAGCTCCTGCTGGATTACCAAAATAGCTGCTGTTTATTCCCTGTGTCAGCTGAGCTGAGCTGGTGGCCCTAAGGCTGGATCAGGCTGTGGGCTGTGAACCAGAGCTGGCTTTGGGAGCACTCCTGATGTTTGCAGGTGACTGAGGATGTTGGGACAGGAGGGAGCAGCAGCTTCTTCCTCCTGCAGAGTCCCTTGGCCTGGCTGTCCCATCACACTGAGGACACTCAAACTCCAAGTGGGCTGTGCTGCCTGTCCATGGCACAGGTGAGCTCAGGGATGCTGTGGTGCCTGTCCATGGCACAGGGGAGCCGAGGGATGCTGTGCTGTGGGAGATGGGCAGGCTGCTGCTCCTGCCCAGGCAGGAAGTGCTGGCACGTGGCGAGGTGGGCTCTGTGTACGAGAGGGTTTTGGGAGGAAGAGGGAGGGCAGCAGTGTCATCCCCTCCCTCCCTCTGTGCCCTAGCAGTGCCAGCTGAGGTGCAGCATCAGAACTACACCACTGTGCCTGAAGTTCTGTCTGCTCTCAGTATGTGCAGTTTACAAATAGAAGCAAACCCTTTGTAGAACCCTTCTGAGTCACTCTGCTCAACAGAGAAATGAGTGAGTAGGAGCTCATCGGTTCCGGCCTCAGCTCCAACATCTGCCTTCCTTTTTTGGCCAGCAAGTTGTAGCTTTCTGTGCCCCCCAGTTATCCMCCCTTTATTAAATCATCAAACTGGAGGTGGGATTTAATGCTGGTGAACTTTACCATCTTTCCCATTTCTGCAGCAAAGCCTAGGTAGCTCTGAAGGTGATGAAGGAATGGGAAGTACAGCAGGAGAGCTGATCTCTGCTAGGGATGCTTCCTCCAAAACCAAAGCTTTTTCTCAGAAGAAACATAACCCCTTCCAGGATCTRTAATAACTCCAATACATCCATATTTCAAAGAGCTGGGGTAGCTAAATGTAGGCTGCACTGTCTCCACGAGGACTAAAAGGTACTAAGGCAAAATTGTTGAGCCTCCAGGTTCACTAAAGGAGCYTGAAAAGCTCATTTCCTCTGGATGTTGCTGATAGATGGGGGGTGGTGGTGGTGGTAATTATTTCAGAAGAAAAGCCTTAAAACCTGGCAGGTACCACCAAGCTCCTGCCATGGGGTTCAGTGGTGTGGAGAGATCACTCCATGTGTGGATACCTGAAAGCTCCAAGGAATTTGGGTTCTGYTTGGAGAATTTAATGCACGTTGTTAGGTGTTGTTATTTAGGAAAGAAGCAGCTGCTGTTAATGTTGTATTTATAGAGGTGTTAGTCTAGGCAAAGTAGAAGAAAATGTAGCTTTTGGGTGTATAGGCTGATACCTGTCTGGTAGAATGTGTCCTAAAATCCTCCCAAATCGTTATCCTTTATCAGACAGCAGATATTTCCTCTTAGGAACTATATTTGTATTTGGGTCACTGCTGCCTTGGCTTTCTCTGCATCGCAGGTGTCAACATGACAACCTTCCACTTTGAGAGGAAGAAAAGAAGCTGTTTGCTGCTTTGTTTTATCAAAATAAAATATTTAGACTCCAAGTTGTATCAAAAAATCCTTGGAATCCCATTTATCCCATTTATTAAGTGTTCAGCATGTGCCCGTTCTCCCTTGAAGGCCTCTTTGTTCCAACCGAAATGTAAATATTATTATTTTGGTAGAAGAAAAGCAATTGGCTTTTTCCCTACTGCTTCTGATGGTCAAGGACTTGCCTGCTTATCCAGGCAGCCCCTGGGGTTTATTTGTGGGTCCCCTGGAATTTTGGGAATGATGGGCCTTACAAGAAGCACTTTCAGCTTATGGTGAAGCAACTCTTTTCCAATCTTACCTTCCTTCCACATACATTTTATTCCTTTCTTTATCCATGTTTCTGTTTTCTGTTTACATGCAGGATACTTTCACTCCACCAGAAGTGTTCCAGGCTCTTCTAACAATACCACAAATTCCTTAATTTTCCCCCCTGATCTTGCCTGACCCTTCTCCTATGTGGATCATGCCCAGAATTCCATTTCTTTTCCCATTTCCAGCACTTTGCATTCACGCTCTAAATTATCTTTTGTTTCAGCATCTCCAAGTTTCTGGCTGGATCTCTGTGTGTATTTTTAGCAGTTTGACTTAATATTTTATTAGGGCTTTAATTGCAGCATGGATTTCTTCCCAAGAGGGATTGTCCTGATTCCTTTCTGTCCCCTCTTTGGAGAAAGGAGTGTGCTCATCTGTTCTGTGTACTGGCTTGTCAGGATGCCAAAGCCAGCGTTGGATGCAGCCTTCCAGAGGRGAATGAAGGGGTTTTTTTCCTTAGGAGAGATGTTTTGCTTGAAAAATCTGTGTTGCGCTCAGTTGGTTGTCTCTTGCTTCATGGAGCAAGAAAGGGTTTCTTCTGCATTGCAATTCCACCTTTTCTTTGGGATGGGAAGCAGTTYGTTCCATGGAAGTTTGTCTCAGTGGTGGTTTCCTGGTGTTGAAGAACAGGGTGTTTAAAATCCAGATCTGGAGGGGATACAGCAAAAACAGCTCCTCTGTGTGCCTGCATTTCTTGTTCCTTATCCCATTCCCAAATTGTTTTGCTTGTGGGGGATAAAATTGAATTTTCCGTAATTTCTTGGCTTTCTTCTTGCAAATGTGAAGGAAACAGAGAGGAGGATGATATGATCCATGATCTCTGACATGGAAGTGTGAGGTTGGTGCCCATGAGGCGATTCCTGCTCCCACCCATGGCTGGGGGCTGCACCAGCCTCTCCTCTGATCCCAGGAGGTGCTGGGTTTAGGATTGGGAAAAGGCAGCTTTGGCTTGCAACAGCTCCTTTTTCCTGTTTTCTACTGGTGCTTGAGGAAGCTGCCTGGGTCATGGTAACCCTTTGGATCCCCCCAGACAAACATCCCTACACTGGCCCATCAGAGCCTTCCCGTTGTGGCCAGGGAGCCTGGAACCTTTCCCAGGTTCCCAGAGATTGGGCACCCCAGTTGTCCCAGAGCTGCGGGACATGCAGGGGTGAGCAGCAAAGTGCAGTTGTGAAACACCCCCGAGTGCAGAAGCATTGCAGATGTCAACATCTTGTTTTTCTCTAATTGGACTGGATGTTCTCCCTGCGTGAGCTGTCCTTTGAAAACATTTTAATTAACAAAAATCTTACTTGTTCCCATGGTGTTTTCCATGGTAGTTTCACTGTACACTCTTAAATGCCCAACACAAGTTGTAATGCTCTTGCCAGGAATAAAACTTAAAAGTATCATGATCGTTTTTTTTTCTCTTAGTCAAGGGGTGAGGGTCTGAAAATTCCATATTTTTATGTAGTGTAATTATACCTCCTTGGAAATCAGGTCTGGTTGGTGTAATAYATTGGCTAAGGTATAATCCTGCCCCCAGGTTTTCCCTAAACTTTGCACTTGGTGTAGTCAGCTGTTGGGAGAATTTTTCCCCRTGGTAATGGGCTTAATTCTGCCAGGCAGAAGTGGATGTTGGAGAAYTACCTGGAAAATTCAGCAGGATTTGCCTTTCTGTAGCTGGAGCTGCATCTGAGTAGAGATGCCACTTTAAGAAATGTGCTGAATAATTGTGTTTTCTTACGTTCACTTTCTTTTTTTGCTTGCCCTGGTGCTTCCCATTTCCAGCTCTGCATATGTGCCTAATTCCAGAGCCTCCTTCACTTGAGGCTGCACACAACGGTGATTCAGAGCCTTTCCCTGGGTATTAYTGGGAGTTGTCTGGAGGTTGAGATAAATAAGGGTTTATTTGCAGCTTTGCTGACAGTGAAGGATTTGAGAAGTGTTTTTAAAAATCTCTTAATGCATCTTGGAGTCCTTAGAGCTGCTGCACAACCGCGCCGGGTTCTCCGCTCCTGTCACTTGGGCATCTTCATTTCTGGYCTTCTCTCTGGTCAAAGGAGCTGCCACTTTTGTAAAAGTGGTGAGGAACAAGGGGTTTAGCATTTTAAAGTGTCAAATTTTCATCTATAAGAGCATGGAAAGTGTTCTCTGTAAGAGGAGTTGTTAAAACCACAAGAAGGACAAAGGTATGTTGGAGYGAGTCCAGAGGAGGCCATGGAGATGCTCCAAGGGCTGGAGCCCCTCTGCTCTGGASCCAGGCTGGGAGARCTGGGGGTGTCCACCTGGAGAAGAGAAGGCTCCAGGGAGACCTCAGAGCCCYTTCCAGAGCCTAAAGGGGCTCCAGGAGAGCTGGAGAGGGACTTGGGACAAGGCATGGAGGGACAGGACAAGGGGGAATGGCTTCCCACTGCCAGAGGRCAGGGATAGATGAGATATTGGGAGGGAATTCTTGGCTGTGAGGGTGGGGAGGCCCTGGCACAGGTTGCCCAGAGARGCTGTGGCTGCCCCTGGATCCCTGRAAGTGTCCAAGGCCAGGTTGGAYGGGGCTYGGAGCARCCTGGGCTAGTGGAAGGTGTCCCTGCCCATGGCAGGGGCTGGCACTGGATGAGCTTTAAGGTCCTTCCAACACAAAYCATTCCGTGATTCTGTGATAGGTGTAGGGTTTTTTTAAACAGACTTCAGCTAAAAAGACCACACTAGGTACAATGTAAGCTCGTTTGACACTGCTGCTCATCTCTTSATGTTCTGGAGCATCTGAGTAAGAYGAYGTGGGTGTTTTTCTTAACACCTTTTACAAATACTTTTTATAAGGATTTTTTTATTCCCTCCACAAATACTCTGCTCACCAGCATGCTTGTTTCCAGAAGATTCCTTGGGATCTTTTTCCCACCTACCTGTTTAGCAGTTGGGTTACTTCACCTAAACATCCRGAGAAAGGGTTGTCTCGAACTGAGGGAAGCTGCGTTTGGGGCAGCCCTGTGGTCCTGCTTGTGCAAGTCTGGTTTGTTTATGTAAAGAAAAGGGAAGTGATTTGGACTCTGTGACCGTGTCCCYAACTCCTGCATAAGCCTTGCCTTGCAGGGAAGGATGGGATCTCCCTCCAAGGTGTCACAGGCGGGTTTGGAGTGTGGGACATCCAAGGAACCCAGTAAAGGGAGAGTGTGAAGTGAGAGGAATGATGTAGCTTCAGAGGTGTGAGTTTCTAGACTTCACTGGGAGAATTTAAGTTCATTCTGGACTCTGTGAGAGAACCAGAGTCACCTTGCAGTGTTTTAGCACCTGGAAAGTGGCCCCTGCCCAGCTGAGCACCCTTGGCAGATGCTCAGTTGTGTCCATTTGAAGAGCAGATTTTGTTTGGCTGTTTGTGCTGATAACCCAGGAAATGAAAAGTTATTATCACTGGTGGCTTAAAAAGGGTTGGGCAGCAGCTGAGAACTGCTGGAGCCAAGTGCCAACCGTGGCTGGATTGTCAGATTGAAGTTGTACGTCCAGAAGTGGCTCCAGAGCCACCTGTGCCTGCTGTGCTTCGGTGATGTGCAGGATATCAATCCCGAGGAGTCCACTCTGGGCACTTCTGCACTTCTCAGCTGTGTATTGTTATTTTAGCAACTGCTTGTTTGGGAAAATATTGTGCTGCTGAGCCCTTTCCAGCAGCTAAACCACACGAAATCAATTAGGAAGTCACCAGCACGTGACCAGCCGCCTTCCCTGGGCGTCAGAAATCGCTCTTGGGTTCATCTTCAGCGAGKGTGGCTTGAAACAGTGCTGTGCCTAAACCTTCCTTTGCTTATTGCAGCCTGCTGGGATTGTTTTATTCCTTTGGTGGGTTTCTAGGAGAATTTCTAGGTGTTGAAGGAATGGGAACTGCTGGGTGGAGGACACGCTGCCTGTTGGGCTTGATTTTGTGGGTTAAGAGTTACTGGGTTAGAAAGAATCAGACTCAGACACTTGAGCCTGTTAATCAAAGTTCAACCTTAAAACTTGATGCCTGGATAACTGAATCTGCCTGTCCTAGAGGGTTTAAGAAATCAGATCCTTTGGGTATTGAAAAAGGTGCTGATTACTTGTGGAGCAGGCAGTGTTCCAGGTAAGATGATCTCTGCTGGAAAAATCAGGTTGCCACTGCTGGCTCTCCACGGCCTGTTCTATRCAGCACTGCTCGGCCTGGGGTCGTGTTGAGTCTTTGGCTGATGTTTAAATTAAACACAGATTCCTAAAGTGCAGCCAGGTTCCCGAAGGGGTGAGTTGTCCAGGCAGGAGGAGCTCTGGAGCTGGCCCTGAGCTTTGACATGGCTGGGTCGCGGAGACGAGCRTGGTGCCTTTGCTCCTCTGCCAGTTGCCTTGAGGTACAACAGCAATCCGTGACTTTTATCCCACAATTTCAGCAAAAAATCTCCTACAACAAGTTTGTACAATCTTCATGTCGTTAGTGAGCTGCTGAAGTTGTGGTCTCTGAAACRAGTGAGCCAGGTGAGGGGTCAGCTCTGCAGCCAGAGATGTCTCGACACGGCCCCAGGAGCTGAGCTGTGCTCGGAGCACGCAGCGAGGCCCAGTCTGCTTTCGGTTCTTGAAACCACAAAAACATCTCTGAAGTGCAGCGACGAAACTGAGACTAGAGGCTGAGCCCTGCCTTGATAGCATCAGCAGAGCACTGCCGGGGAGCACGTATGCTGGGGGCTCCTCGTGTGAGAGCTCCGACAAGAGACCCTGGGAATTCGTGCGAAACCCCAAATTCTACAATTCGGAGGGGAAATGATTCAATATAATGAGTAACACTGCCTTTGACCTCCCAGCTCTGCCTCCCTGTAGCGTGTGTTCATCTTTTCTGGAGGATGTGCTGGGTGTCCTACAACTCTTTTTTAAAAACACTTCATAATTCTGCTTTTCTTGCTAAAAATAATAGTGCACTTCTTCCACGAGTTTCACTGCCCTGAGTGACTCAGGGCTGTTCCAGAGGTTCTCCAGGTTTTTGTGAGCCACACAAGCGGGCTTGAAATGACCCACAAGCTTTCTGAGGGTGTGATTTCTAATTTGTCATGTTGTGTTAGGGCGGGGGCAGGGAGGGCTCTGAAAGACACCCTGGTAATCCTTCTGTGAGTCAATTACTACCTTAGTGCATATGCATGTTAATATTATTAATTATAACAATACATATGTGTATCATTAAGTTGGTCTTGACTATTAAAAATACAGAAGGAAGACAATTCAGCAGCTGGAGTGTAGTTGTTTGTATTTTTAGGTGTGTGACTGTGCTRTTAATTAACTGCACAAACACTGGAAGCAGAAGGCTCCGAGGTGGAAGAGGATGGGACACTGTAATTAGCAAAGACAGGGCGATGATGAGTTATTTTATACAGGTGCCGTGCGTGGAATTTCTTGTCTCTTTTCTTAACCCCGTGCACCGGCTTGTTGGTGGCATTACAGCAATTCCAGCTGGGAATGCTTCCAACAGGCAGGATTCACGTCGTGTGCTCCCCTGCAGTCCCTGCTCTCCTGGGAGAGCTGCCCACGAGCTGGTAGACGTAGCTGATAGTCAGTTCAGCAGATAAATGTGATAAGATCCAAACGCTGATAAGCAGGAGGAGGCTGAGTTCTGCCGGGCTGTGCGTCTTGCACTGGAGATGGCGGGAGAGGGGGGCGGGTGGGATCGGGATTGGGAGCGAGGAAGCTGCAGCGGGATCTGCATCTGCTGTCAGSGCACAGTGTAGGGGCTCTGTGGGCTGGGAGGTGTTAAATCCAGCGTGAGCAGGGACTGCAGGCAGGGATGAACACGGGTGGGCGTCGGAATTCAAACCAGGATGGGTGCAGGGGGTGGGAGCAACTCCCCGACAGAGCTCCCGTCTTGATTTGAAGAGTAGAGGTGTGGAAGGGGGGTTGGATCTGCTGTGAGGGCTCCTGGGGTGCAGCAGAGCCAGGGCTTTTCCTCCCTGCCGCTGGAGGAGGTGTTGGGAGCTTGTGGGGTGTAGAATCCATCCTTCCACAGCAGGAAGGTGTTCCAGCGCTGCCTGAAGGATGAAGTCACCCCTGTAACATTGCAGCTGCAATTAACATCTTACTAAAAAAAGCTCTGGAGAGGGAATGCCTTAAATTTGTCTTGGAGTGATATCCATTTCCAAACACATTAGGAAAAAACTGAACAGACCTAACCCTTCTCTTGGTCGTCATCAGCCCCAGTTGCTGTATTTAGAGCGTCGTTTGTGTGATGGATGCTCTAATGGCAAACATTACAAGGTTAACAGCTTGTGTTTTTATGGCAGAGCATTAGAGAAAAGCTTTCCCCTCARCGAAACAATCCCTTCAGAGAGTGCAAAATGAAACAAAAAAAAAAAAAGAGGAAGTGAACTCTAAATGAAGGCACTTGTGAAGAAAATGGAAATGGCTTTAGAAGGCACTTGGGTGTCTTGCAGAGTGAGCAGGTGCCTTTTTAAGGGCTAGGATTGTCTTTGGTGATATGCAAACTAAAATTAGCATTGCATCTGCTGTTTGAGTGCATGTGCAGTGTCTGAACTGCAATCCAAGGATCATTGCTCCGTCGTTTGCTGGAGCTGGATGAGTTACTCGTTCCACCCCAGTGCTTTACTCCTGGTCTGCATAGGCACGGCCTAAACTGAGCTTGTGCTGGAGTCAGCAGCAGGGGGCAAAGATTTTGCTTCTCCAGAGCCTCACTGAGGGGCAGCCGCAGTATTGAACAGCCTGGAATGCAGGAGGTTGGCAGCTCTTTTTTCCCTTAATCAGCAGAAATCAGTTAATGACTCATACAGCTTAAAATGTRACTGGAGGATAGCCCTGAAATCAGCTGGTGGGGTGGGTCCTTCTTTTGTGGCTCTGGTGGATGGAGAATGTCGTTGYACGTGCAGGTTCTTGGTAGTAAATCAGGTATTTTTTGTCAAGAAAGGGAGCTGTTGGAGCTCATTTTCCTGGTTGGAGGAGGACGGCACAGAGGGTTGGAGTCCAGAGATAAATGGAGTGAATAAGCAGCTCCACCCCTTGTCTGATAATGGTGTGGAACACCTTGAGCAAACTGAATGAGRGGAAACGGGATGGGAAGGACACAGATTGACAGTGGCTCTCTCCCAGCATCCACATCAAGTCCTGCTCGGATCAGATGGGACAATTCCAGGAGGAACAGACCTGGAGCAGACCTGGCACTTGCCTGGTCCTTGGGGTGTGGACTTAACACAGCACTTAAAGGTGCCTGTTTTGGGGACGATCACCTGTGACACACCCCTCAGAGATGCTGTTTTGACCCAAATTCCAGGTGAAAGTRTGGATATCATACTGGAACACAGAAGTGTGGATGTGTCAGCATTTAGCCCTTCTTRCTTTCACCTCCCACTCCCTTGTTCCCCCAAGGGAGCTGTGGCAAGGACATCCCCTTTGGCCGGAGGATCTGCTGGATTTGGCAGCCAGGAGCCTCCCTGTGGGTCAGAACTCAGCCCCAGTGCTCAGGCAGTGGAGCAGGGGTGGATGGTGACGTGTCACATCTTATCTCCTCTGCTTTTTGTGAGCTGCAGGCTTTTCGTGGTGAAAAGCTCACACTGCCTGCTCTGCAAGCAGGAGTTGTAGAACTGAATATGTTTTCCTCAAATGGTTGGCAGGAGAGAGAAATGGTATTTCCTGATGTTTGATCCAGCCCTGGGAGGCACTAGGGGTGAGAGGGATCAGGTTTTTCTTCTGAAAGAGAGTGGGAAGTATTTCTATTTCAATAGTTGCATATTTAGTAATGCCTCGTGGAGGTGAGGCAAACTGCCAGGCCCTACGTAGAAAACTGTAGTAAATTCTGCTGCTGATGGTCCAGACTTTGTCACTTTCCTTGAAAACCTTGGAAAATGAAATCTGTGCATGATCCAGAATTTCAGACTGGAACCTGAACTGCTGGTTCTGCCGGTCCTTTTCCTCAAAACAAACACAGAGCACTAAAAGAAAGCAAACTGCATGTTAACATGGGAATAACACCGAGGAATCATTCCAGGTACAGCCCCAGGTGCTCCAAACAGCTGGACTTTTATTGGAGTCTCACTAATAAACTCCCCAGGTGTCTGGGTAGAGGTACGGCAACTTCCCCTGCAGCTCTGCACAGCACGTGGCCTCCTTATCTCAATGGCCTCCTTATCAGAGCCTGGGCTGGAGAGCCGGGGRATGACCACGTGCTCCAGGATCTGGTTAACTTGAGGAATACCCAAAGGCATCAGCAAAGCAGAGCCTTTGTAAATCCAGGCCAGATCCTGTGTAAGCCCAGCCTGGAGCTAGATGGTGTGGCCATAGGTAGCACCTGAGGCAGACTTTGGTTGCCTGGGGCTGAGCTTTGGTTACCTCACAATTTTTCCTTCTCAACCTTYCTTTGGTCAAACCTCCAGAACAGCCAGGAGAAGTCAAACAAGAAGAGAAAACAATCTTGGAGGTCACGCTGTGTCTCTGCCCAAGGTGGCCTTGGATCCTCTCCAGCCTGGGCTTTTTGCATGGAATGCTCGTGTGGTGCTCTCTGGTTTCTTTTTTTCCTGCTTTTGACACGTTGAACACCATCATGGTGGTGTTCTGCTTGGAAGATTAACTGTGTTCCTAAGGAATAGGCTCTGTCATCTTCCAAATCTCAGTGCTGAAGTCAGTGGAGGATGTGGCAGGTGCTCAAGATTTATAAGAACTCCATAATTTATTTCCAAAAGCAGGACATAAATCTTGGATGTTGGAAAAAACATACTTATGTCAACTGCTCTTGCTGAAGAAGGATTGAATTAAGCATCCRAAGACAACTGAGCCCTTCCATCCTGTGAAGAATTAAGAGGTGGATTTTTTTCTGGGGATTGAGGTGGTCTTGGTCTTGGCCAGTGGAAGGTGGAGTGGGAGAGCAGTGCTGCTTTTGGAGGAATTTGCATCAAATTGAGGCTGGAAACTCATMTTTGAGGGTCTGACAGAGAAACTGCTGGTGAGACTCACTCTGTTGTTGAGCAGCAGAGAAGTAAAGTGCAGGGATTTAAACACTGGATTTGTATGTGTGGATGTGGTTGGGAGAAACTTAGGACAACTTATTCTCCACAAATGGCGGTGTGGCCATATCCTAAGTAATTAAGGACTCCACTTAGTCAAATGTTTCTTTTTAAAGTGAGGCTCTTATCCGCAGTGTTGCTGTTATCTGGGAATGGTGACTGACAGGAGGCTGATCCGTGGCTGAAGGGAAGTTTGCAGCCCAAGTATAAATGGATTAAAGCTGGAAACTTGAGCTGGAAACGTGGCTCTGGTTGGATTGTTGGTTGTTTTAAGCYAGTTTCCCACTAACCATGTTTCTTTCTAAAATGATCCTTGATTTCTAGAGCAGGGCTTTAACAAGAAAGAAAGAAAAAAAGGAAAAAGCAGGGAAGGAAGAGGGGAAGGATGGAATTCAGTATTCCTTYGTCAATGGAAATGTGAGGTGTCCTGCAGAGCATCCACTTCCAGCTGCTGGAGAACAGAGCTCTGGCTGTGGAGTTGTTGGTTTTCCTGGGGGGTTAATCCAGTGAGGAGAGGCTCCTSCTGCTTGGCCCTTGGGAAAGCTGCTGTGCATGGAAATGGGAATTAGCAGAATCCTGTAGTGTTTCTGCAAGTCGTTCTGCTCATCTCTGCAGAAGACTGCCAGGCATGGCTTTTGGTTCTGGTTTGGCTTTTTTGGAGGCAGAAATTGCAGTTTTCTTAAACGTTGACTTTGTTCCTGTGTAGAGGAAGGTCAGTGCTTGAATCTTCTGCATTTATTATTGATAACAGGGGTTGAAAACATCAGAGACACAACTGTGGCATGGTCTGTACTGTAGCAGGGCTGTTTTGCCTTGCCAGAATGAAGCCATCCCAGCTTCACAGAGCTCCARAACTACAGCTGGATGCTAATCCCAGTAATTTTCTTTAGGACTTTAAGATGTAAGTAATGATTTSCAGGAATAAAAGCTAAATTTGAGGGTGGGGATAGTCAAGTATTCAGCAACCTGATTCAAGAAGAACGTTGCTTTTTAAAGTGCTGGAAATTCCCTGAGTTTTCAAGCTTCTACTTCCTGAGCAGCAGGATGGCACCAAGGCAAAGACAGGAAGAGGTGTCAGGGGTCACAGRGTTATGGAATCATTGAGGTTGGAAAAGCCTTCTCAGATCGAGTCCAACCTGTGACCCATCCCCACCTTGTCACCAGCCCAGAGCACTGAGTGCCATGTCCAGGCTTTCCTTGGACACCTCCAGGGATGGGGACTCCAAACCTCCCTGGACAGCCCATTCCAATATCTAATCACCCTTTCTGGGAAGAAATTCCTCCTGATGTCCAACAAAAATCCTCTCAAAGTTCATGCTTCCCATGGTATTGTGATATTTATTATCTCTAAACGTATGAAAGCATCTTTACTCCATCTTGTTGTCTTTGTGAGAATTATTTATTGACTTAAAATTCCTAAATTCCACCAAAATAAAGAAATCCCATTGAATTGTTGTCCTTATTAATGGGGCTGAGCAAATGGTCCTTCCTGTCCAACGTTTTCCCTTGCAGTGGGGAAATCTTGTTGCTACTTGACAYCAACGAGCAGTTGGAATTCCCAGTTATTTTGCCCTGTTCTGGTCCTCCTCGYGTTGGATTTTGGTGCATCTGTGATGTTCCAATGCCAACCTCCTGTGTCAGAGTGGGAATTAGTCTCACCTCCTTGCTTTGATGTCGTTCCAGGCGTCGGAAGAGGCCTCGCTGCGGGCTCTGGAGAGTCTGATGACGGAGTTTTTCCACAACTGCACAACAAACGAGCGCAAACGTGAGATAGGTGAGTCCTGCCACTTCCAAGGGCTGTTCCTGGTGGTGTTCCTGCCTGCAGCCTCAGCACGGGTGACTGGTCGTGTTCAGTACAGCTGTGCCTGGCACTGAACTGGCATCTTCCCCTCTCCTGCTGAGGCAGGAGCTGGAAGTAAAGGTTTCCACAGTTTGGATTCCAGGGAACCTGTGGATGGTATATTCCAGGTCCCATGGATAATATACCAGTGACATTTTCTCTGTTGGATGGTGTGTCCTGGAAAACCTTTGCCTAGAGACGGAGCACAGACTTCAGCATTAGGAATGCAAAGCAAGGCTGTCCCAGTTACTGTGGGATGACAAGCAGGAGTAACAGCAAGGCTCCCTTTGGGGGGTGTTATTAAATAGGTCCTGGAAGGCAGCAGAGATCCTGCAGGTGCTCTGGGGGAGCTGCTCGTGGTGGTGGTTGGTGGCTGTAAAGAGCCAGGTTCCTTTTCTTCCCAAACGGCCACAGGGATGCTCCAAGGGCTGGAACCCCTCTGGCTGCTGCCAGAGGGCAGRGTTAGATGGGACATTGGGAAGGAATTCCTCCCTGTGAGGGTGGGGAGGCCCTGGCASAGGTTGCCCAGAGAAGCTGTGGCTGTCCCTGGATCCCTGGAAGTGTCCAAGGCCAGGCTGGACAGGACTTGGAGCAGCCTGGGATAGTGGAAGGTGTCCCTGCCCATGGCATGGGGTGGGGCTGGATAATCTTTAAGGTCTCTTTCAGCCCAAACCATTCTGGGATTGTTSTGTTTCTGCCATCTCTCACTTCAGTGCCAAAAGTATGATCAGCATGGAAGCCTTGTCCCAGAAATCCTGTAAAATAAACAACTAAACATGGGTTTTGTTTTGTTGTGTTTTTTCCTATGGTGATCTCCTGCTGTGGGAAAGGTATTCCTCATTTTCCTGCTTAAATTGCAAGAAAGAAACCAATTGATTAAGCCTTATGTTTGCTCAGCCTGCAAAGCAGCCCTTGTGGCTTTTCTCTTTGTCACATTGTCACCTGATGTGAGATGACCAAATCCTTCCCTGAGCGCTCAGGGAGGTTTTTGATACCCTGACCTACCACAAAGTCAACAGCTCTTGGAGTTGCATTGAAAGGTGGTTAGAGATCACTGTGTGTGATCTGAAATGCTCCTGCTCTTTCACAGTGACCTGAAATCCCAACATTTGGCTTTCACAGATAAAACAGCAGTGCTCATAATACAATTTGTGTGTGATTTGTTCTAATATTCAGCTCTTAGGCTGCTGTAATATATATGTCAAAACTAAAATGACACATCTCTTTTGTTTTCATCAAAGCCTGTTGTTAGATTGCTTTAAACACTTTAGAATGTGATTTTATTATATTTTTTTGCCCTCCTCCGGGTTGTTTGAGTCATTCCCTGAACACAGGGTCTCTTCCACGCTCAGTTACTGTGCTGTCACTATACACTGTTCTGGATTTGTTTACAGCTGAAGCATTTTAATGGAATATTTTGCATTAAATTAAAATTAAAGTACATTTTCAAATAATACTTTTTTTTTTTTTTTTTTGCAGAGGAGCTTTTAAATAACTTTGCCCAGCAGATAGGAGCCTGGAGATTCTGCCTGTACTTCCTGTCCAGCACAAGGAATGATTATGTGATGATGTACAGCCTGACTGTGTTTGAGGTGAGAGCTGAGCTCCTGCCTGCCCAGTGCAGTCTCTGCCTGGTGCAGTTTGATCTGGCCATCGATTTTTGGGGGGGGGGAAATGTTTGTCTAAAATGGCAGCCCTGGTAAGTACAGTGATAAAGGATGCTTTTATTGCTCTCTGCTAGAGAGGTTGCTTAATGGCAGGCTCAGAGTGGGAGAATATGAATCTTTGTACACAAATTGAAGAATTCATTTCCTGGCATCTCTAAGTACAAATTACCTCCAGTTTCAGAGGCTGCTTGAGTTTCTGCACGATGCTTTTAAGGGTGTTATTGCTTTTATGCTGTTTTTATGATCAGAAATATGTGGGTGATTACCTGCTCCTGGCTCCTGCAGGCTTGAATGCTGAGAGGGAAGTCAAAGTTGCTTTTATTTTACTGACATTTTGTAGTTGTGGTCGATGCTCTTGAACTACATCCTGCAGACTTGTGCTGCTTGTGGAGGTGAGGTCTCTCTCAGCCAGCCACATCCCACTCTTCACCTACTTATAAAAGAACAAAATTCGGGTTAAAAGCCTCAATATTGATCTCTGGGTCTACTGGAATAAGCAGAAGTATTCTGTGAACAGCTCTGTTGTATCAGCTGATTCCTCAGTGGCCAGTGCAGTGTATTTCCCTGAGGATATCCTGGGATTGGGTTGGTGTCCCACCTCACCCTGGCCCATTTGTGTTGTGTTCTTGGCTGGGTGGGCACTCTGAGCTGTGCCCCTAAACCAGAGGGSTTTAGATCCTTTGCAATGGGACACTTTTAGATAAAATAAACGTTTAGATAAAAACTCTGCTCTTAAAGTTGTGKTGTTTTGAGAAATGATCCACGTTGCTGTTGATTTCTTCACTTAAATATTCACTTTATTAGGGATTACATAGGGAGTCTGGACTCCATCTGCAAATTGAATCCGATTTACCTTCCCCTCAAAAAGAGGTGATGGGGACAAATGGCATGGAAATTATTCCTGCTCTGGGCCAGGAGTTGATTTCAATGATCCTTGTGATCATCCTGTGTGGATCTTTCCAAATCAGGATATTTTATGGAGTTTGATTACTGAGCCTCTGCTTCCCTGGAGGGGGAAAAAGTAGCACTGAAAACCTAATTGTGCCTAGAATAAAGAAATCACTGTGCAAGTGCAGAGGGAGGGACAGGAGAACCCAGCCCTTCTGGGAGGTGAGGATCTCTCCATGGAGGAGCTTGAATTCCCAGAGTTAACTGGGAAGTCTGCAGCTCCCCAACTCTCCCTGGGTACTGGATCAGTCACGGGGGTGTGAACACAGGGATCATTCCCAAAACTTCCCAAGGACGTGGGATTTTCCAAACCGTTTAGGAAGTTAGCAGTGGATCTGGAATAAAACTCCTCCTGACCCCCTTCCAGATGAACTGTTTTCACCTCCTGCTTTTTGGAAAAGAAAACATCTTCCCAAAAGCAGTTATGGGGGGAGAGAGCTGCTGCTGGCAGGTCAGAGGAGTAGGACAAAACACAGTGGGCACTAAAAGATGGATATTAAAGCTAAAACACCTTCCAGTTTTATTGGGATTCTGAACTTGCATCGAGGAGCCCTCAGTTGTTTTTAAGCCATACTTCTGGATTTTCTCTGCTAGAAAGCACCAAAACCAACTTCTTTGAGGAACTTTTGTATAAATATCCCTTGTGTACCTCTCCACTGTGAGCTGGCGCCCCTGCACAGCACATGCTGCTGTGGATTGGATCTGCTCCCACCATAAATCATCTTCCAGTTTTGGATCTTTGGGGTCCTTTCTGACCCAAACCAGTCTGTGATTCTGGGATTTCCAGCATTGATTCTCCAGGGTGTATCCTGCAGATGGGCACAGACATTGCCTCAGCCTCCTCTCTGGGTTATCCCAAGAGATTCAGCTCCTAATGCTCCAGAGCCCCTAAATGGGATCGTGGCATGGCAGGGGAGCAATTTGCAATTCTGCCTTCCCTTGGGTTTTGTCTGGCTTTAAGTGGACTAAAAGCTTTCTGTTCAAGTGGTGCCTTGTCAGTGCCAGGCAGTGCCTGCCCCAGTGACCTTCCAGCTCAGCTTCAGGAGACCTGGGTGGCATCAGAGGCACCTAAACCCAAACTTCCTTTCCCCTTTTTCTTCTCTTGCTTCATACAAGGCCGTGCTTCCCTCTTTAAAGGGGAGAACTTCGGTGCCCAGGGTCAAAAGGTAGAGGAAATAGTTCTGTGCCTGCCACTAGTTCTGCTTGATCCAAAACCAGTTAAACCACTAACTTCAGCTCCATTGTGGCACGGTCCTGGGCCATGAAATGCAGCAGCTCTGCCAGATGCTCTGTTCCTGCTTTGTTGTTCAGCTGGAGAAGAGAAGGCTCTGGAGAGACCTTAAAGCCCCTACCATGCCTAAAGGGGCTCCAGGAAAGCTGGAGAAGGACTTTGGAGAAGGGCCTGGAGGGACAGGACAAGGGGAAATGGCTTCTCACTGCCAGAGGGCAGGGTTAGATGGGATATTGGGAAGGAATTGTTCCCTGTGAGGGTGGTGGGGCCCTGGCACAGGTTGCCCAGAGAATCTGTGGCTGCCCCTGGATCCCTGGAAGCGTCCGAGGCCAGGATGGACAGGGCTTGGAGCAGCCTGGGATAGTGGAAGGTGTCCCTGCCCATGGCAGGGGTTGGAACTGGATAATCTTTAAGGTCCTTCCCACCCAAACCGTGCTGATATTCCATGACTCTGCATGTCCAGATTCTCTCAGTGTTTAACCTCAGCAGAGCACATCCCAAGACGAGCTCATTGGGGATGTCCATTTCTTTTCCAGAACCTGATCAATAAAATGTGGCTGGGGGTCCCATCCCAAGACAAAATGGAGATCAGGAGCTGCCTGCCCAAGCTGCTGCTGGCTCACCACAAAACTCTGCCTTACTTCATCCGCAACAAGCTCTGCAAGGTCATCGTGGACATCGGCCGGCAAGACTGGCCCATGTTCTACCACGACTTCTTCACCAACATCCTGCAGGTAACGAGCTTGGCCATGAGTAAAAGCAATTTTTCCCTTTAGCAACATCATTTTGTTTCCTTGAGTGGCGATTTCCTTTGATGATGATTAAGTAATGACATGTTGCTTTAAAATTCCTTTTTAATTTCGTGGTAACACTCGACGTTCTGTGTTACGTTTCTCTGTAGTGTTACAAGTGTTTGGAGGATGGAACAGTACTATGCCACAAGTATTCACTTTGAATTTGAAGTATTATGGGCTAGTTCTTGAAAATACAGCGGTTGGGGGTTGTTCTTGAAGGTATAAAAAAGTCAGTGAAACTATGGATGTGTCACCGAGTGATGCTCAAAAGGGCAGTTTCTCTGTGGGGCTGTTGGAGATGTTTCACTCAACAGCCAAAGATACCCCAAAATCTCTGGTACCTCATCACTAAGGTCACTAATGGGATGTTGTTGGGGTGTTTAAGAGGGCTGCTGCAGGAAGGCTCAGCTATGAATTGGAGGATCCTGACTGGGTCCGTGTTCTGAGCTGGAATGTTGGTTGCAGTTCAGCATCCTTACGGGGAATCCTGAGCCAGGCTGCTGCAAACCTCTTTTTGTTGGAGTATTTTGTCTCCAGTTCCCTTAAAATTGTTCCTAATTGGCTTAAAGAGGCTGAGTGTAAACTGAAGTGCTGCACAGGCGTTTTCTGCTGCCATAATTACATGATTTGAATGCAGCAAAGCCCACGGCCAAGCCACAAGGCACTTATTTAAATCCAAGTCCTTGAGTGGCAGGAGTTTATTTGTTAAGGTAAATGGATGTGGTATTAATTGCAAAATTAAAAAAAAAATTACTAACTTGGCTACAGAGTTTGTTACTGGCTGGCGTAATCACTTTGCAGAGTGCTGTGGAGTGGGACATGCTGCAGTTTTTGCCTGAATTGTCAATTTGACAACAAATACTTGGAGATTACTGTCTCCACTTGGAGTTTTGGCTGTCATTTCACCTGGATCTGAACTGAAAGGCATCCTGAGTCCTCCTGGCCTTTCTGGCACTCTGGGGTTATCTTAAGGGATTGCAGAGCTTACTTTAGGAATCTCTTTTTCCTTCAGCCTTTCCTTGTGAACTCAGCAGCGGAGGGAAATGTTCCCATAAATTAATTTATGTGGCAGACACATTCCTAAAATGTTCAGAGAAAGTGGAAGAAAAGCAGTAAGGCTGAATTCCAGGGCCTCAATAGAGGGAAGAGTAGCACAGGAGCAGAATGATTTGCTCTTAGAATTGCAGATGAACCCTGTCTCAGGACTCTTTCCTGAGATCATTTGAAGCATGTTCTTTGTTCTTTAGCATTAAATTGTATCCCAGTGCTCTGAGTAGTCTCTAAACCTTTTATTGAGCTGCTGGAGAGGTGGAGAAGAAAGGTAAATTGAGCTATTGTATTGTCATTATGCAAACCCAGTAGTTCTACATAAAGTGCTGCTTCCTCAGAGGTTTTATAATTTGTTTAGCCTGACTGAGGTACCAGTGCCTGGTATTGCTAAAACTTCCTGGGTTTGTCACAAAATGTTCTGAGAGATAATTTTCAGTCCCTTAACAATTTACCAACAAGTTGGGTGTTTCACTGAGTTCTTTACCATCTGCTCCAGTGCCTGAGGCTTCCTTTCCAAAAGCCAAGCTCATGTATGTCCAGATGAAGAACTTTTAGATGGGCTATTTTCCCCCCAAATATTCCACCAAACTGTGTGTTTTTAGCAGTGGTAACAGCCTGGCTCTGCTTGGGTGGGTCAGGGAGATCAGCACCACMGTCAGCCTGTGTTACAGAATTATGGCTTCAAGGATCACTTGTTCCAGCTGGGATTGGCTTTGGACTGTTTTCTCCCAGAGGGAGCAGTGCATAAATCACTTTAGATGTTTCAGGTCAGCAGTGAAGAGCAACGTTGTCCTTCAGCTGGAAATAAAACTTTGTCCCACTTGAACAAGTCTTTAACATCCCAGTGGCTGATGAAGGCAAGAGTCATCTTTTCTTCCATCTTGTGGAGGAAGTTACTCCTTTTAGGGGAAATGCAATCTCCAGTTTGCAATACAGGTGCAAGGGGAGGTTGTATCCCTCAGCTGTGTTCTGGTGGCATCTGCTCCTGGCTGCAGCCTTTGGTCCACGTGGGAAGGGTGGGATTTGTATCAGGAAGGTGCTTGGCTGAAGGTGCAGGCTGTGAGCTTCTGGTGCTGAGGTGATCCTGGGCAGGGCTGAGGTCAGGGCAAGGCAGCAAACGGAAGGAACAGGCTGTTCCTGGGAACGTGCCGGGGCACAGAATGTGTGCAATGACATTAGGAAAGCTCTCTTGAAACCCCAAGGATTCCCATGGGGCTTGAGCTGTTGTGACATCAGGGAGTCATGTCTGGGGAAATACCTGCGGGGACTGGTGTGCCCTCGGCGRTGAGGCTGTTGTAAACTGTGAGGAGTGTTGCTAATCCCTGTCTGTCGGTGGCTGCTGTCATCACACTGCCCTGCTGTGTCCCTCAGCTGATCCAGTCTCCTGTGACCACTCCCCTGGGGCTGATCATGCTGAAAACCACCTCGGAGGAGCTGGCGTGTCCTCGGGAGGACCTGAGCGTGGCGCGGAAGGAGGAGCTGCGCAAGCTGCTCCTGGACCAGGTGCAGACGGTGCTGGGGCTGCTCACAGGTACGGTCACACGGTGTCACCCGCTGGCACTGAACCCTGGCTTCCCTCACCACCCCGAGCTGCTGCTGGGCTGGCACTGCTGGGGCTTATGAAGGAAAATGGGGGTGATGGGAGTGGCTGCTGCTGCATTTGGAACGCTCAGCTCTACCCTGGAGCATTTGGGTCGACTTGATGTGAACCAATTTATGTGGCAGAGCAGCTGCTGAGCTCCATGTTTGCCCCTCCATGAAGAGAGATTGAGATTGTCTTCCCTTAGTGAGCCCAAAGCCACTGTTGAGTGTTTATGTCCCTTCTCAAAGCACTCAAGGTGTGATTACCAAAGTTCTGTTGCAGTCTGTGCTGTGTTTGTTGGATCAAGCTGTGTTCTAGAAGGCCGTTCTGAAAGGTCTCTCTTTGGCCAGGTATCTTGGAGAGCATCTGGGATAAGCACAGTGCTACTGCTGCCACTCCACCACCGTCCCCGACTTCAGGAGAAAGTGGTAAGGAAAAGGCTCAAGATGATTTTTCCATGTTCTTAAACCTGCAGTATCAGGCACAGATTCCTTCCTTTTTCTGTCTAGCCTCTTGTAATAACCCTTTCCTAGAGCTTCTCATAGGCCAACAAATTCCTGATTGGAAAGAAAGACCCTACAGAAAGAAACAGTTTCCATTGTGAGGGTGCCCCACTGCAAATGTCACCTCATTAAAAAGGTCCCATAGAGCTGCTTGTTGTCCTTGGTTGGCAGAAACCTTCCTGAAGTGCCAGTGCAAAATGCTCTAATGACAGAGAGTTAGAAACAGGGAATTGTTAGGGTTGGAAAAGCCCTCTAAGATCATCAAGTCCAGCTGCTATTCCAGCACTACCAAGGCCACCACTAAAACATGTCCCCAGCTGCCACATCTGCAAGGCTTTTAAATCCCCCGAGGGATGGTGACCCCACCGCTGCCCTGGGCAGCTGTGCCAGTGCCTGACCACCCTTTCCATGAAGGAATTTTCCCAATATCCAACCTAAACCTCCCCTGGCACAGCTTGAGGCTGTTCCCTCTCGTCCTGTCCCTTGTTCCCTGAGAGCAGAGCCCGACCCCCCTGGCTGCCCCCTCCTGTCAGGGAGTGTAGAGAGCCAGAAGGTCCCCCCTGAGTTTCCTTTTCTCCAGGCTGAGCCCCTTTCCCAGCTCCCCCAGCTGCTCCTGGTGCTCCAGCCCCTTCCYCACCTCTGTTCCCTTCTCTGGACATGCTCCAGGCTCTCACTGTCTCTCTTATCATGCCCCCAGGAGACGCCTCAGCAGTGSCAGCACAGGGGACAGTCCCTGCCCTGGTCCTGCTGCCACCCCAGTGCTGGTCCAGGCCAGGTGCCATTGCCCTCTTGCCCACCTGGCCACACTTTTCCACTGAGCAGCTTTCCAGCCCCTCTTCCCCCCAAGCCTGCGGCCTTGCATGGGGTTGGCACTGTCTCCTGAATTGCAGCTGTCAGCACATCAAAAGCCAGTGGGGTAAAACTGAATCCTGCCTGGGAAAAAAAATAAAGATAGTCTTGGGACTCTGTGAAATGGCACAGGTTGGCCAGAGAAGCTGTGGCTGCCCCTGGATCCCTGGAAGYGTCCAAGGCCAGGTTGGACAGGGCTTGGAGCAGCCTGGRATAGTGGAAGGTGTCCCTGCCCCACGGCAGGGGGTGGAACAAGATGAGMTTTAAGGTCTCTTCCAACTCAAACTATTCTGTGRYTGTGAAAGTTTGTTTTCTGTCTAYTCCTGTGAAACTTCTGTGTGAGTGCTTATCTGATCTTAACCCATTTACATCTCTATTTCCTAGTTACCTTCAAAATGGAGAACACATTTTTGTGTCCTTGTCCTTGGCACACATTTCCCTTGTCTCTGGGCCCTTGAACCTTCCCTGGGATTTGCAGATCACTTCCTTGTGGCCAGATTGCACCAGGCAGCTCCAGGCAGCTGCCTGTGATAAGCTGTTGTCAGTGTTTTGCTTAGTGTTAAACCTTTCACATTGAATTTTCAGCAGCATTTCAAGTGCTCCTTTCCCATAGAAGAGCTTGAGATACTTTTATATTTGTATACAAACCACCAACTTTAAYGGGCAGAAATATCCCTTTGGGTTGGCAGTGGGGGGAGTGGATTTTGCTGTGGCTGGGAAGGGTTTGAACAGGAAATATTTACAGAAAGGATCAAAGCTTGTAGTGTCAGTTGGCRAGGGTGGTGCTGGGAGAGGGCAGTGCTGGAACAGACTCTGGGCTGGCTGTTGTGGAATCCTGTTGGAGGTGTCCCCCAGTCCCTGGGGCTTGTGCTGAGGCAGCTTTCATCCACCTGTGTGTTCACCCCGTGACTTGGGATCGTATTTCCCAAACTGAGAACAGGCTGCTGGGCTTTTCCTTTCTCCCCTCTCGGGGAAAACAAACAAGCTTTTGACACAGTGTTTTGTCAAGATAATTGCTAAGAACCAGGACCACACTGGCAGTGCCTTGAGAAGTTTCATTTTGCCTGTGCAAACTTGTTTGTGTGAAACTTTCTCTGTTTTATTTTTCGGTGCTGTCTTAACTGCTCCATGTTAAAACTGGTTGTGCTTCAAGTTCTTGAAGTCACAGGRTCAGTAAGGTTGGAAAAGACTTTAAGATTAAGTCCAACCATTAACCAGGACTGCCAGATGCACCACTAAACCATGTCCCCAGGTGCCACATCCACTAAACCATGTCCCCAAGTGCCACATCCACGTGCCTTTTGGACACTTCCAGGGCTGATGATTCCACCACTTCCAGAAAAAGCACCAAGTGCTTCCCTCTGATCCACTGCTTGCTCACTTTGTGTTCCCTGAGGGACTCAATTCGTGCAGCAAAATATTCCTGTTTACTGGCAACTCTTGAACTTTTTCATGGCTTAGATGAGGCCACCACCCTTTTCTCTTTCCATTCAGGTGAAATTAAAGGTGTTCAAGAGGCAAAATAAGCTKCTTAGTCCCCATAAATGTTTAATATCTTCCATCAGAGCCCGAATCTCTTTAGGAACTTGGAAGACCTCTGCTTCCTTTTTTGCTACTTGCACAGGGAAGCAAAGTGAAATGGTTGCCTGCAAGTCTTGCATAGGTTTTAAACAGGAACTCTGATAATGTCCCGTGTTGGACAACATTTGAGTTMTTGCATCAGTATAGGATTTACTCAGCAACGATCTCAGCCTCCARAGGTTGTCTTTGCATGATTTCTAGCACATTTCCTGATGAATCCCTTCCTCAGGAATATTCACTCATGTATGGCAAGCAAATGAGTGACAGAAATGTCCGTTGCTGCTTTCCTGCTGCAGAGCCAGACCCTGGGAGTTTTCTCCTTTGGCATGAATGCAGCTGGGGCTGTAAATTTGTCACCTGTTTGCAAAGACACCTAAAATCCCTTAAACTCAGAGCTTCAGTGATTTAACTGCGTGCAAAGCACACGGAGCAACTGCTGTGAGTTACAGGAGCATAATTGAGAGTTCCTGGTGTTGGTGGATTAAAAGATGAGAATCTTTAATTCTCATTGATTTTTGTGGAGTTTGCTGGACTGAGTGTTTAAGAGAATCACAGACTGGTTTGGATTGGAAGGGATCTTAAAGATCATCTTGTTCCACCCCCTGCCATGAGCAGAAACACCTTCCACTATCCCAGGTTGCTCCAAACCCTGTCCAGCCTGGCCTTGGACACTTCCAGGGACGAAGCAACCCCAGCTTCTCTGGGCAGCCTGTGCCAGGGCCTCTCCACCCTCACAGGGAAAAATTCTTTCCCAATATCCCATCTAACCCTGCCCTCTGGCAGTGGGAAGCCATTCCCCTTTGTCCTGTCCCTCCATCCCTTGTCCCATGTCACTCTCAGGTCTCCTGGAGCCCCTTTAGGCACTGGAAGGGGCTCTGAGGTCTCCCTGGAGCCTTCTCTTCTCCAGGTGAACAATCCCAGCTCTCCCAGCCTGGCTCCAGAGCAGAGGGGCTCCAACCCTCAGAGCATCTCCATGGCCTCCTTTGGATTCTCTCCAGTAGCTCCACAGGTTCTGATGTTGGACCCAGTGCTGGAGGCAGCTCTGCAGGTGGGGTCTCACCTGAGTGGGGCAGGGGGGCAGAATCCCCTCCTCCCCTGCTGCCCACGCTGGGGATCAGCCCAGCACAGGGGGTTTTGGGTGCTCACAGGCGGGGCAGGTCCAGCTCTCACCCACCAACACCCCAAATCCTCCCCAGGGCTGCTCTTGATCCATTCCCTGCCCAGCCTGGGTTTGTGCTTGGGATTGCCCTGACCCAGGTGCAGGACCTGCATTTGGCCTTGCTGAGCTTCAGGGGGTCTGTAAAAGTACAGTGTGAGCAGCTTCTGCCCTGCAGGGTCTGTGCAGGTGTGAATGTCCCCACGGGGGGTTCAGTGTTCACACTGAAGGGCAGAGTTGTCTTGTTCAGCCCAAGCCTCGTGATGCCTTTGGTTTCTGGAGCAGAGGAGGAAGAAGCACTGATAAGGTCTGGCAGGGAATTATGGATGCAGTGATGTAAGACATCAATCTTGGTGAGAAATGGAGACTTAGGAGGAATGTGTTCATCACTCAGGCTCTTGTGTACGTTGGAAGTAGCTCAGTAAATCATACCTGTTATTTCTGCACTGCTGGTGTGTCAGGATGTTTCACTTCCATAAAAAATCACTCKGATTCTCTGAGAACTTCATGTGCTGTAGCATGGCAAGTGCCAGATTTTTAAAGGTGAAGAGGTTGTTTGGACTCAAGGAAGAGAAATGTATTGAGCAACTTGGGGAAGGTGAATAGTTTTCCAGCAGGTGGAAACCTGGAGATCATGGGCAGCATTTGTGGGAATGCCACCYTGGCTGGAGGTGTCTTTTAGACTTGGAGCTAAAAGCTTTTGAGGAAGCACAGGCCATCAGGGATAAGGGAGTCTCTGGATTGTTCATAACTTGGTTAGAGGCAGGAGATGAAACATGGGTGGAGTTGCCCTCTCTTGCTGTGAGGGGGGAGTTCCCCCTGGACTGGGCAGGATTAATTCCCGAGCTTCTCCAGATCATTCTCCAGAGAATTCTCCAGAGAATTCAGATCAGCAGCAGTCAAAACCAGTTACCTTCTGTGGTGCTTTATGGAACTAAGGCTCATCTGCACCTTGAACGGTGGCTGCAGTTCTGCTCCTTTGCCCAAAAGGTGCAGGGTAGCAGTGAAAGCTTTGTAGAAGGGCAGTAAAGATGGTTGAGGGGTTTGAGTGGCTTCCCTGTAAGTAACAACAGAAGTAAAACCTTCATTCTGTCAAAGAAACTGAGTGAGGAGCTGCATTAGAAACCTACTGACACGTGGAAGGTGAAAGCAGGGATTATTTCTGTTCCCTGTTTGGGTAGACAATGAAACTGGCAGCTGTCATACCCCAAACAAAGCAGCTTTATGGTGGAGATGTGGAGCTCTGTCGCTGGGTATTGCAAATATTAACTTTATGTGGCTTCAGTTGAAAGCTGGAGAGAGTCATGGAAGATAAATCCTGAGGCTGTGTGGAATGTTTCAGACTTCACCTTCCTTGGGAAGCCTTTGTCAAGGGGTGGTTGGAGGCTGGGAGATGTGATCTGTGCCTGCCGTGGCTTTTGGTCTCTGGAAAAGGTGCTGCTCTAAGTGAGCTTTTTGGCGTGACTGGGGACATCTGCCCTTAAACCATCCACAAGTGTCAYGGGCCAGCAGAAGCCTCTGCCACGTTGGGCGTGACAGGGATGTGCCAAGGGATGCTCAGCCTTGGTGGGGGAGAGAATTTTAAAATAAATTCCTAAAATGCACCCCATGGCATTGTATTTCCCAGAACAYCCTGTGAGTGTCCTGCCTGGTAAGGCCAGAAGGGTTGTGTACTGAAATCAGCAGTTCTGAGACAAAGAACTGCCTGAGTCTCTGAGGTGGAAGGGATCCACAAGGATCATCAGAGTCCAGCTCCTGGCCCTGCACAGGCCAGGCAGGTCGGGCTGGGCAGCCGCGACTTCGTGCTCACCCCGCGTGTGCTCTGTCTCCCCAGGCGACCTCTTGAGCAGCCTCCTGCAGAGCCCCAGCGCGGCCAAGCTCCTGAACCAGCCCATCCCCATCCTGGACACGGACAGCGAGTACGTGTGCTCGCTGGCGCTGGAGTGCCTGGCGCACCTGTTCAGCTGGATCCCCTTGTCGGCCAGCATCACGCCGTCCCTGCTCACCACCGTCTTCCACTTCGCGCGCTTCGGCTGCGACACGCGCGCGCGCAAGATGAGCGCGGTGAACGGCAGCAGCCACGGCGCGGCGCTGGGCCCCGAGCGCGGCCGCCTGGGCGTGCTGGCCATGGCCTGCATCAACGAACTCATGTCCAAGAACTGCGTGCCCGTGGAGTTCGAGGAGTACCTGCTGCGCATGTTCCAGCAGACTTTCTACCTCCTGCAGAAGATCACGAGGGAGAACAACGCGCACACGGTGAAGAGCCGCCTCGAGGAGCTGGACGAGAGGTAGGGGCGGCCGGGTCGCCGTGCCGGGGCCTCGCGCGTTCCGTGGGAGCGCGGGGCGGGCCGGGGCGGCGCGCGGCGTGTCTAACGGCCTTTCTTGCAGAGCTCCGCGCTGGGGCGGCCGGGCGGCCGGCTGGGTGCGCGCAGGTAAGGGCTGCCGAGGGGCTCCGTGTGCTCGGGGACCCGGGGGCCCGGGTTTGTGTTCCGCGCTGTCCTCTCCCTCCCCTGTCCCCGCTCGCTGCTGTCTGGCCGCAGGTCTGAGGTGGCTCGGGAGCTGACCCTGTTGTCACAGAACACAGAAGAGGCTCAGTGAGGTAAAGGCACTGCGGTGTCCCCTCTGGGCGGTGTCTGCCGTTCTGCCCAAACTCAGCCACACAGAGTGAGGACACATGCTGCGAGTCATGACTTGGAAGAAAACAGCAGTGGTTTCCTACCCTCCATTGAGCCGTGGCCATTTCTGGTTCTCTTTTATGTTCACTTTTTAAATTTACTTTTAAACAGCACCAAATACAGCTTGGGGAGCTCTGTTCAGTGGTGAACGCCTCCACCTCCAAGGCTCTCCACATGCTTGGCTGGAGGCAGCAGGGAAGCAGCAGCACCTTGGGAAGCTGTGTATTCTCATTTTCCAGGGTGTTACTGCCACCTTTTGTTCCTTAAAACAGCTTCACTCTGTAATGTCAGCTATTCCTACTCGTAGGAGAGAAAGTGAGACTCATCTCGCTGTTGGTGTTGAGTGGCTGAGCCTGGTGTTGGCAGGATGGTGACTTGGTGCTGCCCCTTGTCACAGGGCTGCTGACATTGGCAACGAGGTTGCAACTGTGTGAATGTGCTGAGTATCTTACTGTGGGTACACGGTGGTGGAAATAAATTTCCACTCAAAAAAACATTTAGGAAAAAAAGCTGTGGGTCCATTTGTGGAGAGGACTTGCATGTTTCTGCTGTAAAATTCCCYTTTTCCGTATCTTTAGATAAATGTMTAATTTTGGGATGGTAAATCYGGATTAACAGGGAATTCTTCTGTTCGTTGTTACTGGCTCTGATTTGTGTTGCTCCCTACCTAGAAATGAGACATGTGGGATGTGCTRTCTATTGCCTACAAGGCACAGAGAGCCAGGAGTTCCCCTCTGGATTTCATAAAAGCTCTCCGGGAAACCCACGATCCCATATTTCACTGTGTTCTTTCTTTTATGGCCAATACCAAGCAGCCTTTGGGGGCTTCAGTGGAGACTCTGTAGCTGTGCTGGGCTGGGCAGAGGTGGTGTTGCCATTCCATTCYATTCCTCAGACATGTTATCCACAGAGATTGTTGGTGCCTGGAGTTGTGAGACCCCTTTTATTCATTGCTAAGGTCTGAAATAGGAATGGAACTAAGATRTTCTGTAGGATGGAAGAATCTGGCTGGCTGCTGGGGGAGTGGAGCTTTCTTTTCTCCTTGTCCTCTCCATGGAAAAGGATGTGAAGATTTTCCTTTTGTCACTCAAGGGCATAGCTGGAGTTGTTAGTCCAAAACTGAAGGACTTCCTGCATGAAAGTGTCATCCTGGCTTGGACTAATAAAATCCTGAGCGAAATGGACACTGCAGAAACCCCCTTCAGTAGGTGGGTGTCCTCAGAACCTGCAGGCCCTGGATTCCTTCTTCTCGTGCTGCTGGTTGTTTTTGTTCTGTTAAAAAAATCAGTCTGGCCACTTTGGAACTGCCTAATTAGGCCAGGAAAGAGTAAGTTAAAATTGCCTTTGGCTTTATTTGTGTTTGGCTTTGAAGATCCCCAGATATGGGAAGTGGCTAGGAAGGATCCAAGGCTTGGTGGCTGGAGAAGGGATTTGGGGCTGGCAGAGCTGGGGGCCGAAGGAGAATTTCACTGGTCCCAGGTCTGAGCCTGTTTAGAAAATAAAAGGATGAAGGAGGTGTTTGAGTCTGGACTTCTTTTTTTTTTTTCCCCCTAGCTTTGCTTTTGAAGTGTTTGATCCATGATTAGGTACATTCAGTGATCTCCTGTCAAGCAGGCAGTGCCAAATAAAAAAGGAACTTATTCTTTTTTGCATATTCAAAGCAGTGTGTAGTTTTGAAGACTCCTAACAAGCCTCAGTGCTGCAGCTCTGTCAGCTGGCAGGTCTTGAGGGAGTTCTTGTTGGAAAGAGTGGGGATTCCCAAAAAAAACCCCCAAAGAGTTTGCAGCAGGGCAGAGTAAGGCAGTAGAATAAAACCAGGCTGTTCCTGTGTGTCTGACACTCTGCTAAGCCCAACTTTTTATTTAAAGGTAAAACTTGAAGTACTCTGGCACTTGAGAGCTCTGGGCATGTGGGAAGGCTGGAATTGCCTTTGTGTGTGATGTTTGTGGTGCTGCCATCGGTCCTGTGGCTGATGGAGCATTTAACTCTGCCTGTACACACAGATTTGGAGATGGTTTTTAACCTGGGTGGTGCCGTGCAGGGTGTGTTTGTACTCCCCAGTAAAAGCTCACCCCACTGTGGGCTGTGCCACTTTTCCCTCGAGAACTCTCCGTGCTGCTCCTGCTGCAGTCCCTGAAGGGTTGGTGGGTCCCCTTTTGGGACCTGCACGTTGGACATTCCCTGAGTAACCCCGTGCTTCGGAGGAAGGTTTCTCTTCGTAGCCCAGTTCAGTCCCAAGCCTGGGCTCAGCTCGGAAACTCTTGGATGGCTGATGTGCCCTGCAGAAGGAATTTTCCTCTCCAGCTCTCAGCTCCATGGCTCTCCCACCCCCTGGTGTAAATGTAACCCCTGTATTGCTGATCCCTGCATTAACTTCTTGCTTCCAGCTGAATTCCTCAGGGCTACAGTTCATTTCACTAATCCTATCACCATCAACGACGACCTTTGCTACTAAATTATTTCTCCAGGGTGGGAGGGGGTTGTGTTTATTTGCAGGCCTGGTTGAACTCAATATTTCTCTGAATGTTAAAGTTGCTTTTGACTAGATTGTCTTTTCTGCTGTTTCAGGTGTTAATGGAATGAAGGGTTGCCCGTCCTGTAGGTAATTGTTGCAGGGCTTTATATTTTAATTATCCTACTGATACTAATTTTAACTTTCTTTGGAATGAGAGGATTTTGAGTGGCTTTTATTGCTATTTCCATGGAATTGCTTTCCCTTGGGGGATCTTCCCTGTTTTTCCTCAGTGGTTTCTCCTTTCCCTTGCAGCTACATTGAGAAGTTCACAGATTTCCTCCGTCTCTTTGTGAGCGTCCACCTACGAAGGATCGAATCCTACTCCCAGTTCCCCGTGGTGGAATTTCTGGCCCTGTTGTTCAAATACACTTTCCATCAGGTACAGCCCCACCCCCTCCTTTTCCCCAGTCTGTTCTGTTGTCCTGCTCAGCAGGGCCAGCCTGTTTGCCCCCGATAACTCCCAAAAAAAGAGCAATTAACTGATCTTACTGGCACTTCCCCAGTGGTGCTGGGGACTTGGAAATGGCTTAATGTGCTCTTGGATTTAGCTGGGAACAGAGGTCACGGGTAGTGACCCTACAACAACTTATCTGATGTTTAACTTGGCTTCTGCTTTAGTTTATTTCTAGTCCTTTGTATGGACAGTGTTGTCTGGAAGAGTCTCCCTGACTTGCTTGGTTTGTGTTTGGGGATGCTGTGCTTTGTCCTGAATCTGTGGCTTTCTTGTAACTTTTAGTTTTAGTTTTAAACAAACCCCAAACCCTGTGGCTTTAGGTCTGTGTTACCTCACTGCAGAAGCTGTCAGTGCAACTCCACCCCTTGGACAGATGAATAATGACAAGGAAACAGCTTCATAATATCATGGAATCACAGACTGCTCTGGGTTGGAAGGGAAGGCTTAAAGCCCATCTCATTCCAYCCCCTGCCATGGGCAGGGACACCTTSCACTATCCCAGGKTGCTCCAAGCCCYRTCCARCCTRGCSTTGGACACTTCCAGGGACCMWGGGGCAGCCACAGCTTCTCTGGGCAACCTGTGCCAGGRCCTCCCCACCCTCACAGGGAACAATTCCTTCCCAATATCCCATYTARCCCTGCCCTCTGGCAGTGGGAAGCTATTCCCCCTTGTCCTGTCCCTCCATCCCTTTCCCAACTCCCTCTCCAGGTGTCCTGGAGCCCCTTTAGGCACTGGAATGTTGGAAGCTGCTGTAGCAAGCCATGAGGTGGGTTAATGCCGAGACCAGCCTTGTGATTCCTGGGTTCCTGCCCTTGTAMAAAAGCTCTTGCTCATCTTTTTCACAGCTTTAAATCTCTCCAGTGACATCCTAGAAATGTTTCAGTAAAGCAAGAGGCTCTTCCAATGGATTGAAGTGCCTGTTAACTCCTGTTTTCATGGTGTGAAATCAATCTTGCCATGGCTTGCARCACTCACTGGGGATTTTGGTGTCTTTCAGCCTACACATGAAGGTTACTTTTCTTGCTTGGACATCTGGACACTCTTCTTGGACTACCTGACCAGCAAAATCAAAAGTCGCCTGGCAGACAAAGAAGCAGTGCTCAACAGGTGGGGGCTGGGAGCGGTCAGGGTGGGACAGCACGGAGTCATGGAATGCTTTGGGTGGGAAGGGACCTTAGAACCCATCCAGTCCCACCCCCTGCCATGAGCAGGGACACATTCCGCTATCCCAGGATGCTCCAAGCCCCTCCAGCCTGGCCTTGGACACTTCCAGGGATCCAGGGGCAGCCACAGCTTCTCTGGGCAACCTGTGCCAGGGCCTCCCCACCCTCACAGGGAAGAATTCCTTCCTATAGCACCAGAGACTTTGTGGTCACTGGGGAAGGGCTGGGAGAAATAAGCTACTGCTTACAGCAGGTTCATGTGTGATTGAGTCCTTTCTTTTTCTAAAATCATGAAGTATAAAAAGCATAAACCTCAATGTTTCACTCATTCACAAGAATTCAGGCTGAGCAGGTTTGGGTAGAAGAACTGTCACTTGCATATGTTGTGTGTGAACCTTGCAGGCAGAGGAAGGAAGCTTTGTAGTCTAAAATAGAACTGGAGCACATTTGAGCACAAATTAGAGGAGGAAACTACAACACAAGTTGCCTACYAAGTGTTCACACAGCTCATACAACTAATTAATGAATTAGGAAACWAATTTTATTTAATTAGGATTTTAAATTTCCTCTTTAAGTAGAGGATGTGTTTCTGAGAAATATAGATGAGATGGTAAGTCAAAAGTCCCACTTGCTTACTACTGTGTGTATTAATTACAACAGTGCCTGGCAGCTCTTCCTTGGCAGATGCTGCCCCTGAAATGGGTGGGTTTTGTTTGATAAGAGTCTCTTTGCTGCCACTTTATAAATCTGGTGAATACCTGGTGTGTTGTTCAGGTTTTTGAGGTTTAAAAGCACCACGGTTTGTGCCATGTTGAGTTCTGCCAAGTGCAGAAGGTTCTTTCCCTTGAGCACCCTGAATAGAAGCAGTTGGTTTTTGAAAGGCAGCCTGGCATCGTGACCACAAAGAAGTGTGGAACTACCTTAGAGCAGACAGCTCTTCCTTTCAGCCTGGGAACTGTGGGGTTTGAATTTCTCAAGAAATTGGTATTTGCGTTTGAACTTCATGATTTGTTCCTCTCTTCACCTGCCTAACGTGCGTGTAATGTGTGTTGTCTTCGTGTCACACAGCTTGTGATGGACAAAATTGCACCAAAAAGCTGTCTCTGGGAGATCTGTCAGACTCTAAAATAATAACTGAAGCTTGTGAGTGTTTGGAGGTGTTTGTCAGAGCTGCCTGTCCTCGGTGACAGCTCTGACAGCTCCATCTCCCTGAGCCGTGTGAACGCCGAGCTGGGCAGTGTGGAAGTGGTTACACCACAGGGGCACAGATGAAGTTTCCTGTTCTGTGGTTTAGCAACTTTGCATTTTGTACACTCTGCCACTTGGACTCCTGGMTGAGTTGCCAAATCCAAGGTTACGCCACCTTGCCCAGAGCTCTCAGCTGCCTGGCTGGTGACACTGCTGCCTGTCAACAGTGACACTTGGCTTGCATCATGCTCTGAGTCTCTGCTAGTCTGTGCTCATACCTATTTTTCCAACCTGATTTCCCTTAGAAAAGAGCAGGATTTTTTTTTTATGAGACCCCAGCTGTTTTGAGAAGGAGGTTTTTAAAGCACAAATAAAACCACCCCAGTTGAAATCCCCAAAGTCTGGTGGTGTGGCACCAGGAGGGATTGCATGCTCTGCTGGTTTTGCAGCTTGGCATTATTTTTGGGTGATCTCTGGCGTGCTCTGTACCAGTTTGCTGGCTCCCAGAGATGAAGGGATATTCCAGTGACATGCCTTCAGCGCTGCAGTCCAAGTAGGAAAAGTGCTGGCTTTGTTTCAGAGGACAAGAGCCTGAATTCCTTGGAAAGAGGACAGCAGCACAAACAGGCTCAGGAGGTCCCACTGGAGGCAGCAACAACTGCCCTGGTTCCTCTGCTCCTCGTTCAGTGCCCAGAGCAGAGCAGCAGAGGCTGCTGAGGAGCAGCTCAGCCTACAAGAGGCCCTTGGTGCCTCCTGTTTGTGGACATCTGGTGTTATTCCTGGCAAGCTGCTCCTGCCTTTCCTGTTTTGAACTCTGGGGCTGTTCCTATTGCTGACAGCCCTCCCTTTCCCTTCCAGAGGCAGAGGGACATCGGATATTGCCAAGGCTCTTTGCCTGCAGGTAGCTTGTGACCTGAAATGAGCTGATACCTTTAATCCCAGGAGCTGCTTGATGTTACTGTCCTCTGGTTTACATACTTCCTGTGCTGGAAGGGTCTTATCCAGCTCTTTSTCTGTCTTCTCCATGTCTGTAGGTACGAAGATGCCTTGGTTCTGTTGCTGACAGAGGTGTTGAATCGAATCCAGTTCAGGTATAACCAGGCACAGCTGGAGGAGCTGGATGACGAGACCCTGGATGATGATGTAAGGAGCAGGGCTGGACCAGGCCAGCTGCAGGGCCACGTGTTAACCCTGGCACTGGTAACACCTGGAATGGCTTTTCCAGAGCTTGGACTTTGGAGTACACTCCGTTCTGTGTGGGGTTTGGGGTGTAAAACAGCTTCAAATGCCTTTCACAGAAAGTCACACTGAACAGATACAACTTTTGGGTTTCACTTGGTCCTTATCTAGGGAAAAATCTAGATCCTTATGTTCTGAGGTATTAGGTCTGGACACCTTTGGAATTTAAAGTGTTTTAATTATTTGGAGTTAATTTGCTGGTTGCTTTGGAATTTAAATGCTAAAATATCTCTGAGGCAAAAGCTTGAATCTGTGTGTATTGTTGGTGCTTGTGTTTAAGCTCACTTCTCCTAAGCTGGTGTTGATAAAGATCGTCTTAATGTTGATAAACGTCAAAGTGGAGTAGGGTGAGGCCAGAGCCCTGGAAGGATAGGTTGTGATCTGAACCTGATGTTTGTCATGTGAGCAGTGGCTGTGCTTTGGGAGTGAAAGCTGGTGCCTTGTGTTTAGATGATTTTCAGGGAGTTCTTAACTAATAAAAGACTTTTTTTCTGTCTGTATTTCTTTGCATATAAATCAGTAGTGGTACATCAGCTGTCACAAGAGGATAGGGAAAGGAACAGAGGGAATTTTGGTATAAAACTTGCAAAGGGTTTTAGTTCATTATTTAGGGATATCATTAAGTCAGGACATGCTGCTTTTGATTCTGTTGCTTATGTTGCTCTGTGTATTTCTTGTTCCATTTTTACCCTCTCATATTAATGACAGGTTTGGGATATGATGGTAACAGGCAGCTTCTTCCTCAGTCAGCTGTGTAGCTGAGCATGTGAAGAGTCTTTCAGTGTTAATATAATTGCTTAATTAACCTATCAAGTTATTGCCACTCTTCCCCCTCCCTTCTCCTGCACGGTGCCCCCAGTTCTATCAATGAAAATTAGTTTGAGTGAAGTGTCTAAGTTGCGTTTCTCTAAGGTGCTGGTTTGGGTTGGTCTGGGGGGGTTTCTCTCTCCTCCTCCTCTCTTCCCAGTGTCCCCAAAGCTCTGTGTTGCCCTGGGAAGGGCTGTACTCACCCTGGGGTCTCCTTTGTTTGCAGCAGCAAACGGAGTGGCAGCGGTACTTGCGCCAGAGCCTGGAAGTGGTGGCCAAAGTCATGGAGCTCCTGCCAACTCATGCCTTCTCCACCCTTGTAAGTCCTTCCCCAGGCCAAAAGTGCCATGTGGAATGAGCACCAACTGCTGGAGCTTGCTGCAAGCTGTTTGATAGATGCCTCAGTGCCAAAAAAAGTGGGGAAATTTGGGGTTGCATGCAAAACTTGGCAAGGGAAGATTAGAAATTGAAAGAAAAAAAATTGTTTCCTTGGCTTTGTTGGATTTCTTGGTGTGCTTTGAAGAGAGTGCTTCGGTGTCTAAGTCCAGCTTGCTGGACACTCTTTAGAAATTCCCATCTCTCAAAGTGTAAACTTTTGGCAGCARCCCCTTCCTGCTGTTTATCTTGGTCTTTATCTTGGAGGCAGCGCTGTGAATTGGGCAGATAAGTGTCATTATTACGGTTTAAGGAGAGYGGAGTCTTTGTTTAAATTAAAGGCTAGATAAAAATGCTGGAGAGAGGCCTTAAGCAATTGGGAAGCAGATCTGATAYGTGTAAGTGCTTCTCTCCAGCTGTGTCACTATGTTTGGTGGTGTAAAAGTTGTCTGGGTTTGTAGCATCATAACAATTTTGAGGAGGAGATCTCRAGGCTGGAAGTGTAGTGCAGAATTCACAGCAGCAGTCTGTGTGTTCTTGCTGGGTGAGGAGAAAGGGAAGTAAGAGCARTGGGATCTCAGCAAGGGCATTAATCCTGGGGGACAC
Organism: Amblyornis subalaris; assembly: GCA_018881555.1. Lineage (NCBI taxonomy): Eukaryota > Metazoa > Chordata > Aves > Passeriformes > Ptilonorhynchidae > Amblyornis > Amblyornis subalaris. The sequence goes on along the minus strand of JACAXG010000057.1, from coordinate 1,847,947 downwards.
TGCACACCTCGACCTCTGAACCCTGAGAAGCAGAGAGAACTGGGCTGCTGCAGRGGCAGAAGATGCCTGACCTGAAGTGCCTTTGCAGCTGATATTTCTGTGTAAGGAGTGAAGCAGGAGCAGCCTGTCTCTAGGAGTGAACAAAGGCAGAGGCTGCGGTGCGGCTCTGGCGTGAGTCAGCGGGAGCACGAACGGAGCGGCTGTTGTGGGGAGCAGATGGATCAGATGGAGGAGAGCATGTGGCTTCCTTGGAGTAACACATTCACATGAGGAAGACTCTGTGGTTTTTTCAACTCCCCTCAGGCAGTTATGCAAAGACACTCCACTGTTAATTAGGCACAGCATGTTGGAAACTGGGTAGGGAGTGTTTTCCTCAGCCCTGCATTGTTCATTCTTGTGGACTGGGGAATGTGGGAGGTTCTCAAGCTTTTTTCTCCCAGTGCTTTTCCCAGTGGGTGCAGTGGTTAGTTTCGCAGTTTTAGCAGTAGCAAATAATTCAAACAGTGGACAGCAGCTGCCATGACTCTGGCCCATGCTGGGCAAGGAAAGGCTGCAGCTCCTTCTGCTGATGGACGAGTGAACTTCCATAAAACAACCACCTCAAATGTGGTGCCTTTCACCAGTAGAAATTAAATAGAGCTRTGTCAGGCTGAAAGGGTTGAAAAATATTCTTGAGCTGAAATATGACCAGAACCTGGCATGTTTTCTGTCACTGCTGAGTGATGGAGCTGGGCTGACACTGTTCCCACACCGAGGTGCACAAGGRCTGTGGTGTTTATTCCCGTGGCTGTTTTCCCCGTGGAATTTCAGCTGATGCAGCCTGCAGCTTGCTGGCAAAGTGCTGCACTGCTTCCCTTCTGTACCCTGGTAGAGGCACTGAACTCAACTTTCTGATTGCATTGTACTTTGGGAGCTTTCTTTTGAGAAGGTGATACTTGCGGGTGAGGTGGGTGCAGCACAGACCTCCCACACTACACACTCTGCCATTCCTCTGCTCCTTGGGCTGGGTTGTACATCCAGCTGTACATTCCTAGTGCTGATGTGCTGGGCCCTCACTTCCACTTGTCAGGCCATTATCTTGTCAGGCTGATTGCYGCTGATGGTGGGGAAAGGAGAGCTGCCACAGGGAAGTGCCTTCAGGGAGGGCAATCTTTGTTTTYGTGATAGCTGTCAAGACCTGGGAAGTTGTGGGATGCAGGATCATAATGGAGCCCAACCTCCAAATCTCTGTCTGGGGGCAGTGGGCAGGAGTGAGAAAACTCTGCTCTGACAGAGTAATCAGTAGTTGGGTGTCACTGTCTGCCCAGCCCCATGATCACACTCTCTTCTTGTCTCTTCCAGTTTCCCGTTCTGCAGGATAACCTGGAAGTGTATCTGGGGCTCCAGCAGTTCGTGGTCACTTCAGGAACAGGTAATGACCACTGTGTAACACTGTGCTCCTCCCTCTTCAACTGATGGCTGCAAAACCACTCTAGACCTGCTTTGGTGTTGCTTTTCCTGTATTCAGTTGACCTGAGCACACATGTGGTGTCTCATGGCTCAGSAGTTAAACTCCAATAGCAAACAGAAATCTAATAATATGATTTATTTTTATTGGCATGGTTCTTCCCTTGTTCTAGTACTTGAAATAAAGGTACCGGACTTGTTAAGGACACATACGCAGCACCAAATACTACAGCTCCTTCCTGAGAAACAGGGAAAGCAGCAGTAGTGAGATCTGCATGAGGGAAGGGTGTAGCTCAAGGCAATATGGAAATTTCCTGCTGTCCCATCTCCGGTACTGCTGTACATGCCAGAATGGTGATTGTTCTATAGGCAGTTCTAGAAAAAATATTTCCAGTTTTAGGATCATTTCAGCYCTAGGATAAGCAGTGTGTAGGATTTCAGTGCTGTAGCACCGGCCTGTATTAGAAGCTGTCCTGTGGGCTGGATCAGCAGCAGCAGCAGCTTGGGTGCTGCTCTGGATTTGGCACTGGGTGGTAGGACAGAATTTCAGAATGGTTCAGGTTGGAAGGAACCACAGTGGTCATCTGTCCAAGCCCTGTGCTCAGGCAGGGTCATCCCAGAGCACATGGCACAGGATTGTGTCTTTGTGTTCATGGCACAAAATGGAGAGGTTGTTGCTGAAGGCTTAATCTGAGATGAAGTACAGTCAATGGAAAGAAAACTTGATTTTCTTTGAAAGGTGGTATTGCAGAACATATTTGCTTTTTTAGTAGAAGCTGTGGAATGTTTGAGCCCAGGTGTCCACACCTGAGCAGCAGGAGGACTGTGTGGGTGATGGGGCTGGCAAATGTAGTTTTTGGATTGTGTCTTGTACCYGAGAAATATGGAAGTACATAACACRSTTCACATCAGAAGCAAACCCACTGTCCCAGACCTCCTGGATCACTGGAACTGTAGCCAGCAGAGGGAGTGTGGAAAATCACCTTCTCCGGAGCTGGGATCAGTTCTGATAGCAGCAGACAGCCAGGAAGGCTCCTGTTTGTGTAGGTATTTATAACATAGAGAGGGAAATAAAGGTGTAAAAGGCTGAAGTAGTCAGTAACATCTTTATGGGCCCTTGAACTGTTGTCACAACAGCTGAACTTGCCTTCCCCCTTTGGAGTGTTGCAGTCCCTTGGCCAGGGCTGCCATCCGACCTGTGACCCAGTGCCGAGCTCATTTCGGAGGAATGCTGAAGAACGTCATCAGAATAAACTTTGCATTTCCTGTAGCTTTGCCGTTAGGTTCCCATCCCCGAGAGCCGTAGGGATTAGTCACAGAGCCGGCTTAGTCACAAAGTCGTAGGTATTTTTTTCTTCCTGGCGCGTGGTTTTCCAACCTGAATCCTCAGCTCTCGCTCGGTGGCTGTCAGCGAGACGCTGAGTCGCTGGTGTCGCCGCAGGGCCCAGGCTGAACATCACGGCGGAGAACGACTGCAGGAGGCTGCACTGCTCGCTGCGGGACCTGAGCTCGCTGCTGCAGGCCGTGGGCCGCCTGGCCGAGTACTTCACGGGGGACGTGTTCGCCGCCCGCTTCAACGACGCCCTCACCGTGGTGGAGAGGTGGGCGCGGGGCCCTCGGGCGCCTCCGGGACGCGCGGGGTTCGTCGCTGCCTCCTCCCCTTGGCAGGAGTAGATGGAGGTGTGAGGAGTTGGATGGGCAGGACCTTGGTCGTAAAGCCAAGCTGGTCCCGCGGCGTGGGCAGCGGGAAGGGAGGGTTCTGCTCCGCTCAGGGGAGACCCCACCTGCAGAGCTGCCTCCTGCACAGGAAGGACGTGGAGCTGTTGGAGCCAGTCCAGAGGAGGCCACGGAGATGCTCCAAGGGCTGGAGCTCCTCTGCTCTGGAGCCAGGCTGGGAGAATTGGGGTTGTTCAGTCTCAAAAACAGCTCAGGGGTGACCTAATTGCCCCTTCCGGTAGCTGAAGGAGCCAACAGGAAAGATGGAGAGAGACTATTTACAAAAGCCTGGAGTGCCAGGACAAGGGCAATGGCTTCCCACTGCCGGAGGACAGGGTTAGATGGGATATTGGGGAAAAATTCTTGGCTGTGAGGGTGGGGAGGCCCTGGCACAGGTTGCCCAGAGAAGCTGTGGCTGCCCCATCCCTGGAAGTGTCCGAGGCCAGGTTGGATGGGGCTTGGAGCAACCTGGGATAGTGGAAGGTGTCCCTGCCCATGGCAGGGGATGGAACAAGATAAAATCAGTCACTTGAAAACCTCAAGGAACTTGTGTTCCAGCATCTGCATTTGTGAGGCAGTGAAATGACACATGGAGTTTGATGACTTGAGTTGYATCTCTCGAAATTAAATCACCAAATCCTCATTTGATGGTTGGACTTCATGATCTTAAAGCTGTTTTCCAACCTTGATGTTTCCATGATTCTTCTCTTAACTGAAAAGACCAGACCATAACACCTGTGAGAGCTGAAAGGCAGACATTTTATTCTTCCTTTCTGGGAAACTTAATTAGCACATAGTTACAAATGGCAGAATTTCARGCCTTCTGTTTTTTCATTTCTGTGCAGGAACATCGGACTTGTTCCGTTTTATCCCAACCAGTGCAATAGCTCTGAATTATATTAAACTAAATGGTCTAAATCTCGTTTGTGTATTGGCTAAATATTGGCACAGAGTGGGGAAGAGCTGCACTGGATGAGGTGCTGGAGCTAATCTGTACAATCCTTTGCACTGCCACGTGTGTTTGCCCCTGCAGGTTGGTAAAAGTGACGCTGTATGGATCCCAAATCAAGCTGTACAACATCGAAACCGCCGTTCCCTCCGTGCTGAAGCCTGACCTCATCGACGTGTGAGTGTGGGATGCACCCAGCCTGGCCACTTTGGGGGGTGGGGAGGGGTTGCACCTCCTGGGTCTGCTGCTCAGACCCCTCCTTGGCAGATATCCTGGCAAACAGCCTCTGCAGCTGTTGGCAGCTCACCAGGAAAGCACCTTCTTTCAGCTGATGAAAGTCAGYGTTTTGGACCAGTCTCTCCTCTAATGGAAGTACCCAGGTCATTTAAAGAAAAGCATGTTCGTGCTGAGAAGGAAAAATGCCCCTTAAATCAGCTCTGAGAGGAAACTGGGATTGTGCCCTGTGCTGGTGGCTGTAAAAGCCTCCTTCTTTCACGGTGTAATTAATGAAAAAAAGAAGTGTTACAATAGTGATATTTTAAAGAAATGGATCCACTGTGTAGTGTATAGTTGATATATAAATCCAGTTTATGGATTTTTTGCTACCAAAGTCAGATCTATGGCTCAGGTAAGAGATGTTTTTCCCAGCTGAGGGTTTCAAATCCGTGTCTCCCAAGACAAACACATGCCTTCCAGCCGTGCAAGCCATTCCTGGGACAAACAACTGCCTGCCATCCAGGCACTGACATTAAGTGTGAAATCTTGATGCTGCTGGTCATAGATCACCACTGTGACAGCCTTTTAGGGACCTTCCCTTCCTGAGGCTGTGTGGCACAAACCTGTTCCCTGCCAGGGGACTGAAGCAGAAAGTTATTTGTGAACAGAATGTGTTCTGTGGTGTTTTGTGAGCAGAATTTAAGGTTTGAGCACTTGTTCTGGTTTGTAATTGCACCTAGAGCAGCTCCTTGGAAACCCCCACTAAATTTCATCATGTAACTGTGTAACTAATAGGATTTCTCCTATTAATCCCAAGTTAATAGCACTGAATTTTGTGCAGATGATGTTGTTTTTATGGTCCTATTTTTTCTGTTTTAAAATAATTAGGAGGTGTTTTCCATGATCTGTTAGTGAGGGGTTTTCACCCTTTTCTCTGATGTCCCTGAAGAAACCTATGATCCATTGTCTAATGCTTGGCTGAGAAAGCAACACTGTTAAACAGTTGGGGGACTCCTCTCTGACACATCCTGACTCAGTCAGGTGCTCTGATAAAAGTGTGATTATAAACTGTGGTTATAGTCAAGTACCAGTTGGTGATAACTTGACTTTATCACTTTGCACCTTGGGCTCGGTGAGTCCCGAACWCACACAAAACCCCAAAAGCGGCAAGGATTTTTAACAAGCAAAGCTGCCAGATTTGTCTGAGAACACCACAATTCAGTCCCGGTACGATGTCAGAGCTGCCCCTCTTGTGGGCCCTGTTCCCTGGTGCTGCCTTTGTCCCACTGTGTCCCTTGCTGTCCCCAGCCACGCGCAGTCCCTGGCAGCCCTGCAGGCCTATTCCCACTGGCTGGCCCAGTTCTACAGCGAGGTGCACCGGCAGAACCCCGAGCAGTTCATCTCCCTGGTGTCCACAGCGCTCGAGGCCATCACCCCCCTCATCAGCTCCAAGGTACTGCTGGCCCTGGGCTCCCACCAGGGGCTGGGGGCTGCACTCTCTTGGGGTGGGATGGTCTGGGAGCTGGGGCTGCATTCCAGAGCCACGGGAAATGTCTTGTGGAGGAGTTCTGGAGAGCACYGTGGGTCAGGCTAATACAAGAGTAATTAGAGGTTTATAAACTCGGTCTAATGATTTTATGGATTGAAAGCAGGGAAATCTCTCATGGTGTTAAGGGAACTGACCTATGCTCTGGTTGACAAATAAATCATAAAATTGTTTAGGTTGGAAAAGCCCTCTAAGATCAAGTCCAGCCATTCCCCCAGCACTGCCAAGACCACCAGTGACCCATGCCCCCAAGTGTCGCATCCACATGGCTTTGAAATCCCTCCAGGGAGGGTGACCCCACCACTGCCYTGGGCAGCTGTGCCAGTGCCTGACCACCCTTTCCATGAAGAAAYTTCCCCAATATCCAATCTGAACCTCCCCTGGCACCACTTGAGGCCRTTTCCCCTTGTCCTGTCCCTCGTTCCCTGGGAGCAGAGCCCGACCCCCACCTGGCTGCCCCCTCCAGGTCCTGGCAGCTCACTGCTCTSACGCTGGCTGTGTGTGCTGGTGTGACTGAGCACCCTCTCTGTCTCTCAGGTGCAGGAGAARCTGCTGCTCTCTGCGTGCCACCTGCTGGTGTCCTTGGCCACCACGGTGCGGCCCGTGTTCCTGATCAGCATCCCGGCGGTGCAGAAGGTGTTCAACAGGATCACTGACACCTCTGCCCAGCGCCTCCCRGACAAGGTGAGTTGGCCCAGACCTGCCTCACACTGAGATCAGGTCTCCTTGGGAAGATGTGCCCCRGGTGGCGAGGGATAACCTCACAAATCAAATGGAGAGGCAGCAATCATCTCTGTATTATGCCTATCCAGGAATTACAGCAATACTATTTGTAATTAATGGTGTATTTCAAGCAACAGCATAAGGAAAAAACACAATTGCAYCTCTTAGATCTGATTCCTTTCTCACTTGTGACACCATCCCTGCATCATCTTTATAGTACAGGCACATTGATTCTGACCTACATAAAGAGTTTTTTGTGAAGCTCAAGTATTTATACTGCAGAAATAATRTAAATACTATAAATATATTCAGTTTATAGTACTGAAAAGCCACAGTGGAGGCTGGGATATGATTGTGTTGTGTGCTGTCAAGGAAGCACAAAGAGCTGCACAAGTGCAGAAGCTCAGCATGTAAACCAGACAAGGAGTAAGGAAAGTAGAATATCTTTGTTTTTATAAACACCAGAGACTTTCTGCTGCAGGGAAGGGCTGGCACAGCTGGGAGCTGGTTCCAGGCCTTAAATCCTTCTCTCTTACCTTGCAGAGCTGGTAGTTTTCACTTGGGCTCATCTTCTGCTGTTGCACAGCGAGCTGCGCTGATGTCTTGACAGCCATAAAATGTCACTTCACTCTAGGGTTGTATTCCAGCAAAAATTAGATTGGAAAAATGTTCAAACTGTTTCTTTGCTTAATGTTGCCCAGACAAGCTGTGACTGCCCCATCCCTGRGAGTGTCCAAGGYCGGGTTGGACTTGGARCAACCTGGGATAGTGGAAGGTGTCCCTTCCCATGGCAGGGGGTTGGAACTAAGTGATCTTTAAGGTCCCTTCCGCCCAAACCATTCCATGGTTGGATGGTTCTGCTGTCAGTCCAACCCTGCTGCTGTCTGAGGGCTCTCTGCTCCCACATCTCATTATGGTGGGTACCAGGAACTGGGTTTATATCCAACTGTATGGGTTTTTTGGGAGCTGAAATCTATCCTCAGTGTCCAAGTAGCTCTTCAGGGCTCACCCAGAGCCTCCCACACATCAGAGACGCACAAAGCAGGGCCGGGACGCGCTGAGCTTTAACCTCCCTTCCCACCCAAACCATTCCATGACTCTTCCCACCCAAACCCTTCCCTGGTTGTGCTGCCTGTCCCTGCAGGCCCAGGTGCTGGTGTGCAGGGCTCTGTCCAACGTGCTGCTGCTGCCCTGGCCCAACCTGCCCGAGAGCGAGCAGCAGTGGGCCGTGCGCTCCACCAACCACGCCAGCCTCGTGTCCGCCCTCACCAGGGACTACCGCCAGCTCAAGGCCACGGCCAGCCTGCCCCAGAGGAAGGTGCMGCTGGAGGACAGTGAGTACCAGCGTCCTGCTCGGTTCTGCTGCAGTGGGGAGCATCATTAAGCTGATTTTCCAGTAATTTTGGCTGAGAAACTGCTCAGCGCATGGAGAGGATGGGGAAGGAGCGATTCGTGGGTTTTTCCTATTTTTAGAGGCTTTTTGGCTGTGTAAAGGGCACTCTCACCTGTAAACTCTTCTATCAAAGTGCTGCCTTCCCAAGGAAGGTGGGATCAAGGTTGGGATAAAGCTTTGTATAGCGTGGGTTGCACTGGGAATACTGAACAGCCTCRTGGTGGGATTGTGTAGTATCAGAAATACTGGCTGGAAGTAGTGTTAATGAAGATCATGGTTGTAAAAAGCAAAGGGGGAAAATAAGAATTTCTTCTGGGCTTGGGAAGTACTGYAGAGGGTTTGTATATGGAGGAGGAGTGCAAGGGAACTCCTTTCAGGGGTGCAGGGAAACTTCTGTATATGTTTCAGGACTGGTTTTGGGGTGTGTCTTTGGTTGYTTTCCACTGAAGATCACTTTAAAAATTGTTTAGAAATCTGCAGTGTCACATGTTGGTTGTTTCAGGTACCGTGTGTGTGAGCTCAATTTCTCTTCCTCTCTTACCCCTGAGCAGTTTGGGCATGGGCAAGAAGTGTCACCCTCTTGTTTTTGCAGCCAAGGTGATCATCCACCAGACACTGAGCGTGCTGGAAGATATTGTAGAGAGTATCTCTGGAGAATCCACCAAGTCCCGGCAGATCTGTTATCAGTCGCTGCAAGAATCCGTGCAGGTCTCACTAGCCCTCTTCCCAGCTTTCATTCATCAGTCAGGTATAACCTCAGGCCAGGGGTCATGCTGTGAGTAGCTTTCTGAGCTCCTGATAACACCCAGAGCAGCAGCACGGAGTTGTGGTGGTGGTGGTGGTGTGGAGTGGGTGGGTTGGGTGTGCTGAGAGAGCTGGGATGAACCACAACGGGGGGAGGGACATCCCTGCCAGCCAGGATACAGCAGGATTGTCACAGCTTCAAAGAGGAGCTGAGCACAAAAAAAAAAAAAAAATCTTTAAAATACCCTGTCTGGCTGTATTTGCCATTTCCATTCTCTTCAGAGACTTGAAGACAAAGAGCAATAAAATCTTGTCAGATGAGGTCAAATGATGTAGGGTTTAGGAATTTTTTTTTTTTTCCCTGAGATGGAACCAGGACTGTCACTTGTGATTTTCTGGTCAGCAACTTAAATTTTGTATCACATCAGGTTGCTTCCTCATGTTCCAGGAAAATTTCTGSAGTTGGGTGGGATTTTCTCAGTGAACAGAGTTGAGGGGGGACAAAAGCAATGAAATGCAGGGAGGATCCAAGGCAGCAAAGGGTGCTGTGACTCCAGTGAGCTGTTGCCTTCAGAACAGGCTGGCAGCCTCATCAGTTGCAATTTATTGGCCATAAAAGGCTGTATGATGAGGGAGGAGTTGAGCAGCTTCAGCTTGGGTTATCCAGTTTTTGCTGGGATTGAAGAAGGGTAAGCTGGGGTGCTGACCAGCTCACTGCATCACCTCGTGCTCAAGATGACTTCTGGAGACAGAAGGGTCTTTTCAGTCCCTGCCAAAAAAAGAGCTGGATTCTGACTTCTCCACCCCAAGCTGTGTGCATGTTTTGGATTTCCTGTTTCCTGTTAACCCTGCACAAGCAGTGAGCACATGGAGGGGGGCCTGGAGCTGCCCCTGAGCTTTCTCCCAGCACTCTGTGCAGGCAGAGCACACTGAGGGCCCTGCTGGCAGTGTTGTGGTGGTCCTGAGGGGTTTGGTGCTGCCTGTGCTTGTCATCCCTGGCAGGTTTTGGAAGTGGATGAGCAATCTTTAAGCCCTGTAGTAACCAGCTGATGGTTTCAATTTCTAAGACAACCCTGCTGGTGAATTCCCAAGAGTAAACAGGGTTCCCTGAGCAGGAGGAGCAAACTTCAGACTTACATGAAAGACTTAAAAATAAAAGAGTTATTGATGCACTGGGATGTTTCCTTAACATATTCTTTTTGTTTCTCTCTGCTCTTAGATGTGACAGATGAGATGCTGAGCTTCTTCCTCACCCTCTTCCAAGGCCTGAGGGTGCAGATGGGAGTGCCTTTCACTGAGCAGATCATACAGACCTTCCTGAACATGTTCACCAGGTACTGGCCAACACTGCTCACTTCTTTCTTACCCCTCAGGGTGGTTTATCTTCGTAAGCTGCTCTCCCAGTGGGTCCTTGTCCCTGAAGTGAGCTGTTTCCAGCCTTTGTGTCCAGACTTTTGTCACCTCCCAGAGCTAAATCTGAGGAAAACGCATCCAAGTCTGGAGTGACCCAGTGCATGGGTCAATCATACCTGCCATTGTGCAATTCCTCCTCTCCCATGGACTTTCTGGCAGTGTGGGATGTTGAACTGGGCTGTCACATTCCCTATTAGCTCCTGCCCAACAGCTGAGGATGTCCCTTCACTCCTTTTGAGTCCCTTCATAGCTTTTGTTGGGGAGATTCTGTCAATCCTCAGTCACAACCTCCCTCCCTTCTGTGGCTTCATGTACTTGGCCTGTATTAATTGAGCATTTTAGAGACATTACCTGTTTTCCAGTAAACCAGGTGAGCCTGCAGATCTCTGGGAATCTTCCTAATGCCTGTTTTTGTCCCAGGGAGCAGCTGGCAGAGAGCATCCTCCACGAGGGCAGCACCGGCTGCCGGGTGGTGGAAAAGTTCCTGAAGATCCTGCAAGTGGTGGTGCAGGAGCCAGGCCAGGTGTTCAAACCCTTCCTGCCCAGCGTGATCTCCCTGTGCATGGAGCAGGTGTATCCCATCATTGCAGAGGTAGGGCTGCTCTCCCAGGACAGGGAATGGGAATGGGAAGGGGAGGCATTGCTGGGGGCTGGCAGCAGTGAAGCTTTGGCTTTCCAAGAGCTGCAAGTGTCAGTGCCTGTGGAGGGAAAACACCCTGTTGGGAAGTAGTCAGTGGGATTGGAAGCAGTGTGGGTGGAGGATTTTGTCAGGAATTTCAAGAGAAGCTAAAATGAGGGAGGTGGTCAAAGCAGGAGGTAAAGCTCAGACTCAGCGATGTGTTCTGAGCATGATCCTGCAGCTGCTGGGTTTGGTGCTTCCTTGGAGAAATGCTTTGATGTTTGTCTGCAGAGCACTGGGTTGATGGGGTCCAGGGATTGAGTGGGATTCCAGCCCAGGATCCTGCTCTGAGCTCTGTTCCCTCTCCTGCCAGCGCTCATCCCCTGATGTGAAAGCAGAGCTGTTCGAGCTGCTGTTCCGGGTCCTGCACCACAACTGGAGGTACTTCTTCAAATCCAGTGTGCTGGCCAGTGTCCAGAGGGGAGTGGCAGAGGAGCAGATGGAGAATGAAGCCCAGTTCAGTGCCATCATGCAGGTAACTCGCCTGTTCCCACCATTATCAAGGACCTTTCCTGCAGTGGAGCACATCTAAAAATCCCTGCCATGACCTGAGGCTGGTCCCCTTGTCCTGTCCCTTGTTCCCTGGGAGCAGAGCCCGACCCCCCTGGCTGCCCCCTCCTGTCAGGGAGTTGTGGAGAGCCAGAAGGTCCCTCCTGAGCCTCCTTTTCTCCAGGCTGATCTTCCCCAGCTCCCTCAGCTGCTTCTGGTGCTCCAGTCCTTTACCCAGCTCCGTTCCCTTCTCTGGACACGCTCCAGCCCCTCCATGTCTTTGGTGTTGTGAGGGCCTGGATGGGCACGTGGAGGTGATGGGTTTAGATGTGTCTTGAGTGAGTTTTGGCTTTCAGGAACTGCTGAAAGTGAAAGTTCTGAGGAGTGACCCAGCTGCTGAGCTCACAAGGCACAATGCCATGCAGGCATGAGGAAGGAATGTTCATTCCTTTGCAAGCCTCATCCTGCAATAAAAAGACATTCCTGACACTGACCCATTTAATTCTGTTATGAGTGTTGTGGCTGGCACTGGGAAAAGCTGTCAGTGCAGGAAAGTTTTCCTGAATGTCTTTTGGTTTACATGGACTTGTTCTGTGCTGTCCCACAGGATCTGGTAGGGAAGGGTCAGTGGGGTAATACCTGACAGGCTTTGGCCTGAGGAATAGAGAATCATGGAATGGTTTGGGTTGGAAGGGACCTGAAAGCCCATCCCATTCCACCCCCTGCCATGGGCAGGGACACCTTACACTATCCYAGGTTGCTCCAAGCCCCATCCAACCAATCTTCTCTGGCTGGGAAATTGGAATTTTTAAGACTAACAGACAGTGTTCCACATGTTATTTAGGTCAGAGCTGGCCAGAGGAGTTCCCATGCAATTCCTAGATCTTAGACTTCGGGTGGGAGGACTTGTAGAGAGCTGCCCCATCACAGAGTGCCTGGAGGAACTGTCCCAGCTGGCACAGAGGAGAGGGAGCTCTCACACTGCCATAAACTGTGTCATGTTTCTCTCTGGCCTTYCCTTCTCTTGCCACCTTTTGGTATGAATGAAGCCCAGGCTGGTCCCTGGGCAGGGCTGTCCAAGCACCTCTTCCACCTGTAGCTGTGTAACACTTCCAGACTCACCTGAATGCCTCAGTTTGGAAAACATTTATACATTAATCCCAGTATTAACAGATTGGCTGACAGTACTGCACTGTTTGTTGTACTCCTTGGCTCTTGTTGTTCTGGTACAAAACTCTTTATTTAGTGTTCTGTCAGCATTCACACAGCCAGAGGTTTGACATTAACAGTTTGTGTGCTGGTTTCCACCTGAGATCTGAGCCCAGAGCTGGCTCACTCTCAAAGGGACCTGGCTCATTTTTGCCCATTTGACAATAAATGGGTTGTGTGGGGGAATAAACTCTTCTGTTCATGATGCCTTGAGGAGGAACTGTTAAATCCTGCTGCCTGTCTCTGTACAGAGCTGACCTCACCTGCTGCATCCCCTGTACAGTGTTTGGAGGTGTTTAGGGTGTAGAGATGTTTGATCACACACTGTGCAGCCCTGCCAGACCACTTCAGGCTCCAGCAGATTTTGTTCTGGCCTCTTCACTGCTTCAGTCGTGCYCAGCACAGGCTCCCAGGGCCCATCTCCAAATCCTCATTCAGGCAGTGACATCTGCCAGTCACCTTGGTTTTCTGACAGGGATTGAGGGCCCACCCTGGGGTGTGTCCTGGTTTATTCCCCCGCTCTGTGGTGCCYTAGGTAGCATCCCTGAGGAACAACCACATCCTTCCTGAGCAGACTGCCTKCCCAGGGAGCTGGGCTCAGCATCTCTGGCCCTCTGCAGTGGCAGCTTGGCCTGCCTGTTCCCAGGGGACCCAGCTTAGCAGCTGCTCTGCAGGGATGTGACCATGTTCCCACCAAGATGTCTTCATTCCCATCGATCTGGTGGCAGCACAGTGGAACAGCTGCCTGCTGCACTGAGGCTCCCAGGGGTTTGTCCTGGTGCCAGGGTGAAAATGCTGTTGTTTTGCCTGGCAGGTCTGATGTTTGTGCTGGTATCCATCCCCCCTCCTCCAACTGTGCTTTGTTCCCAGGCGTTTGGCCAGTCCTTCCTGCAGCCTGACATTCACCTGTTCAAGCAGAACCTCTTCTACCTGGAGACTCTGAACACAAAGCAGAAGCTGTACCACAAGGTGGGTCCTACCTCACCCTGTGCTCTCTGTGCATAGGAAAAGGTGGGAGGTGTTCTGGGATTCATTTGAAACTACTCAGAAATCCGGGTCAGGATTTGGGGGTTTTATGCCACAGCCTTTGGGTGGTTGCATTGCTCTGGGTGGCTGYAGTGGGGTTACCACTTCCCTGATACTGGGAACTGGGAATGGGAGGGATCTCAGCTCCAGTCAAAGCCAAGCCTTGATGTGTTTCCTCCTCTGACAGTGAGGGAAAGCAGAGAACACACAGTGACAGTGAAGTTTGTCTGGGGAAGTAGGAATTGGGATCATCAGTGGGGCAGTGAGTCCYTCCAGCACTCCCATGGGGGGCAGCAGCAGGTGTCCAGTATTCCCAGGTCACTGCCAGGTGCGAGTCTCCATCTCTCTTTGGACCCATCCTCCAGGCCCTCTAATCTAGCCCTGTGAGCTGCTGCCATGAAGGATTTCAGCTGGAATCCAGGGAGTCTGGTTAGCCTGGGAAAGCACAGCTTTCAGTTTTGCATCTGTGGTCACAACTGAAGRGCAGCCCTTCGTGTTCAGGTGCCTGGAGCAGACTTCCAGGAGGCTGGCCAGATTCCCTGGCTCTTGGAAGCACTGTGCAGGGCTACAGTGAGCTGGAGTTGGTGCAGATGCTGGTGGCTGTGCCAGTGCTTAAAACTTGGGTCAGAGCATGGAATCAGGGAATGGTTTGGGTTGGGAAGGACCTTAAAGCTCATCTCCTTCCATCCTCCTATCATGGCAGGGACACCTTCCACTAGCCCAGGTTGCTCCCACCTGGCCTTGAACACTTCCAGGGATGGGGCAGCCTCAGCTTCTCCGGGCAACCTGTGCCAGGGCCTCACCACCCTCACAGGGAACAGTTCCTTCCCAATATCCCATCTGACCCTGCCCTGTGTCAGTGGGAAGCCATTCCCCCTTGCCCTGTCCCTCCATCTCTTGTCCCAAGTCCCTCTCCAGCTCTTTTGGGGCCCTTTTAGGCACTGGAAGGGGCTCTGAGGTCTCCTTAAAGCCCCAAAGGATGAGGTAAGTGTGGCAAAATTCAATRTTAACTTTCAAACAGATGTTAATTTAGCTTACTTTAGCCATTTTTTGATCTGGCTTGGCTTAGAAAACCTCAGTGCTCACAAGAGTTTGCAGACACCACCGAAGCCACGGCTGCGGCCGCGGCCGCTCTGTCCTTGCTGGCTGCGTCCCCTGACCCATTCCTCTCTCCCCGTGCAGAAGATCTTCCGGACCACGATGCTGTTCCAGTTTGTGAACGTGCTGCTGCAGGTGCTGGTGCACAAGTCCCACGACCTGCTGCAGGAGGAGATCGGCATCGCCACCTACAACATGGCCTCGGTGGACTTCGACGGCTTCTACTCCGCCTTCCTGCCCGAGTTCCTGGCCAGCTGCGACGGCGTCGACTCCAACCAGAAGAACGTGCTGGGCAGGAACTTCAAAATGGACAGGGTGAGCAGGGGAGCTGCAGCAGGGTGCCGTTCCCGGGATGCATGGCTCTCCCCCCGCCCCCAGGACACGCTGGCAGCGTCTCCAAGCGGTGCTTTTTGTTCCCGACGTTCCCATGCTCAGCGAGCCCCGGCCGAGGATTTCTCTGCTGCTGTCTCGTGTCTCGGGCTGCCAGGTGCTGTGGGAGTTGGGGAATAGGTTTCCTAGGCAGTTTCCATAGGTAGGCTGACATTTTCCAGAGTGGGACGCTCGGATCCTTGCCTAAGTCTCGCTCCAGCTGCTGGCCAGATGTTTGAGGGTTGCAGTAAGGACAGAGTACCTGCAATGGCTCACAATTCCTTCAAACCCCTCGTGTGTTGGGAAGGAAATGTGTGGAATATCGTGGCAGAGCAGCAAGKTGGGGCTTCCATCTACTGAGGCTTGTCCATTGAGTGTTCCCTGTCCTGAGGGAGGTGATGGGGATTTGAGATGAAGGGTGAGGGTAGGAATGGAACCTTGGGAGAATTGGTTGGCTCTAGAAGGCAATTGCTCTTCAGGAAAATTAGCCCTTGTTAGGGAATGTGTGACAGCCAGGAGCATTGGCAGGAGGGCAGCAAGGAGTTACTGCTGCATCTGGCCAGGGAGCCAGGCTGGGAGAGCTGGAGGTGTTCACCTGGAGAAGAGGAGACTCCAGGGAGACCTTAAGAGCCCCTTCCAGAGCCTAAAGGGRCTCCAGGAGAGCTGGAGAGGGACTTGGGACAAGGGGGAATGGCTTCTCACTGCCAGGGGACAGGGCTAGATGGGATATTGGGAAGGAATCCTTCCCTGTGAGGGTGGTGAGGCCCTGGCACAGGTTGCTCAGAGCAGCTGTGGCTGCGCCATCCCTGGAAGTGTCCAAGGCCAGGTTGGTTGGGGTGTRGAGCAACCTGGAATAGTGGAGGGTGTCCCTTCCCATGGCAGGGGGACTGGATGAGTTTTAAGGTCCTTCCCACCCAAACCAGTCTGTCATTCCACGACCATTCCTGTTGTGCCTCACTGCCTGATGAGAAGCCAGTGCCAGGAGCAGAGCCTGGATCCCTGCAGGGAGCTCTGCAGGGAGCAGCTCTGCTCCAGAAACTGGCATTCCCTGGGCTCAGACTTGGTCAGAATGGATCTGTTCATGTGTGAACACACACTGGGTGTTTGCCCCTCTTGGTTCCTTTGTGTTCTCCAGTGTCACTCATTCCCAGCAGTCATTTTCTCTCTGGCAGGACCTGCCCTCACTCAGTTGTGCTCTCCCTTGCAGGACCTGCCGTCGTTCACGCAGAACGTGCACAGGCTGGTGAACGACCTGCGCTACTACAGACTGTGCAACGACAGCCTGCCCCCCGGGACTGTGAAGTTATAGTGACCGCACTGGACTCTGCCCTTCCCAGGGAACGGATCCGTGTCTGCCGCCGCCCCTCTCCCGGGCCCTGCCGGGCTGCAGCGCGGGGCTCCCGCCCGTGGCCACGCCCTGGATTCACCGCGCACCACCGCCGCTTCCTTTGAGTTCTCCTCCCCAGCCCGAGGCCCGCAGCTGGAGCCGGCAGGATGTGTCTTAACGCCCACCGGGGGGGCATCCCGACCGCTGGGAATTCCCTSTCCCGGGGCTTTCCCTCTGCTCCCGTAGCACTTTGTTGCGTCTGGAGGTGTCTGGAGAGATCATGTCCGTATCAAACACGAGGCAGAAGCGCCAAAGACCACTTCAGACATTCGTACCTTCGTGTCATTCCACCTTCCTGCCCTGCCCAGCTCTCGGGGGAGGAGTCTCCTGACGTTGGGACTGGTTTGGCACTTCTGTCACTCCCTTTGTTTTTAAATTGCCTTGAAAACCTCCCCGATGTCGGCGGGGATTTAGAGACTTTTTTTGGTTTTTTTTAAACGTTTTCTCATCATTCCATTGTGATACTAAAACAACATGCTTAATGGGAATAAAGTGCTTACTTTGTTGTTTTAAATAACTTGGGGCTGGGTTGGTTCCCCTCTCGGTCATTCTGTTAATGAACACTGAGTGATCCACAGCCTTTCCCAGGATCAGGAACGAGGAGGAGCCAACAAGGATCCCAACAAGTCCAGCAGCTCCTGGAAGGTGCAGATCAGTGGTAGCTTCTTCCTCCACTGTCTCCTCATTGTTTTCCTCCTGTGTTCCCCAGTGTTTCCTGTCACATGTTGTGGTGATCCATTCATTCCCTCCAGCACAGTTGTCTCAATCCATCATGAGGTGCCTGCAGGAAGAAATCCCACATTCCCAGTGAGCTTGGAGCTGAAGTTTACCCACTGGCCAGGGACCCAGCAAATCCCAGACACCAGTCAGGCAGGACCACCAGATTTTGTGGGGCTTGTGGATCTCTGATCATGCAGCTGAGAAGGATTTCTTTTCCMTGAGGTCTCTACTCAGGAAGCAGTATTAAATCAGTCTTTAGTTTTAAATGATAGAGGTGAAATTGGAGAGGAACTTTTCACAAGGGCCTGGAGTGACAGGGCAAGGGGGAATGGCTTCCCACTGCCAGGGAACAGGGTTAGATGGGCTATTAGGATGGAATTGTTCCCTGTGAGGGTGGGGAGGCCCTGGCACAGGTTGCCCGGAGAAGCTGTGGCTGCTTTGTCCCTGGGAATGTCCAAGGCCAGGTTGGAYGGGGCTTGGAGCAACCTGGGCTGGTGGAAGGTGTCCCTGCCCATGGCAGGGGGTGGCACTGGATGAGCTTTAAGGTTCCTTCCTMCCCAAACCATTCCATGATTCTATGAAATCAGCCTTAATTCCCTGTGGGGATGTGGATGTGAGGTGGCAGCACCTGGACAGCCAGGAGGTGTCGGGTGAGCTGGAGTGTAGCAGCACTCACTCCATGGTTCCTCTGGTTAAGTTTTGTGGACAAACACCCTTCCTTGTGCACGTTTGCCATGGGGAGATAACAGATGCTGTTGGGATAACCTGTGCAAGGGCCCAGTTGGATGCTTGGGCTCCCTGCCCTGAAGCAGGGTCCAAATGCCCAGGATGTGCCTCGCCTGAGACTGAGCTGCTTCCAGAGGGGTGAAGGAGGAGGGGAGAAGGTGGGTAATGATCTGTCCCCAGCCTTCCTGAGCTCCCTGCCAGCCACATCTGGAATAACGCTTGGAGTAACTCGGTGCCTCTCTCTCCACGTGAAACTTGGCGTCCTTGTTTTCCCTGCTGGTAATTGGGTGTGTGAAAATGCAKTGCAGAGCCCAGACCTGGAGCCTGTCCCTGCTCCTGGGCACTCASAGCAGCTCCGAGTTGCAGTGGGGGACACTGGAAGCTGCCTGCCACCTTCTCCACCAGCTCTCTGGCTGTGGCTCCCTGGGCATCCCAGCACAGCTCTCCAGGCTCATGCTGCTGCTGTTTCTTGGGGGGTGAAAGTTTTTCCCTTGGTCCTCAGTCAATGGCAGCAGCTGCCAGGTGGCCAAAGCCCAGGCTCCAACCTGCCCTGCCTTGTCCTAAAGCCTCTTTCCCCTTTGCCACCCACCTGTCCCGTCCTGCTGGCCTGGCAGAGCCTGGAGAGGGGCCTTACCCCCCCATCCCCTGTTTGGGGACAAAGTGTCTCTTTTCCACAACCTAGTGATGAATCCATTTGCCCATGGGCAGCCACTGAGGTGTTTTGGCCACGGTGCTGAGCACAGCAGGTGCCCAGAGCCCCCCTGCCCCACCTCAGGCTCTGGCAGGGGCTCTGGTCCCCCACTCCCTGTGCCTTGGGCAGGCAAGGAGGAAGCAAGGAGATTGGGATCAAGCCCTGCCCTCACAGCCTCTTACTTGCTGTGTGTGCCTTCGGGATGCTCCTCAATCCTTCAAATCAGCACGGATTCGAGAAACATGCTTGAAACAACCAGTTTTCCATGAATTTGTCAAGCTGCTCTCCCTGCGGGTGGCTGGAGTTTGCGATGCATGGGAAGCTCAAAAAGGAGTGATTTCCCAGCCTGGGGGCTGGAATCAGGCTTGGAGAAGTGATCAGAAGGGCTCCCACCTGCACAGTTCCTCTGCCCCCCAGGGTCTTGCACCCCTTCCCCAGCACCCACTCCATGTCCAGAGCAGAGCTGTGTCCCACAAAGCGGTGACACTGCCCTGGCTGCTCCCCCCTGTGACCCTTCCCAGGGCTGGGAATTCCCTTGTGTCCCAGCTCAGCCTGGCCTGGGCTAACCTGGGCTCTCCTTGCCTGGAAAACCAAGGGCAAAGCACGAGGCAGGTTTGGTTCCTGGCAGGGTCTGGCTGCCCCCGGGATGGGTGTGGGCTGTGCTCCCACCCTGGCAGGGCTGGGGATTCCAAACCGGGATGCTCCGGATCGAGAGGATTCTCCGTGCTGGGACGCTCCGGATCGAGATGCTCCCTGCGGGGATGCTCTGGATGGGGAGGATGCTCGGTCCCGGGATCTCCCGTGCAGGGACCGCAACCTCCCTGCCCCGGCGGCTGCTTTAAGGGGAGGGACGGAAGCCTGACCCGTCCCCGGGCTCGGCCGGGCCCTTAAAGCCTCCGCGGGCCGGGCGGGCCCCGCCGCGGCCGGTCCGACCCGCGGGGCCGCCATGGGCTCCCTGGGGCGCTGCCTGGCCCGGAGCCTCCCGCGGGGACCGCAGGGCCTGAGCCCCCCCGGGCCCCGCTGCTACGGCTCCGGTGAGACACGGCCCCGACCCTGTCCTGCCCCTGGGGACCCTGTCCCCATCCCTGTCCTGCCCCTGGGGACCCTGTCCCCATCCCTGACCTACCCCGGGGACCCGGCCCCCATCCCTGACCTGCCCCAGAGGACCCGGCCCCCATCCCTATGCTGCCTTCAGCCCCTTCCCTGTCCTGCCCCTGGGGACCCTGTCCCCTGCCCCATCCTGTCCCCAGTCCCCTGCCTGTCCTGTCCCTCAGGGCTCCTGTTCCCGTCCTGTCCCCGTGGTGCCCGGTGTCCCCGGTCCCCCAGCTCCCCCTCCCTCCATCCCGGCCGGGTGGCGGCTCACGGGGTCTTCACCCCTTTGTGGTGTGAGTCGGTGCCAGGGTGTCCTGTCCCCTGCCCCGTGTGCCGGGATGGGGCAGCGGCCGGAGCTGGCGCTCCCTGAACGTCCCAAGGGGTTTATGTCCCCAGGGCTGGGATGGAGGGACCTCTGTGCCGTCCTGGGAGGACACGGCAGGATCCTGGCAAAGCCGAGCCATGTTCCGCAGTGCCTGGGGAAGCAGCTGAGCTCGTGGGGTCTGTCCGACTCTGCCCCCCAGCACTGAGGCCACCCGGCCTCGCAGCCCGGGACGCGTCCCCGCAGCCTGGGATTGGCAGTGAAGCACCACGGCTTGGTGTCCTCTGTCCCTCTCTCTTCCCCTCCTTCCTGTCCCCTCTGTCCCTCCAGCGGATGGGATGCGCTGTCCCTTGGGGGACTTCTGTCCCCTCCTGCGGCGCAGCTGCGGCGGAGCCAGCGGCGGGGTCAGACCCTGCTGTCCTCCGGGTGACAGCGGTGCCGGACCCTGCCATCCCACGGTGCTCGGCTTTGCTCGCCACCAACGGGGGGCTGTGACCAGGGACCCTCCGGGCAAGGGGAAGGAGCCGGGGCCGGGGGGAGGTGGCACCCGCAGCCCCGGCCCCGGGACACGGCAGAGCGGAGCGATCAGCCGAAGGCAGAGACACCCCTGGCTTAAAGGGTGTCTCCTGGCCACGGCCATGTCCCCAACACCCATCGGGGCTTTGTGGCATGTCCACTGGGACCCCGCCAGCCTGAGAGGCACAGCTTGTCCGGGGAATATGGCCCCGGGATGGGATGGGGACGGGGATGGGGACGGGGTCCCGTTGGCAGCCGCTGGGACCGAGCACAGCCCGTGGTGCCACGGAGGGGACAGGCTGGGGTCCTGGGGTCCTGCTGCCCGTGTCCGGCGGGGTCCCGTGCCCCGCGGTGCTGACACTGGCCCCGGTCCCCCGCAGCCCCCCCGGCGCTGCAGGAGAAGACGCTGGTGGTGGCCAAGCCGGACGCGGTGCAGCGGCGGCTGCTGGGGGACATCATCCAGCGCTTCGAGCGCCGCGGCTTCAAACTGGTGGCCATGAAGCTGCTCCAGGTACCCGGCCCGGGCGGGGAACGCTGCTCCGGAGCCGGCGCGGGGGTGCCGGGAGGGAGTGCGGCCGGAGGGCACTGCCCCGGTGTCACTGTCCCCACCTCAGGCGGACCGCAGGCTCGTGGACCAGCACTACGAGCAGCTGCGACAGGAGCCCTTCTACCCCGCGCTCGTCGCCTACATGACCTCGGGGCCGGTGGTGGCCATGGTGAGGGGACGGCGCGGGGGTCCCGGGGGTCCCGGGGGCGCGGGGGGGCTCAGCCGTCCCTGTCCCGCAGGTGTGGGAGGGCTACAACGTGGTGCGGTGCTCGCGGGCCATGGTTGGGGACAGCAGCGCCGTGGGGACCATCCGGGGGGATCTCAGCGTGCACGTCACCAGGTAGGGCCGCGGCCGGGGCGGGACCCCACGGCCGCGGCACCGTCCCCATCCCTGTCCCCTCACAGGAACGTGGTCCACGCCAGTGACTCCGTGGATTCGGCCCGGCGGGAGATCGGCTTCTGGTTCCAGCGGGACGAGCTGGTGGCCTGGGAGAGCGGGGACAGGGACAACATCTACGGGCTCTAGGGCCAGACCCCGGCCTGGGGGGACCCCCCGCCCTCCAATAAACCCTACTGCCTCCAGCCCCGACTCCAGTCTCCTCCCTTGGATGCCACCAGCAAGCGCTGGGGGACTCTGGGAGACACTGGGATATCCCCAGAGGGCACTGGGATGGCACTGGGAAGCTCTGCGGGGGCACTGGGATGTCACTGTGAAGTGCTGGACTGTCCCTGAGGGGCGCTGGGGTAGTACTGGGAAGAACTGGGATGTCCCTGCAGAGGCACTGAGAAACTCTGGGAGCCACTGGGATCTCACTAGGATTCTGGGAAGCTCTGGGATGCATTGAGGTAACACCAGAGGGCACTGGGGTGTTACAGGAAAGCTCTGGGAGGCACTGGATGGTCCATGGAGGACACTGGAATGTCCCTAGAGGGCACTGGGGTGGTACTGGGGAGCTCTGGGAGGCACTGGATTGCTCTGGGAGCACTGGGACAGTAGTGAGGAGTTCTAGGAGCCACTGGGGTGGTACTGGGAAGCTCTGGGAGGCATTGGCATATCCCTGTGGAGGCACTGGGAAGTTCTGGCAGGTACTGAGCAGTATTGGGAAGCTCTGATAGTCACTGGGATGTCCCCAGGGGCCACTGGGACAGTACTGGGAAGCTCTGTGAGGACTGGATTGCCCTGGGAGCACTGCAGCAGTAGCAGGGGGCTCCAGGTGATACTGGGATGCCTCTGGGAGGCACTGGCGTGGTACTGGGAGGCTCTGGGAGACACTGGGCTGTCCGTGGGGAGTACTGGGGTTGTGCTGGGAAGCTGTGGGATGTCACTGCTCTGTCCGTGGAAGGTACTGGTTAGTACTGGGAAGCTTTGTGAGGCACTGGGATGCCCAAGGGTGGCACTGGGCTAGTTCTGGGATGCACTGGGATGTCCCTGGGAGCACTGGGGTGGTACTGGGAGACTCTGGGAGCAGGGGGTCATACTGAGAAGCTGTGGATGTCCATGGACTGTTCCTGGGGGGCACTGGATCGGTACTGGGAAGCTCTGTGAGAAACTGGGATAGTACTGGGACGCTCTGGGATGAACTCCAGGAGCAGTGAGGCAGTACTGGGAAGGTCTGGGAGGCACTGGGACGATACTGGGAGGCTCTGTGAAGCACTGGGCTGTGCCGGGAGGGGCTGCAGGAGCCTCTGCAGGTCGCTGGAAGAGACCAGGATGGGGGTCTGGGCTCTAATGGCAGAGGCTTCATGGGACAGTGGGACACCACCGGGAACCACTGGGTGGCACTGAGACAGCACTGGGACACCACTGGGTGGCACTGGGACACGCCTGGGTGTCGCTGGGCAGCACCGGATGGCGCTGGGACACCACTGGGTGGCACTGGTACAGCACTGGGAAGCATTGGGACACCACTGTGTGGCACTGGGACACCACTGGATGGCACAGGAAGGGAGCACTGGGAGGACTGGGACAGCACTGGATAGCATTGGCACACCACTGGACAGAACTGGGAGGGAGCACTGGGATACCGCTGGGAGCACTGGGACACCACTGGGATGTCACTGGGGGCACTGGGACAGCACTGGGACATCACTGGCAGCACTGGAATGTCCTGGGAGCACTGGGATGTCACTGGGGCAGCACTGGGACAGCATTGGGATGTCACCGGGAGCACTGGGATGTCACTGGGACAGCACTGGGACAGTGCTGGGACAGCACAGGGACAGCACTGGGATCACTAGGATGTCACTGGGATGTCACTGGGATGTCACTGGGAACACTAGGATGTCACTGGGATGTCACTGGGGTGGCACTGGGAGCACTGCGAGCACTGGGATATCACTGGGATGTCACTGGGATGTCACGGGGAGCAGTGGGGTGGCACTGGGAGCACTGGGATGTCACTGGGATGTCCCTGGGATGTCCCTGGGAGGAGTGGGATGTCCCTGGGATGTCCCTGGGAGCACTGGGAGCACAGGAATGTCCCTGGGTGTCCCTGCGATGTCCCTGGGGTGTCCCTGGGGTGTCCCTGGGGTGTCCCTGGGATGTCCCTGGGGTGTCCCTGGGGTGTCCCTGGGGTGTCCCTGGGATGTCCCTGCGATGTCCCTGGGGTGTCCCTGGGGTGTCCCTGGGGTGTCCCTGGGTGTCACGGGCACAGCTCCGGTCGCTCCGCGCTGCCCCCGCTGCAGTTCCGGCCGCGGCCGCAGGGGTGCGCTGTGTCCGGCGCGCTCCCGTTGCCGGGCGACGGCGGCGGCGCCCGCGCAGGCGCAGAGAGCACTGCCCGCCCCTCTCGCCATGGCCGAGGCCGCCGCGGCCGCGCCGGTGCCGCCGGACGAGGACGGGGACGAGTGCCTGCCCCAGTACCGGCACCTGCTCAGCCCCGACCTGCTCGCGTGAGTCCCGGGCTCCGGGGGGCCCGCCGCGGCCGCCTCCCCGGGGCCCGGCTCTGACCGTGCCTCTGTCCCCGCAGGGGCCAGGTGGCCTTCATCACCGGCGGCGGCTCGGGCATCGGCTTCCGCATCGCCGAGATCTTCATGAGGTGCGGGAGCCCCTGCGCGGGGACGGGCCCCTCCTTCCTTTCTTCTTTCCCTACTTCCCTTCTTCTCTTCCCCCCTCTTCCCTTCTTTTCCCTCCCTTCCCTTCACCCCTTTTCTCTTCTCTTCCCCACCTTCCCTCTCCCCACTGTGGTAGCAGGCCCTGGAAGAGCCGCGATGTGAAGCCGAGGGCAGCAGAGCCCTCAGGGACGCTGCGGGGTCTGCGGGCGCGGGGCCGGCCCTGTCCCAGCCCGGGGCACGGCTCTGGCCCTGCCCTCCGCGTCCCGCGGGCTCGGAGCAGCAGCAGTCCGTCCAAGGAACACCCGGACTCCTGGTGATCCCGAGGTGCCGGTGAGGAGCCCGGCCCTTCTCACCCGCGCCTTCCCCGCAGGCACGGCTGCCGGACCGTCATCGCCAGCAGGAGCCTGGAGCGAGTGTCGGAGGTGAGTCCGGGCTCCCGCGGGAGAGCCGCGAGCTTCCACTCCACTCTCCGCTCTTTCTGCTCTCTCCCAGTGGAGCTGGGAGCTCTGGGAGTGGTGCAGCAGGAGGAATGGCTTCCCAGGGCTGCCCAGTCTCCCAGCTCTGGGCACTCCAGCGGTGCTGGGCAGGGTGGGTGCGGGTTTGGCGGGGCTGCACCCACTGCACCTCCAGCACAGTTAACTTGGAACCTGCTTTGGGGGGCTGTGCCACACACCATGATGGTTTTCGGTGGGTGAGACAGACAGAAACGAGCTGTGGGGGAGGTTTGTCAGCAGGGCAGARCCCAAGGTGGGACTTAAACCTCAGCTTGGAGTAGGACCAGACCCCAAGGGTTGTGTGGGTTGAGGTGGCTTGCCTCAGTGATCCTGTGTTTTAGGGCAGAGGGGAGGGTGCAGGTGTGGTTGGCTGTTATTTCACATTCCCTCGTGCTCACATGCCAGAAAAAGCTGCAAAGCTCAGCAGGCTTTTAGTCTTCAGGGGCCAGAGTCTTCTAAGGCCACAGAGGCTCCTGGTGCTTGGGACTCAAAACCTCTCACAGAAGGGCCCAACAAGCCTAAAAGAGAAGTTGGAGCATCTCTGGGTGTTGTGTGGAGCTGCTGCTGAGCTTCTGGGTCCCCTGTGCTTAATTTGCTGGGGAAAATCTTATTCTTCGTGAGCCACAGGGGTGGCTTGTGACAAACCCTGAGCCGCAGAGCTGGCCTGTCTCACAGCCTGACACCTGGCTGCTCTGCCTTTGCCCTTTTGCCCACTGACTTTTTGGATCTAAAGGTTAATTATGCCTGGACTTGTGCCAAAAATTCCCTGCTGGGGTCCAACCTTTGTACCTGCCCTGCAGAGATGTTGCTGGGATGTGTTGTGTCCATGGCAGCCCACGGAGGTAACTGGGTCTTGCAAGCTGTGGCCTCAGGGCCAGCCCAGCATCCACTTCGGTTGGGATACAACATGCAAGAGCTTTCCCTGGCTACCCCAGGGCTACCAGGGTGCTGCCAGGCTGGAGCTGGCTGTGTTTAGGCAGGTCCCTCCCCTGCCCACACTGTTTGCTGTGTGCTGACAGGGACGTGGCTCCTGCCTGACTTTGTGCTCACCTGATACAAGTCTGGGTCCAACCCCTGCTGAAGGAGAGAGTCCCAGAAAGAATCTCAAGTCTCTTTTTGTTGTTGCAGGCCTCGAAGAAGCTGGTGGCAGCCACGGGGCAGCAGTGCCTGCCTCTGTCCATCGATGTCCGGCAGCCCCAGACCATCGCCGCGGCAGTGGATGAGGCATTGAAGGAGTTTAAGAGGATTGACATCCTCATTAACGGTGAGGATGGAGTGGGCAGAGGGAGGATTTGGGACAGGCTCGCTGCTGGGAAGGGTGTTTTCCTGTTCAGGCATCCCTGGGAGCACAGAGGAAGCAGAGACCCATTTGTGGTACATGGCCATCCCTGCCTGGCTGGCTGTGGATCATCCCTGCTCCCCTCATGCTGGCTGTGCTGCTGGGCACCCAGAGCCACCAGTTTATCCCTTAGCAGGGGTGTCTCCACGTGCTCTCCAGTCTGTCCAGACTGTATACCTGACCCTCCCTGCCCCAGAAGTGCCCTGACCCTGCTGGATCTGTCCCAGCCCTGTCCTGACTGTTCCTGTGGTTCAGGTGCTGCGGGGAACTTCCTGTGCCCGGCCAGTGCCCTATCCTTCAACGCCTTCAAGACAGTGATAGACATCGACACCATTGGCACCTTCAACACCTCCAAGGTCCTCTTTGAGAAGTATTTCCGGGTGAGTGGCACGGAGCCAGAGGCAGGGGGTAGTGTCTGACCACACTCTGCTCCTGAGGAATTCAGGGAAGTGTGGATGGCACAAGGGAGCGCAGCACCCCTGTACCCAGGGCAGTGTAGCTGGGCCTCCCTGCATGGATCCACTCTGTTCCCTTCCAGGGATCCCAGCCCCAAACTGGGAATCCTGCCTGTCCCTTGCCCTGGGGCTTTGGGCTTTTTGGTGGGAAATTTGCTCTGCCACCTGAAGAAGCTGTGATCTGCTGCCCCTTTTCCAGCTCCGCTGCTTTTCCTTGGCCTTTCCTTGTTCCCTGCATGTCCCACCACTGGCTGCCCCAGCCCTGAGGTTGGGTGGGCAGAGCTGCTCCAGTGACGGCTTGGCAGTGCCCACGGCTGACTGTCCCTCCTAGCCCAGCTCTCCTGTCCCCCACAGCCCTGTGTGACCCTTTGTGCTGTTCCATGCCTAACTCCACATGTGCTTTCCTTCCCCAGGACCACGGTGGGGTCATCGTGAACATCACTGCGACGCTGAGCTACCGAGGGCAGGCCCTCCAGGTGCACGCTGGGGCTGCCAAGGCTGCCATAGGTACCTCCACACTCCCTGCTGGGGCTCTGAGCTGTGTGGGGGCAGGAAAGAAGCTCAAATATTGTGATGGGAAGATGTCTTGGGGAGGGACAAGCATGAATCGGTGTGGTTACCGCATGCTTGGGGTTGGGATGAGGCTCTTCTCCCCCCCAGGGCCTTTTCCTCTCGGCCAGCGTCTTCTGTGGCTTTTTTTCCCCCCCTTAAAAAATGCTGCTGGAATGGCTGTGCTGCCTGTTTCTCACTGCTGCTGTAATCCCTCCCCAGATGCCATGACCCGTCACCTCGCTGTGGAGTGGGGACCCAACAACATCCGAGTGAACAGCCTGGCCCCTGGCCCCATCACGGGCACCGAGGGCTTCCGGCGCCTGGGTGAGGCAACGTGGGCTCCCGGCCCTGCCTGTGGCAGTGCCCTGCTGGCATCCCCTGGGAGGGGACCGGGAGGGACCCCAGTGCCACACAGCTCATGGGGTGTTGCTGCTGGGCACGGCTGTGCTGCGGCTTGGCCGGCACATCTCTGTGGGAACAGCCCCTCCTGCACCCCTGGTACCTCACAGGGCACCGGTTTGGCAGCTTTTGATGCCATGATGGAACGTGCTTCCCCAAAACTCAGCCTTGCCAGGCTGGGAAAGACGTGGAGCTTGTAGAGTGGGTCCAGAGGAGGCCACGGAGATCATCCAAGGGCTGGAGCCCCTCTGTTCTGGAGCCAGGCTGGGAGAGCTGGGGGTGTTCACTTGGAGAACAGAAGGCTCTGGAGAGACCTCAGAGCCCCTTCCAGGGCCTAAAGGGGCTCCAAGAGAGCTGGAGAAGGACTTTGGACAAGGGCTTGGAGTGCCAGGACAAGGGGGAATGGCTTCCCACCGCCAGAGGGCAGGGTTAGATGGGATATTGGTAAGGAATTCTTGGCTGTGAGGGCGGGAGGCCCTGGCACAGGTTGCCCAGAAAAGCTGTGGCTGCCCCAGGATCCCTGGAAGTGTCCAAGGCCAGGGTGCATGGGGCTTGGAGCAGCCTGGGATAGTGGAAGGTGTCCCTGCCCATGGCAGCCAGGGAGAAGGAGAGATTCCTTCCAACCCCAACCATTCCATGATTCTATGGCTCTAAAGCTCTCCAAGTCCTGTCTTGAGCTCGCTGTGTCAGTACAAAGCCCACTGCGGGGCTTGAGCTCCCCTCCTTTAACTCTTAACAGGCTTTTATCCCTGGCTGTCCCCAGGGCTGTGCCAGGATCTCACCCAGGTTCCCCGGAGCACTCAGCAGTGCTGCAGTGCCTGGCAGGCCGTGCTGGTGGGCAGTGCTCCCACGATCCAAACCGACTCTTTCCTGCCCCTTTTAGGTGGGAGAATTGCCGAGAAGTCCAACCAGTTTGCCGCGATCCCGCTGCAGCGCGCGGGGAACAAGACGGAGATCGCCCACAGCACCCTGTACCTGGCCAGCTCCCTGTCCTCCTACGTCACCGGCACCACCCTGGTCGTGGACGGCGGGAGCTGGCTCACCTCCCCCAACAGCTTCACGGCCTTGCTGGGTATTGCCTCATCCTCTGCTAAACTCTAGGTGACTGCATTTCCCCGTCGTGGGATTGGAGCAGGGCTCCTCAGGGAAGCGCTGCTTTTCCCTGTGGGACAGGGCACAGGTCCATGAGGAGCGGCTGGGAGGGCTCAGCCTGGAGAAAAGGAGGCTCAGGGGGGACCTTCTGGCTCTCCACAACTCCCTGACAGGAGGGGGCAGCCAGGGGGGGTCGGGCTCTGCTCCCAGGGAACAAGGGACAAGATGAGGAAAAGCCTCAAGTTGTGCCAGGGGAAGTTTGGATTGGATATTGGGTAAAATTTCTTCACTAAAAGAGTTGTCAGGCACTGGCACAGCTGCCCAGGGCAATGGTGGAGTCTCCATCCCTGGAGGGATTTCAAAGCTGTGTGCATGTGGCACTTGGGGACATGGGTTAGTGGTGGCCTTGGCAGGGCTGGGGGAACAGTTGGATTTGATGGCCTCAGAGGGCTTTTCCAACCTAAACAATTCTGTGATTCTCTAGGGGCATGGCTGCCATAGCAGTGGGTACAATGACCTCGTGGACAGTCCTAGGAATGACTTGGGAAGAGCAGGAGAACTTGCTGGGTTTTCCCTTTGAGCCTGGGTTGTGACATGGTGTCTGTTGTCCAGACACCTCTGAGTGTCCCCCAAAGCAACATGATACCCATTTTCTGTGCCCCAGGAGCAGGACTGGGCACAGAGAATCCCAATAGTCTCTTCCCTCCATGAATTCCTGCAGCATGGCAGGGGAAGGGGTCTCCTTCCTTCCCCTCTTCCCTGCTTGGCAGCCTCCCTGAAGGCAGGCCCTGGCAGGGCTCTGTCCCCACCTCCACCCTCTCTTGCAGATGTCTGGGCTGCAGGAGCAAACCAACCCCACTGATGGACAGCCTGGGACTGACCGGTGGACAGATGTGACCTGGGACACCACGTGGGGACGTCTCCCAGAGCCAGTGCCCACAGCCACAGCCTCTCATCGGCCACTGGTGGCGGTGGTGGCACTGCCAGCCCCGTGCCTGCCTGGGGGACAGAGCTCTGGGGGTGCTGGGTGGGGAACAAGCCCACGCCATCCTGTGCCATTACTGTGAGCTGACGTGGCTGAGGGCACAGGGACAGCACGGAGGGCTGGGGTGGTCGCTGTCCTTTTGTGGCTCCCTCCAAGCTGCTCTCCTGGCCTTTCCCAAGCAGTGCCGTTCATGGATATCCGTTCTCTTCCTCCCCTCTCCCCCGTCTCAGCCTGAGAACTGCCCAAGGCCTGCAGCAGCAGCTCCTTTTTGGGAGGGGGAGCAGCTCAGCCCACCTGGGCTCGGGGTCACCCAGCATGGTGGGCCCAGCTCTGCCTTGGCAGCTCTCGGGGGAGAAACCCTGGCAGGGGGAAGTGGCCTCGTCCCTTCAGGGGGTCCTAAGTGGGACAGTGGCCCTGGGAGGCTGCCATGGATGCAGCTGGGATGCCCCTTTCCCAGGAGCAGAGATGGTGTGAGGGCAGATCCCCCCAGGCCTGGCCCAGCACTGCAGCACTGTAGGTGTCCAGTGGTCTGTCCACACCCATCTGTCTGTCACACCAGTGTCGCTGTCTCCTTCCAGACACTCGAGCTGAGGGTAAATGAAGGGCTAGAACTGCAATCCAGTCCTTTCCAAGCAGGATGCTGGGCTGCAGGAGCTGCTCTGGGGCGCTGCCAGAGCCATCCCTGGTGCCAGCGCCCCCGGGGGACACGCGCTGCTCGTGTGCAGCCTCCTGCTGCTGCGGGCAGTTTTTAGGCTCACCCTGAATTCCATGAAGCTTGTTCTCCCACTTAATTGTATTTCCTACTTGATTGTAGACTTGCCAGGTTTTGCTCTTTCCTCCAGGCCACGAATAAAGAACTTGCACCCTGAGCAGTGATGCTTCTCTGCTGCACCAGTCCTCATGCCCTGCCCGGCTGACTGGTCCTGGTGGTCAGAACCGGGCCCTGAAGGAGAGGGAGGACCACTGCTCCCACTGGCAGAGCCTTGTGTGGCCCCAGTCCCGGGCACTGTGGTGTCCCAGAGCTCCAGGCCAGCAGGTGGCTCTGGGAAGGCAGTTCCAGCAGCAGAGGTGCTGAGGGATCCAGTGAGAGACACAGCCCTTCAGAGGGATGGGGATGCACGGCTTGTGCTGGGATCTGGGTATTGTCCTTTGCCCAGGCTCCTGGGATTTCCCTCCAGCCACAATATCCCTCTTTCTAGAAATCAGGATGTATTTTGTCCTGGAGAAAACATCCATTGTGTGGTGTGTGTTGGTCCTTGCTGCCCAGCTGCAGCCTTGCCTCTGAGGTGCACCCCTGTTCTGGGAGGCTCCATGTATTTCACTGTCTGGTTTAACCATGGCCAGGTGACTTGGGCACTGTCAGGGCTGTTCTGGCTCCGTGGCCACCAAAGGAAGAGGGAGCAGAGCTTGGCCATATGCTTCCAGCACCAGGGGAAGGACAGAGCTCCGAGCCCGACCTTGGCATGGCCTGGAGCTGCAGGAACCGCTGGAGGGGCGCAGAGCCACTCACAGCACCAGGCTGGCACCTCCTTGTTCCCCTGCCAGCCCCATGCAAGCAGGAACCCTGGCTGCTTGACTTCTGGGAACTGGGAATTGTGTTGCCCAGGGGATTTTGCAGGGAATGGTTTAGGCAGGTGTCACCCAGGGAAGAGGAGCCAGTGCACCCGTGCCTTCCTCTGTGGGACCGACAAAGGAGCCCCCTCCCACCCTGCTCACTTTTGGGAATGGCTGCGATGTGGGAAACGATTTGGAGTGGAGGTTTCCATCATTCCGAGCGCTGGAGTGATTGGACAGGCGTGACATCCTCAGCTCTCGGGGCTGATCATGCTGGGAAGCTTTGGGAAAGCCGTGCTGGGGGACACATTGTGGCCCAACCAGGCTCATCCTGAGGCATCCCTCACACCCATGGCCTGGGCAGGGTCACTGTGGCCAGGGGCGCTCTTGCTCATCGAGTTTGCTGCTAATTATACCCTGAGGCTGTAGTTCCACTCTCTCGGCCAGCTCAGGGGTGTGTTAGTGGGGTCATCCCGGTGTTCCAGCAGAGCCTGCAGGCTGTGAGCCCCAAACACGGGCATTCAATAATTCAGGACATGGTCCCAGGTGTGTCCTGGGGCGCCACTTCCCCCTGGAGCAGTTCAGGGGTCTTGGCGCACAGTACCGTCCCAGAGGGGTTTGGAGATCCTGGAGCACGGTTCATCCCCCCGGATGGGTCTGGGGATGCTGGAGCACGGTTCATCCTCCTGGATGGGTCTGGGGATGCTGGAGCACGGTTCATCCCCCCGCATGGGTTCGGGTGTCCCGGTGCACGGTTCATCCCTGGGGCCGTTCAGGGGTCCCGGTGCCCGCTGCCCCCCGGAGCCGTTCGGGGATCCCTGTGCACGGTTCATCCCCAGGGCGGTTCGGGGGTCCCCACTCAGGGTCCGTCCCGGAGCCGCTCGGGGGTCCCGGTGCTCGGTGCCCCGCTCCGGTCCCACGTGCTCGCGCGCCGCGTGGCTCCGCCCCTCCCCGCCGGCCCCGCCCCACGCCGCGCGCGAGCCGGAGCAGGGGCGTGGCCTCGCGCGGGCTCGCGCCGCGGAGGGGCGGGGCGCACCGGCAGGCGAGTGACGTCACCGCCCCGGCTACTGCGGCGGCGGCCGGGCTGGATCCGCCGGTTCTCCGCGGGCGGCCCCGGAGCGGCGGCGCGGGCGGGCGGGCGCCGGGCTTGTTTCTAGGCGCCGCCGCCGCCTCCTCAAACCCCCGGCCCCGGGCGGGACCCGCGGTCCCGGCGCTCGGAGCCGCCGCTCCCCGGGCGGGGCGGGACCGGCGGGGCCGCCCCCGGTGGCGGCGGGCGGGGCCGGCGCTCCTCGCACAAAGCCGTGAGTGCCGCGGGGACCGCACCGGCACCGGCACCGCCCCGATGTGAGCGGGGCATGGCCGCGGGGCATGGCCCGGGGCGGGCGGCGGCGGGCGCGGAGCGCCGGTAGTGAACATGGAACCGCGTCCGCCTGCGACCGAGCCCCCGCTGCCCCGGGGGCCGGGACCGGGGCCCGAGCCGGAGCTGGAACCGGAGCCGGAACCGGAGCCGCAGCTGGACCTGGAACCGGAGCCGGACCTGGACTTGGAACCGGAACTGGGGCCGGAGCTGGACCTGGAACCGGAGCCGGAGCTGGAACAAGAGCTGGACCTGGAACCGGAGCCAGAGCTGGAACCGGAGCTGGATGTAGAACCGGAGCCAGAGCTGGACCTGGAACCGGAGCCAGAGCTGGAACCGGAGCTGGATGTAGAACCGGAGCCGGACCTGGACCTGGACCTGTGGGCGCTTGAGCCCGCCGATCCCGGGCCGGGGCCGCCGCCCTGGTGCCCGGGGGAGCCCGGGGGCAGCTCGGCCCCGGGGGGCCCGGCCGAGCCCCCGCCGGAGGAGGAGCCGCGCCTCCGCCCGGTCTTCGACGCCCTGGACCGCGACGGCGACGGCTTCGTGCGCGTCGAGGAGTTCGTGCAGTTCGCCACGGCCTACGGCGCCGAGCAGGTGAGCGCCGGGCCGGGACACCGGGCACCGGGCACCGCCACCGCACCTGCCCGCGGCGGCCCCGCGCTGGGCCCAGGCCGGCGGTGGCTCCGGGCCGATGTCACCCCGTGGGTGTCCGCTGGCCCCGCCACCCAAGGGTGATGGTGATGGTGGTGGTGATGGTGGCTCCTGTCCGGCCCTTGGAGAGCCTTCAGTGTCCCCAAGGGCAGCGCTGGCATCGCCGGCCCCGCCGTCGCCCCGGTGAAGGGCACGCGTGGGCTCGAGCGGCTCCCCCCGCCCCTCCTGCGGCCACGGGGAACCGGAGCTCTCGTGTTCCAGGTCCCGACCCGCTGGGAGCGGCGTCCCCACAGTGCCGCGGGGAGCCGGCATCCCCGCTCTTTGTTCTCCGTCGCTGGCGCCGTGGGGTTTGGCTGGGCAGCGGGGACACCCCGGGATGTGGGGCTGCTCCGTGCCCCCCTTGCGGGCACCGCACTAGCCATGGATCACCTCCGTAGTGGGGAGCATCCCTGCCCACGGCAGGGGCTTGGAACGAGATGATCCTTCAGATCCTTTCCAACCAAACCATTCGTGGCCCCATGCTGCCTCATTTATCCCGGGTTTGACAGCCTGAATGTGCATTTTCCCCCCTTTCCGCCGCTTTGTGCCCTGGCGAGCTGTGCTCCCCTGCAGCAGATCAGCTGCGATGTAATTTGAAGCTGCCTGCTCTGACCCAAAATGGAGCGAGCTCCGGCAGCGCTCACCAGGGGATGGAGATGGATTTGTTGGCGTTCCATGCACTGGCCAGTGCTGGCATCGCTACCAGGAAAAAAGGGTTTATTTTTTCAAGGCGTGCAGGTATTGCTGTGAAGTTTCCCTGTACCTGCCCAGATCTGCTCTCCTTCTCCATCCGTGGCTGCTGCGCGGGTGTTTAAGTGCCATGACAAAGCAAATCATGTGTGAAGGAGGCTTTGGGTGGAGGAGGGCTTTTCATCCCTGCCCTCGTGCTACGAACACCTCTCAAAGATAAAACCAAGGTATTTATTTTAGAAAAATAGCCCCGCAAAGCGGAGATGGGCAACTTCTTTGTGCCGCTGGTGAGGGCACTGTGCGTGCAGAGGGTCTCGTGGTGTGAGCACAGGTACCTTGGCTGCTCCTCCTCCGCTGGGGGAGAGAGGATTCGTTCACAAAGCCTCTGGTTTGCGCTGTCCTGCCGCGCTCGGGGCTCGCCGTGTCCCGCCGCTGTCCCCGGCGGAGGAGGCAGGAGCAGACGGAGGATCCCGGACCCCGCACGCGGTGCCACCTCCCGGGGGGGACTCTTTGCCTTCGTGTCCCTCTGCACTTGGCGTGGAGCAGCCCAAGGACGTGGGGAACGGGGACAGGCCGGGGACAGGGGACGTGGCAGGTGGCTCTGGCACGCGCGGCTCAGCCCGGCAGCACCCGGGGCCGGCGTGGGGATGGTGCCAGAGGTCCAGAGGGGCCACGCTGGGCCTGGAAAACACCCTGGGGCCGTGGCCTGGGGAGTGGCTGTGAGCTGTGAAGGTCACTCCAGAGCTCAGCAGGTGCCCCCAAAGGTTCTGTGCCGCTGGAAGGTGTCTGTCCCTATGGACCTGGCTGGGAAGGGGCTGTCTGCAGGCTCCTTGTTCCCTCCTGCTGAGCACAGCTAATGCTGCCTGTGCTGGTATAAACGATGCTTTTTAGACCCATTTCTCTTCAGCAGGAGTCTGGTACAGGCTCCTTAGTGTGCAGAACAACGGGGTGTTGGTACAGAGAGTGCTGAGCACCTTGGGGAGGTTGGTGCGGCAATGCCTGAGCCAACAGGTCCTGGATGCTCCAGGGGACTGGCAGAGGAGGAAAAGCGATGCCTGTGGTGAATTGTGTGTGCAAGAGGACCTGGTGTGAGTCCGCAGCTTAGGAAAGCACGAGGGCACACTGAGGGAGAAGGAGGAGGGGTTGGTGATGGGGTCTGTAAGCTCCTAGCAGATCATGGAATCATAGAATATCCTGGGTTGGAAGGGAGCCACAAGGATCATGGATCCAACCCCTGGCCCTGCACAGACACCCCAACAATCCCACCCTGTGCATCCCTGGGAGTGTTGTCCAAACGCTCCTGGAGCTCTGGCAGCCTTGGGGCTGTGACCTTTCCCTGGGGAGCCTGTTCAGTGCCCACCACCCTCTGGGGGAAGAACCTTTTCCTGATCTCCATCCCAACACCCCTGATGTGCACAGTAATAAAGGGAGGAGTTCTGGGCAAGTTTCTTGACCTATTTTGCTTGAAGCAGCTGGAACTTGGGCCCAAAACGAGACTTTTGGAAAATGCAGATCCAGCCCAGGTGAAAGTTGAAGGGGGGGAACGTCCCCAGTGGGTAAAACGGTGTTAAGGTGACTAAATGGGAACCTCAAGATGTAAATAAAGGTCGTGCTACAAGCAGAACGGGGATGCTGTGAGAGAGGGGCCAGGGTCTGATGGCTGGATGGATAATCACAAAGGTATCGTAGCAATCAGCAGGGAGTTAATGAGGAACAAATTCCATCTCTCTTGCGGGAGGTACCTGCTTCCTTTTTTCTTCCCCTCCTTCCTCCTGGCTGCTGCCCACAGGGGTGGGCTCACAGCGGTGGAACAAATGGCTAAATTTAAGCACCATAACCGGCTGATTCCCGAGGCTGGAGAGGGCTGAAGGGTTAAGGAGAGCCTGTGTGTGTGTATCCACATGGATGAGGAGCTGGAGAGCAGCAAGTGTTGTCTTTAGCGCTCAGTCAAACACCAGAGGCATTCATGGGCTACTGAGCGAGTGCTGTCAGCTCGTTTGGCTGCAACAATTATTAGCTAAATGTCAAAGGGAAGGCACCAGCTGGCGGTTGTTCCACAAACACGAGGGGATTGTGGATTTCTGTTCGGGTTTTTTACTTTTTTTTTCCTCCCCATGGGGAGAAAAGTGGGCTTGGTTTGGTGTTTTGCTTGGGTTGTTGAAAGGCTGACTTGGAGAGCTCCACTGGCAGGGAAGTGCTGGGATGGGGGAGAGGAGATCAAGGTGGGAATCTAAAGCCAGTTTGTTTTTCTCTGGAGTGATAGCAGTTGATAGGGATTGAGGCTCTTGCCAGCACCTTCATCTGCAGAGGTGTGAGGAGAGGGTGGTGCTGGGGGTGACGCCCGGGGCAGGGCTGGCCTTGAGCAGCCGAGGTGCAGCCTTGGGGTGGTTCTGCCACGAGGAGGGTTTGTCCCACACAGACTGGTTTGCCACTTGAAAAGCTCACACGGACCCGTGGTATGCTCCATGGACTTGCAAACAAGGTGTGGGATGGAAGGGTCTTGAGGACAGCTTGACTTTCCTTGAGGACAACTTGATTTTTCATGCACAAGCCCTGGAGCACTCACTACCAACCTGTGAGGCAGCTGCCAGTGGTGATGTGTTTTTATTGTCTCCTCTCCTTCTCCTTTTTCGCTGCATTTCCCTGGGATCTGATGCTCCCTGGAGCCTCTGTCCCTGCTGCAGCAGCTGGCTGCCCTGGAAGGATGGAGTAAGGTTGGCTTAGCCAGCGAGTAGGGAGGTGGAGTACACTTGATGTCGCTTTTGTGTCCCCTTGTAAAGCAGGAGAGGTGTTGTCTTGCACTTCTGGGGGTTGCACAGAACCTAAGGCCATTGTGCAACCATTTTTGGTTTAAATTTTTATTCTAAAATTTAATTTTATGTGTCCTCCCTGTGCTGCCCTTGCACTGGGTCTATCTGGCTGAGGTGACAGAGCCCAGGCCTTTTCTCCCTGGATTTATTTCCAGCAGGGTCCGAGGAGAATGGGTTGTTTGTAAGGCTGAGGACGAGCATCCTGCTGGCACCTTGGGTTGTTTTTCCTTTTTTGTTTTGCTCTAACAGACAATTGGAGAGGGAAAAGCCTCTTGCACCACATGATCTCGCTGCCTTGGCTCAATTAAGAGAAATCCCAGAGTTTGTCTAACCCAATTCCAAAGCTCCTGTTCCAAGAGATCTTCAGCCTTTTTTTTTTTGTTTCCCTCTTGATGCTCAGTTCCAGCTTCATTTCAGTGTGATTTGTTTTGCTTGCTTTACCATTCCCATCCCTCAATACCTGTCCTGCCACCAGCCCCACGTCAGCTCATCCTCAGCTGAGCTCTCCACATTCAGCTTTTAGCTTTCCCTCTGGGGGTGCTTCCTGAGGGTTTTTATCAGGTTTGTTGTACTTTTCCCAGCACTTCCTCAGCCTCGTGGAATGGGGTGCCCAGCCTGAGCCGAGAGCTGCGGAACAAATCCCATTTGGGGGGTTTGGATCACTCCAGGCAGCGGCTGCAAAGAATCCTGGAGTTGGTTTTTATTTTTAAATAAAACAAGCTGAAAATCTGGCAATTAGTTTGTGTCATGAAGTCTGGATAGTGTCAAACTGCAGCTTTTTAGTGGTTACCCTGCCACGGTGATTTCAGGCTTGTTTTTCCTGCTCCCTTCTGCTGGATCCCTTGGGAAGTGTGTACCTGGATCAAATGCTTCCTGCTTCCATCTCCCTTGGAGATGTTAACATTGCTTCTGATTTTGGATGCCCTCCCTATTCCCCTTGGTTTTCTCCCACTTCCCTGTGAAATCCAATAGTCTGGATCTCTGTCACGAGGAAACCTCAATTATTATTATTTTTCATATTTTTTCATGGTTCTTACCCAGTTTGAGCAGAGGAAGTGCTCGTTTTCTGAAGAGATTTCTAAAATTATCTCTCACGGTTTCACAGGCGAGCGAAGCTTAAATTGCCTCCAACTGTGTTGCTGCTGCTGTACCTTCCAGAGGCTTTAATTGCTGTTTAACTTCATGGAATATCCTGGACGGGAAGGATCATCAAGTCCAGCTCCTGGAATCTGGTTCCTGCTGCGGAGAGGGGCTGGGATGGCAGTGGGGGGTGCTCAGTAGGTGCCTGTGGACACCCCTGTGTGCTTTGGAACAGCAACAAATCTGAAATATTTTGCTTGTTTTGACCAAGGGCCCAGGTTTTTTCCCCCCCCAAAGAAATTCATGGCAGGGAATTTGTGGGTTTTGGGGGTTTGGGTGGGAGCCCTTTCCTCGCCTCCTCCCCCCTCTCCTCCCTCTTCAAAGGGCTTTGCCCACCACCAATAAATAACATGTCTGTGTGCTCCAGGAGCTCCAAGACAGGAGTTTTTCTTTCTCCCTCGGAGAGGAAAACGCTTCCAAGCCAACATATTTTGTGTAATTTTGGGCGAGGTGGTGGCTGGTTTGCAAATTCCGTTTTCAGCTCACTTGATTCGCTTATAAATATCCCAGAGACTCCAAGGAAGAGACGATCCCTGTGCTCCCGGATTTTTGCTGCTCCTGCTCGGGTTTGGCTTGAAGCTCCTGGGAGGCCTCCTGGGAATGGTCGGGAGGGCTGGGAGCAGATCCCAGCCTGGGCAGAGCTCGCTGGTGCTGTGTTTGTGGCTGTAATCAGATGGATGGATGGCTTATCCCGGCGGGATCGAGCCTGGAGCTCCGTGAATGCTCAAAGGCAGGGTTTGTCTGTGTGGGCTGGCACGAGGGTGGTGGTGGTAATTTCATCCCAGCAACCAGTTTATTAAATCGACCTTTTTATTCTGCCTTGCTCCTTCAGGTTGAGAATGCAGTGAATGTGGAGTGGGGTGTGGATTTTTGGGAGAGGGACTTTGGGCAAGGGCCTGGGGTGCCAGGGCAAGGGGGAATGGCTTCCCACTGCCAGAGGGCAGGGTTAGATGGGATATTGGGAAGAAATTCTTCCCTGTGAGGGTGAGGAGGCCCTCACGTTGCCCAGAGAAGCTGTGGCTGCCCCTGGATCCCTGGAAGTGTCCAAGGCCAGGCTGGACGGGGCTTGGAGCACTCTGGGATAGTGGAAGGTGTCCCTGGCCATGGCAGGGGGTGGAACAGGATGGGCTTTAAGGCCTCTTCAAAAAAAACCACTCTGTGATTGTGTGATTTGTTTTGATCAAGGTTACTTGTGTTCCTCTGGAATTGAAGTTCATTTCTGCAAATAAAGAAACATTCTTTACCCAGAAGAAGGAAAAAGCAGCAGTTCCACCTTTGCAGAGCTGGCACTGCTGTGGGTGAGGGAGCAAACCTGGGGTGTGCAGGGACTGGGTGGGCACTGTCACAGGCTGGGACAGGAGCCCCAGCAGCAGAAAAGGGCCCATCTGAGGGTTTTCAGTGTTGGGTTGGAAGGGACCCTAAAGCCCATCCAGTGCCACCCCCTGCCGTGGGCAGGGACACCTTCCACTAGCCCAGGTTGCTCCAAGCCCTGTCCAACCTGGCCTTGGACACTTCCAGGGATCCAGGGGCAGCCACAGCTTCTCTGGGCAGCCTGTGCCAGGGCCTCCCCACCCTCACAGGGAACAATTCCTTCCCAATATCCCCTTTAAATCTGTCCTCCTTCAGTTCACACCCATTCTCAGCTGTCCTGTCGCTGCTTGTGTAAAAGTTGTTCTCCCTCTTTTTTTAAAACCCCCTTTAAGTACTGAGAGAAGAGAGGTGGATTCATGAGAAGCTGCCTCCCCTCTCAGGAACAGGGTGTTTTCTGAGGCTGTGACTGATAAAAATTGGATTGTGGTCATCCTAATTAACAGTTTGGAACATGACAGTGCAGCACAGCACAGTGACTGGGCTCATTTCGACCTGCTCTTGCCCACAGTGCCCTCTCCCAGAGCATTCCCAAGCTGCTGATACCATTGTGTAACTCAGTCCAGACAGTAATTGATAATCATTACAACTGCCTACAGAATTCCTCTCCATTTTATTCCTCTTTGACTTTCGTTTGCTGCTGGTTGTCAGAGCAATGATCCGCTTGGAACCCAGGGGGGGTTTTTTTATAATGCCTGGGTTGGGATTTTTGCAAACCAAATGACTTCCCATTAGCCCCAGCCTACTGGGGCAGGGAGAGCTCCTTCTGCTGGGGCACCCTCAGCCTCCCCTCTGCCACGGGACCAACATTTTTCCAGCTCTAGGAAGCTGCTGGCAGTGGGATGGCAGCAGACCGTGGCTTGCTTCTGCCTGTTCCTCATGCCTGGCTCCATCCTTCCGTAATTCCTGGGTGGGTTCCTGGCCTGGCACCCTGGGCTGGTCCCTGCTGAGCCTGGGGGGGGCTGTGCTGGCCCTTCCCTCCGTGTGGTTGTGTAAATTCAGGCACCCGTGGAAAAGGGAGGTGCAGTCCTGCCAGACTGGTTCTGCTGAGCTGAGGATCACGGGAGCGCCGGGCTTGGGAAGAACCTCTGGGATCAGTGAGTCTGAGTGTTCCAACACTGCCAAGGCCACCACTGACCCATGTCCCCAAGTGCCACATCCACATGGCTTTTAAATCCCTCCAGGGATGGGGACTCCACCATGTGCCTGTGCCAGTGCCTGACCACCCTTTCCATGAAGGAGTTTTTCCAATATCCAATCTAAACCTTCCCTGGTGCAACTTGAGGCTGTTTCCTCTTGTCCTGTCCCTTGTTTCCTGGGAGCAGAGCCCGACCCCCCCTGGCTGCCCCCTCCTGTCAGGGAGTTGTGCAGAGCCAGAAGGTCCCCCCTGAGCCTCCTTTTCTCCAGGTTGAGCCTCCCCAGCTCCCTCAGCCATTCCTGGTGCTCCAGCCCCTTCCCCAGCTCCATTCTCTTCCCTGGACACGCTCCAGCCCCTCAATGTCCTTCTTGTCGTGAGGGGCCCAAGGCAGACCCCAGGACTGGAGGTGCCTCAGCAGGTGCTGATTCCAGGCCTTGCTCCCACTGTGGCAGGTGCCTGTCGGCACAGAGAGTGAATTTAGCCCTGAGGAGTTGAGTATTTTTTACTCTAAGGACTCTCCTGCATGCCAAAAGCATTCCCAGCTCCCTCTGGGGTGTAATCCATGGTCTCAGTGTGCCCTGAGCTGCCTGGAGCCGCTCTCCTGGCAGGGCTTTTTGGGACATCTGCAGTGCAGCTGTTGGCTGAGCCAGCCCAGTCTGCAGTTGTGCTTCCCTCATTGTCCCACATCAGGCAGAGCCCCCAAAGCTCCTCTCAGCCTTCGTTTTCCACTTTCAAATCATTCCACCTTTCAGTCCCCTTCCCACACGTGGGATGATGCTGAGGGCTGATGGTCCAGGCCTGGAGCTTCCCAAGACAGACATGACTGCACCCAGCCACAGAGGGAGAAACATCAGGGATTTCATCAGGCTGCTCTCAAAACCACTGGTGTTTATATCTTTGTGTGTTTATGCTTTGGATCATCCAGTGTTTGAGTTGGAGGGATCTTAACACTCATCCCATCCCACCCCTGCCATGGGCAGGGACACCTTCCACTATCCCAGGTTGCTCCAAGCCCTGTCCAGCCTGGCCTTGGACACTTCCAGGGATCCTGGGGCAGACACAGCTTTTCTGGGCAACCTGTGCCAGGGCCTCCCCACCCTCACAGCCAAGGATTTCTTCCCAATATGGCTTCCCACTTCCTCTGGCAGTGGGAAGCCATTCCCCCTTGTCCTGTCCCTCCATGCCTTGTCCCAAGTCCCTCTCCAGCTCTCCTGGAGCCCCTTTAGGCACTGGAAGGGGCTCTGAGGTCTCCCTGGAGCCTTCTCTTCTCCAGGTGAACACCCCCAGCTCACCCAGCCTGGCTCCAGAGCAGAGGGGCTCCAGCCCTGGGAGCATCTCCGTGGCCTCCTCTGGAATGAGTCCAGCTCCATGTCCTAATGTTGGAAGCCCTTGATGTGCTTGATAGCAGAAGATGCTCATGGGCTCAAAGGGAGCTCATCCTCTGTATGAGTAGGGGAGTCACAGTTCGTGCCAGTGGTGCCTGGCATGATCCTTGTTTTGGGATCCCAGAACATCCAAGCCCAAGGAACAGCCCCAAAGCTGTCCTGGAGCAGTGGAAATGCCAGCCTGGGCTTTCTGCCCGGCTCAGAGCTCTGCAGGAAATTGTCTCTTCTCACCAAACTCTGGTTTGTGGTGAGGTTTCCCCTTCCTTGTAGAGTCTTTGCTGGAGCTGGTGTGGGGCAGAGTGAGTTATTAATGGTCCTGTGGGCTGTGGGGGTGGAGGGAAGAGGAGGGAACGTGACCAAGGAGAGCCACGGGGACAATTCCTCCCAAAGTGCCACTGGGACCAAGCTGGAGTGCTTGGTGTTGGCCCCATGGGGGAAAGCAGCTGGAAAGGGGGTTGAGCAGAGCTCAAATCCCTGTGAGTGGTGGTAGATCCTTCCCTGGCACACTGCTGTGGTTTTGGGGCTGGACTGGGGTTTTCCCCAAAGGAAGTGAGGATGTGAGAGCCTCGGTGGGTCAGGGATGGGGCTCCCCTGCTGCTGGCATGAGGATTCCTCACGGCTGTGAACACCCTGGGGTTGGTCCAGGCACTTTATCCATGGGTTTGGTCAGGGTTTTTCCCTTATCTAAGGAGAAAACTGCTCTTTAAGCAGGGAATCCTGTGGAGGCTGCTCTGGAGAGGGATTCCAGGTTTCTGGGAGCTCAGCCTGCTCCAAGCTTGGCTTCTCCCTGTCCAGCTCCTTCCAGTGTGACAGCAAAGCCCCTTTTCACAGGAATGCCCTGATCCCAAACTGCTGCCTTTGCTCCTTGTTACCACATTCTAGGATTCCAGTGAAGCTGAAGCACTCGGGGTCAGTGGTATTTGATGGGAATTTGAGTGCTTGATGAAATGACACCGATCCCTGTGTTCCCGTGAGCGTCCTGGTGTGTCCCAGCACCGCGTGGCGTGGGCTGGTGACAGCTTTGGGAATGTCCCGTTGGTGTCCCAGGGCTGGTGACAGCTTTGTTTGCTGGCTGAATGTCCCTGTGTTTGGGAACATGGTGAGCAGCCTGTAGTCCCTTAATTTATTAATTTTTAATACCACATGGTAGTTTTCCAGAAGAAAGAGCTCCTGTTCCCTGTGTGCGGTGTCCCGTGGTGAAATGCCGGTGGTGTTAGGTTGTGTTTGAGCCAGTGCTGCTGCTGGAAGGGGTTTCCAGCCTGCAGGCTGTTCCTGCTTCCTCCTGTCCCCTGAGGAGGAGGAGGGAGCCGGAGGGAGAGGACCTGGAGGTGGGAGCTGCGTCACCTGGCAGAGCCGACTGTGGAAAATCCATTTGCCAGGGTCCTG
The DNA here is from genome assembly GCA_018881555.1 of Amblyornis subalaris. Classification (NCBI taxonomy): domain Eukaryota; kingdom Metazoa; phylum Chordata; class Aves; order Passeriformes; family Ptilonorhynchidae; genus Amblyornis; species Amblyornis subalaris. The sequence goes on along the minus strand of JACAXG010000057.1, from coordinate 1,805,045 downwards.
TAGGAAACTGGGCTCCAGCAGGATGTGCAGGAGGGCAAAGGAGCCCAAAGCAGCAGTTTTGGGAGAGAAGAAGCTGCCAGGGGCAGGAGGCAAGGAGTGAAGGCTGCTGTGGGCACAGGGCATGGAGCCGGGCCGGGATCCACGCGGCTGCTCCGTGGTCCCACATTCCCAAACAAATCCAGCACGGGACGAGGGGCTGCTCCAGGGGCTCTGCTGGGAGGAGGTGTATCTGTACTGGAAGTGAAAGTGTCCTAATGGGAAAATAACACTCAGTCCCACCTTGGCTTTAAAGGCTGATTGGGCCACTGAGGCTTTCGCCGCTGCCTCGGGCTGGGGAGGGATGGAAAGGCAGCTCCTGCCTCCCTCCTGCCTGGCCACATTCCTTATTTTTTCCAGGGGAGTGGCTGTCCTTCGCCCTGCTCACTGTGTGTGTGTGTGTGTGTGTAATTTTTCCCTGTACTTGCTGAATGGATGCAGCAACCAGCTAATCCTCTCCTGGCTACTTGGAACTCTGGGACTCCTGTGCTGGCAGGAGCACGGGAGGAGGATGCAAAGAGCAGAAGCTTTGTGGGACCTTCCCTGAAAGGTCCAGGAGGAATATTGGAGGCTTTGGTTTGGAACAGGAGGATTCTGGAGTCCTTGGTGTGCAGCAGGGAGTTCTCTCTTGGACTTGGAGCTGCAGCTCCAGGCTGTGTGGAGCATCCATCCCGTTCTGGCATCACGGGAATGGCAGAGGTGTGGTGGGTGAAGGAGGGATGCTGGTGGCACAGGCAGGACTTGGCTGCCAGCCTGGCAGGGACTTGCAAAGTCATGGAGCAAATTCCAGGCCTCTGGCTGCTCCCCTGCGTGGAGGAGCTGCTGGAGGAGCATTAGTGTTGCCATGGGCTTGTTTGGTGATGGTGATGCTTCTGTGCCCAGTGCTTACAATCCCTGAGGTCCTGGGCTTCCCAAACTATGCATGGCATCTCAGCCTCTCCTCCCTTGCTCCAGGAATCCACCTCTGAGCCTTTGATCCGTTCTGGGCTCATTTTCACCCCTCTGGCCCGTCTGCTCCATGTCCTTCACACAAATAGCCCTTTCTGAAGCTGCCTGAAGGGGTGCCAAAAGGAGGGGAATAATTTGAAGCAGCTCTAAAAAAGAAATAAGTCTTTCTGCTCTGCTGGTCTCCCTTTCAGGCCTGTTTGTGTTACAGTCAGCTCCGTTTGGACAGTGGCAGGAGCACTTGGGCTGGAGGGGGTGAGTTCCTCCTCTCCTGTTTGGCTGCTCGTGTTTTCCACTCCTCTGGGATTCACCTCTGCAGCCCCAGAGGCTCCTCGTGCCCACCAGATTCCCAGCATTTGAGAAGTGCCCCCGGCACCAGGAGGATGTGGAGCTGCTGGAGCAGTTCTAGAGGAGGCCAAGGGCTGGAGCCCCTCTGCTCTGGAGCCAGGCTGGGAGAGCTGGGGGTGTTCACCTGGAGAAGAGAAGGATTCAGGGAGACCTCAGAGCCCCTTCCAGTGCCTAAAGGGGCTCCAGGAGAGCTGGAGAGGGACTTGGTACAAGGGATGGAGGGACAGGACAAGGGGGAATGGCTTCCCACTGCCAGAGGGCAGGGTTAGATGGGATATTGGGAAGGAATTGTTCCCTGTGAGGGTGGTGAGGCCCTGGCACAGGTTGCCCAGAGAAGCTGTGGCTGCCCCATCCCTGAAAGTGTCCCAAGGCCACGCTGAATGGGGCTTGGAGCAAGCTGGGCTAGTGGAAGGTGTCCCTGCCCATGGCAGGGGGTGGAATGGGATGATTTTGAAGGTCCTTTCCAACCCAAACCATTCCCTGATTCTGGTTATAATCCATTTTTAGGAGTTACAGCCTGTACACGGTGCTTTGGGGAGGGTGAATGTGCCAAGCCAGTGAGAGGATTTATTCTGGGATGTGCCGTGGAAGTTTTGTGCTGCTTTCCAGGCTGGAGGGGAGCACATGGAAGCAAATCCTGCAGTCCTGGATTTCCAGGTGTGGACAATCTCTGTAACCAACCAGTCCCATGACACAAACACTTCACATGGAGCCAGACCAGACAAAATGCCCAGCAAATCAAAATGCCAAATCCTTGCTGTGTGCCCTCCTGGGTGTTTTATTGTGTTGCTTTTTGTCCGTTCAGATTGGCTCCAGGTCCTGTGGAGGTTCCCTGTTCCCAGCAGGACACAGCCATCCCTCCTGGAGCGTGGGGTGGCTCCGTGGTGGCCCTTGGCTCTTCCCCCACGGTGGCTCCAGCGTGTGTTTTATGTAAGGAGGAACCTGGCACTGCACCTTTTTTTTTTCCTTTATTTTAACCCAGCCTGCAGCCCCTGAGCCGTGTGTGGAAGGGTGAGAACAGGTTTCCTGTGTCATGAGAGGAACAAAAGCTCGAGAAACAAAGGCTTCCATGGTTTGGAGGGTGGAGGAAGAGCACTCTTCAAGTTCATTAAACAAATAAATGTTTAGAGTAGAGCGTCGCTGCTGAAGCCTTTGAGCACTTGGGGAGCGACAGGAAACCTGGAACACTTGAGACAAACAATTAAATTTGGATTAAAACCATCTCAGCGTAACTTATATTCCTGTTAATGTTTCCAAACCATCCTTGAAGTTGTTTGTTTAAATATGTTTTTATGCTTCAGTGGCAACAATTGAGGGATAATTTGGAAATGTCACACTTGCCGTTTGAGAATGCACTTAAATATGACAAATCGAGGCTCCTGGAGCTGTGGTGAGTGTGGAGGTGTTCCTGCCTCCAGGTAAGCCTTGGAGCTGGGGGGGTTAGTCCAGAAAGGTGCTGTACAGACCAGAGGAATTTCTACCAGCAGGTAAAAAATCCCAGACTGCTGGATGGGAGTGATCCAGGTGGTGGAAGTCTCCGTGCTCTGCACCAGGGGCCTGGCTGGATCCATTTATCCTGGCTGGATCCCTTTGTCCTGGTTTCTTGTGGGCGTGGGCAGGAAGGATGTGGCTCCTCAGGCTTTTTTGGCTGCCAGCTCTTTAAAACATATTCTGGCTTCTTTTTGTGCTTCCTGTTGAATTTTGAGTGTTTGAGGGAAAGTCTTTTCCTCTGCAGGCTCCCGATGCGTGGAGGGGATTTGCTCCTCACCGACGGCCTTGGGCTGGTCCTTGGCTCACAGTTGGCTTGGAGATCTCTTCCTTCCTCTTCCAAAAGGGGAAAATTGTGGTTTGGTGGGGAGGGAGTTCTCCCCTGTCCGTGCTGTATCCACATCTCTCCCCTCTGGCGTTTCCTGCAGAAGGAGCCTGGTGACCCTGGGGCTTTGGGGTTTGGGGCCGGAGTCAGGGGGTCAAGACTGGGGGAGAAACTGCCCCGAGGAGCTGCAGCAAAAGCTGGTGGCAAAATGAGCAGCTTTTCTCTTGGATTGATAGGAAAAGGAGGATTTGTTAGGCAAGGATGTGTTAAGTGGTGAGGATCAGGTCTTCCTGGACGGCAAGGGAAGGAGGGAGCTTGTTCCCCTTGGGAACTTGCTCACTTTGTTCCTTCTTTGCCTTGATTTGTGGGTGATCCCTCTCCCATTCCTCTTCTTTTAATACTTATAAGCTTATTCCTGCAATAATTATTCCTCTTTATTCCTCTTAAATACCGGAGGCTTATTCCCCTTTTACCTTAAATAGCAGGTTTGATTATTTCTTCTGTGGCAAGAAGAAATGGAAACAAACCAGGCTGAGCCTTCCTTTGTCTCCTTCCCAGCAAGATGTCTGGATCCTGGGTTTCAGGAGGGAGAGAGGCCCTGCAGTGCTGGAGCCTCGGGATGAAGGAATGGGAAGGATGAGCTGATGTCTGGGCAAGATAAGGGAGGGAGGTTGCAAAAAGCCTCTTCACCAGGTGGTGCTTCTGGTGGACCTTTAAATAGAGACCTGAGCAGACACGATCTGCCTGCTGAGCTCCTGCTGGAGCTTTGGGAATGGCCGGGAGAGCAAAATCCTGGCAGCAGCCCTGGGTCAGCGCTGCCACTTGTGAAATAAATAATGCAGTTCTTGCACTGCTTCCTCACAATTGACCGTGGCTGCTCCCTGTAATGAGATCTGCCCCTCGGGGGTGTTTTAAAGGTTCCTTAATTAGGTGTAATTGCAGCAGAATAGAAACCTGCTTTGAGGTTGGGAGTGCTTTGTGGAGCGCCAGCTCCTCCAGCACATCGCGGAGTCTGTTCCCATAAACGCGGCTGGAGCCACAGTAATCCCGAGTTATCAGCCTCCCCCTCGGCCCGGCTGTTGATGATGATGAAGCCCCAGAAGTGAAGCGCTGGAGAGGGTGTTCCCGGCTTTGGGAATGGCGCTTCACATCCCGGCAGCAGGGTGGGAAATCCGTCTCGTGGAGCGGCACGAAGTTCCGCCGGCACTGTCGGGCTGTTCCTGCTCTCTCAGCACCCGGGGGGGATGGATGTGCTCTTACCCCGGACAAATGCTGCATTAGCAGGGATCAGGCCGTTTCAGCTGATCCCACTGCAACCCATGGATTTAGGGAGGGCGTGATCTGAAGGGAGCTGCGTGGGCACGGCTGTGTCTGTGGCACGGCCCCTTTGCTTTGGCTGCAGGAGGCTCAGCAGTTCCAGCACGTTTCCCAGAGGTGAAAAAATGCTCCTCTGACTTCTGTCGTCAGCATTTCGAACTATTACACATTTTTCCTGGGAAGGATGGGTTTAGCCTTGAGAGGCAAGGTGGGTTTTTAGGGACAGACGAGTGTTTCGGCTCATCCCCTTGTGTTAAACACGGAGGGTTTTATGCTGTGTGTTCCCACTTGGATGAATTCCTGTGGGCCACTCCAGGCCACAGGCCTGGCTAACCAGGGGGGAGAGCAGCTGGTGTGAGCCCTGCCTGCACTTTTTACTGCTAAAAATCCCTCAGTTTGGCAGTCATGGCCACGTGGTGCTCAGCTTTCTCTCCGCTCGGGTTCGGGGATTGTCTCACTCACAATTCCGTTTCCCCCCCCAAAGGTATGAGATGTTCAGAGCAGATCTGGGCTTCTGGCAGRCAGGGGAGAGTAGTCAGAGTTCCATGAGCTACGTGGATTTTTGTGTCCTTTCTCAGCCAAGCAGGACACCCAGGGCTGGTCTGGTTACTCAGTGAGTTTCCTATGGTCAAAGCTTCCTTTCTCCCTCCCTCCCTTCCATTGGGAGCAGCTTCCAGGCTAAAGCATCTCAGCTGATGGCAGCACGAGTGAGGCTGCAGGTGCAGCAGTTCCTGGTGGGAACTGCAGCCCATTTGCTCGGGTTTTTGGGGATCTTTGTCAGGAATATGTCAGTATTCATTCCTCCTCTTTGCCCCCTTTGGATTTGCTTCCAGAGTCTGTGTAGATGGAAGCAGCAGTGAGAGTTGTCTTATTCCCAAGGTTGTGGCTGGGCTGGAAGCACCATCCCTGTGAGATTCCACATGATYTGAGGGTTTGAGCTCCACTAGCTCTTTCTGGGGGGTGCCTGGCTGCYGTGGCCACTGGAAATCTCCCCCTCTCCTTCACCCCTGCAAAGAATGTCCTTTTGGAAGCTGCTTCAGCCCTGATCTCTGCCAGAAATGAAGGAAAACTGCTGGCAGCTCAGGGGTTACGGAGGGTGTTGRCTGCCCAGCACAGCCCTGGATTCCTTCAGGGATCACACTTAAAACAAGCACAGTGGGTGTTGTGTCCTGCTGAATCCTCCTGCTGTGTGGTGGAGACATGGAGCATCCATAAGGATGAAGAGGAAAGGCCTAGAGCTTCCTTTTCCTTTTCCTCCAGCGCGCTGAGCAGGGAATTCACAGCTGGGGAATCCCTCACCTCCCTGGGAAACTTCCCCTGCTGTGTGTGAATTTGGGTTTGGAGTTGTCACCAAGGCTCGAGGTCATTTGCTGAGCTGATTGCACTGCCCCGAGGCAAGGGAGCTCTTCATGTGCTGGGCAGAGCCCCCATGGCATCACAGAGGTGCTCACAGGGCTCCTTGGGCAGGGGTGTTGGCAGCAAAATCGTTGGGTTTTGGAAGGTGAGAGGCCCTGGAGTGTGCTGAGCTCTTTGGTACAGATGTGGGAGTGTGGCTGCACTGAGCTCTGGTTGTGGTGTTGAGCTGCCAGGTGACCTGCCCCCCTCCTCCTCCCCAGTCTGCTCCGTGTCCTTTTCCAGGAGAAATCCCGTGGTCCGGGCCGTGCCTTGTCCCCGGCACAGGGGCGAGCAGAGCCCCCCTGGCACATCCCAGCCCCAGCTGTGCCTCTGCAGGCTGTGCTCAGCTCCAGGCAGCCTGGCTGACTGCAAGCAGTTTAAACCTCTCACTTTCCACCAGGGTTTAAGGCAGCTACTTAAACCACGTCATCCTCTTTGGCTSTTTAATGCTCTGTGTGAGCTGCTCGCTCTCCGAGGAGGGTTTGTACCCAGCCACAAACACACACAGGAAGCAGAACCTTTATTTTGTGTATTTCTTGCTGGCCCAAAGCAGGCCTGTGGCTTCTGTCTCGTGGGTTTAGCTTGGTGGTGCAGTTTGGTGGAGTGGTACTGTTTGAGTCTGTGCCAAGAGGAGCGTGGTGGGAGCTGCTGCACTCAGGCTTCAGCTAAAAACCTCAAAGCTCTGACTTCAGAGCTGCTCGGAGTTACTAATCTAAAGCAGTTTGAGCCGTGATGCTGGTGGTTTTCCCAACTGCCCTGATAAGGTTCTGGTTTTAGCCCAGTCATCAAAATGCRGAAATGGAAAAAATTATCCCAGGTTGCTCCAAGCCCCGTCCAGCCTGGCCTTGGACACTTCCAGGGATCCWGGGGCAGCCACAGCTTCTCTGGGCAACCTGTGCCAGGGCCTCACCACCCTCACAGCCAAGAATTTCTTCCCAGTATCCCATCCAGCCCTCCSCTCTGGCAGTGGGAAGCCATTCCCCCTTGTCCTGTCCCTCCATCGCTTGTCCCAAGTCCCCCTCCAGCTCTCCTCGAGCCCCTTCAGGCACTGGAAGGGGCTCTGAGGTCTCCCTGAATCCTTCTCTTCTCCAGGTGAACACCCCCAGCTCTCCCAGCCTGGCTCCAGAGGGGCTCCAGCTCCGTCACTGGGCGATGCTGGGTGAGAAAAGGAGTCCAGGGGCTGGGGGGACCAGRCAGGCACTGGAAATGTTCTTGTTTCCTGTGTTTCGGTTCTTCTGAGTGTCAGCAGCCCCTCACACTCAGCCTGGTGGGGTGTCCCAAGCCTGGACAGCAGATAGAGGCAGGCTTGGATCAGCACAGACACTGCCATGGGCTCAAGCCTCATCACTGCGTGGCTTTTGTTGTTTGCATCCATAATGTCCAGCTTGGGAAGTTTTCACAACCATTTTCCCTCATTTCCCTGTGCCCACAGCCCAATTTAAATCCRTGGGTGGCTCTTTTGCATGAACCCAAGGCTCCCCTGGCTGCCCTGACCCTCTTGCCTCAGCACTGTGCCTTGCTGGGGCCTTGGCAGGAGGGTGTGAAGCTGAAAACAACAGAAACTGTAATTTAGAGTATGTCATGCTAATCCCTTATAGGCTTATCAAGYCTGATTAAATGTCACTTGCCTTTCTGTTATCTGTGYACACAGATAACAAATGAAGCGACAGCGTTTGAACTGCCAGCAGCTGCCAGCTGCATGAACTGGAGCCGACACATTCCCACCAGTTGTTTTTATTAGTCTAAAATACCTTTGTTTAACGTACAAGAAACCTGACTCACCCAAGATGATGGGTGCCATGTGAGTTTAGGAGGTCTGTCTGCCAGGAAAAGTGCTCCAGAGAACTGGAGAAGGTGGCTTGTGTTGCCTTCTCCCGTTCACAGAATCTCAGGCTGGGTYGGAAAGGAGCTCTGAGGTCGTCGAGTGACCAATCCCCACCTTGTCACCTGACCAGAGCACTGAGTGCCACCTCCAGGCTTTCCTTGGACACCTCCAGGGACAGGGACTCCACCACCCACCTGGGCAGCCCATTCCAATAYCTAATCTGGGAAGAAATTCCTCCTGATGTCCAGCTTGAGGTGGGCAAGGCTGTGCTATGGGGTTTCCTCTCATGGCAGCCCCACAGAGGCACAGCCTGGAATTCAGTGACAGGACCCAAGGGAAYKGCTGGAGCTGTGCCAGGGGAGGCTTAGGCTGGATATCAGGAAAAGGTTCTTCCCTCAGAGGGTGGTGGGCACTGAACAGGCTCCCCAGGGAATGGTCACAGCCCCAAGGCTGCCAGAGCTCCAGGAACGTTTGGACAACACTCCCAGGGATGCACAGGGTGGGATTGTTGGGGTGTCTGTGCAGGGCCAGGGGTTGGACTGATGATCCCTGTGGGTCCCTTCCAGCTCAGGATATTCTGTGATTTCATGGTTCTGTGGTCTCAGCCTTGTGGTTTCCTCCATGCCAGTGGAATTCTTGCTGCTCCTGCAGGGATGTGGGATGACCAAAGCACATGGGCACGCTGGTGAACAGCTCTGAGTGTGCTGTAGGTGTGATTTTCCTGGAGAAACACATACCTGGCTTTAAGAAAACCAAAAAGAACTCAAACCAACCCCCCTGTGCCGCTGCTGGGTGAGCAGGGCAGCCCTGAGCTCCGTGGCTGGGCTCAGGGTTTAAGTCTCCTTTTAAATGTGAGGTTGCCTTCCCTGTAGGGAGAGGTTTGGTGATTCACCAGCTCCTTCCTCAAGAACAAACCGAAACCCGAGTGAGTCAAAAGGTTGTGCTCATGAGAGCTGCACAAATCCAGCCCTGGAGACTCCCTCCTGTGCACCAGGAGGAGGAGGAGGGAGGAAGAGGAGGAGGATGTGCAGGGCGAGGGCAGTGCCATGGGCAGCTTTGGAGTGCAGAGCTCACTGTGCGATTCCTCTCTCACCTCACCAGCTTCCTCCTGGGGTTGCTCCTCAGCTGAAGGATGTGGCTCAAAAATAGACAGAGGTGCCTCAAAAGCTCTTGAAACGAGGGATAAATGTCTGTGAGCTGGAGCAGCATCTGGTGTAAAGGGTTTTCTGCTCGTGGCAGCCTGGAAGGAAGGAACCAAATGTGCATTTTTGGGATGCTTGGGACTCCGTGGGTTTGCCCTTTGCCTGTTCTCTTTGGAGATCCCAGACCATCCTCGCCAGGTCTTTCCTTGCTCCAGGTGTGTGCCAGCTCCAGCACGTCCATCCCAACCCTCGCCAGCTGACGTGATTCCCTCCCCTCAGGCATTGTCTCATGGGGAAAACATTTCAATTATATGGCCTAAATTYGTAACGTGGAGCAGTTCATTAATTGGGCCCTCCTCCCAGGCAGCCTATTCCTGAGTTTCCCAATTAAGACAGGACCTCTTTAAAAGCCATAAAAATAAACAAATCCCTGGCAGAGCAGGACCACATTGCAGGCAGCACTGCCCAAAATGATGCTTCAAGGCTAAGCAATAGTTGCAACACCAACCAAGCACTAATTAACCCCTTTAACTGATTGCTTATGTTCCCTTCGAGGAGAACAGCCACAGTTTGGGGTCAGCTTAAGAAATTCATTGTTATTTGCTCAAATCTTTCTGTTAAAAGGTGTTGGAAGATGGAAAACGCTGTTTCCTCCAAGGATTCCRTAGGTAACATTGCTTTTTTTGGTTGCAGGTCAAGGACCTAACCAAGTACCTGGATCCCAGTGGACTGGGAGTCATCAGCTTCGAAGATTTCCATCGGGGGATCCGAGCCATCAAAAATGGAGGTGAGTTTGCTGCTGTGCTGGGAGTGARGATGGCAACAGACCCGATTTAACACCACACTTGAGCTGGGAAGCTGCTTGGGGAAAACCRTCTGGGTTTGGTTTTCTGGGAGTTACTGTTCAGTGTGGGGTGGAGGGGAAGGAAGGGGGAGAGGTTGGGGGCTTTTAATGAGAGTTGAAAAAGGTGGCAGAGCAGTCGTGGTGGTGGTTCCATGTTTTGCTGTTTGTCAGGAAAGTTTCTTCCTAAAAAAAAAACATTGATGGAAGATCCCTTTGGTTTGGTGTCTGCTCTCCCCTGTGTTTTTTGTGGAGTTGCTGCTCTGATGGAGGAGCTGATGTGCTGCTGGAGGTGTCTGTGCTGCTGACTGTGGCATCTTCCAAACACTGGGCACTGATCGTGGAATCACGGAATGCTTTGGSTTGGAAGGGACCTTTTAATCTCATTCCACACCCCTCATTCCACACCTTCCACTGGAATRGAATTTACCATGCATTTATTAATTTACAGATGAATTTATTAATGCATTTACCTCCAACTGTTTGGAGGATCAAACAGCCCAGGGCCAATCCCCACGTGGCTTCTTGCRAGCGCTTCCGGAGCAATGGCTTGGTGAAATGTGGAGTATCTTCCTGGCTGGGTGGCACTTGAACCCCTTTGCTGCAGAAAAGGTGTTGTTTTTTCAGTTTGGGATTTCTCTCAAAGGGTCATTTTGGGCCAGGCGTGCTGTTACGGGCAGGGTGTGAGAAATCTGGGAAGCTCCCTGCTGAGCAGCTGGAGGCCTGAATGTGGAAACAGGAATTATCATCCTTGCACAATAGGCAGCTCTCCTCAGAGATGTTTATCTGGGATTTCAGCCCTGCTGAACGTGCCCCACTGCCAGCCTGGCACGTGGAGCATGCTGCAAGGATGGGAAAGAACCAGCATTCCCCTACAAACTGTGCTGTTCCAGGAGTAAAAACCCCTCAAAGCAGGGGTTTCTCTTGGTTTTCTGTCAGTTCTCCATCTCTCCTCCCTCTCCCCAGTTCCACCCCCACCTTATTTATTCATTTCCTGTGAGGGTGGGGAKGCCCTGGTACAGCTTTCCCAGAGAAGCTGTGGCTGCCCCATCCCTGGAGGTGTCCAAGGCCAGGGATGAGCTTTGATTCCCTTGAATTACGGAATTCCTTTGAATTCCATGATTATCTGTGCTCAGGACTGTGGTGTTCTGTGGCAGCTCTGAAGTTTCCTGGTGTAGCCTGACCAATTCCCAGCTCCCAGGATGCAGGAGGAACTGCAGCACACTATTAATTTGTAATAAATTGCCATTGGAGTAGAGTGTTTGTGAAAGCCTAGGCTCGTGTTTCTCCTCAATAATTCATCMTTTTGGTGTTGTGTTCTATTAATTGAATGGGAAAACCAGATCCAGACAAAGCTTTTARGGTCTCTATTTATTAAATGAGAAAGAGATTGATATGTATTCATTACAGTGGTTAGGAAGGGCTGAGCTCTTTAACAACATATGACATTAAATGGTTATAGAAGCCCAGGGCACAGAGGAGGTTCCTCGAGTCTCATTGCTCCCATTAAAGTGTTCTTAAGGATTTGCTGCTGCTGTTGAGACAATCAATATTGATCATCCCTCTGTAACCAAAGCAGAGATGGTGCTTGCTGCTGGGTGTCCCTTTTAGCAAGGTTTGTTCATTAGCTGGGCCTATTCTGAGGCAGGCAGAGTTCTGCTGGATTTCTTGGTGCTCTGTGGTTCTTGGGTCAGCCGTGGAAGTGAGAGCTGGTGTCAGCTTGGACCTTGTGGTGTCTGTGTTAATGCAGGGGAGGGTTTGTTTCTGAGGATGTTCCACTCTCCTCTTCCTCTCCCCTCTCTGGAGAATTCCCACAGGAGAGCAGCTGGGATTTGACTCGAGCCTGGCAAACTGAAGGTGCACTTACAAACCCAGCTGGACTTGCTCTGTCAGCTGCACTTCTCCCAGCTGCTTTCGTGTCCACTTGGCCTTTACATCCAGGGAGGATGCTGAGCTCCTCAGTCCCATCCCTGTGSCAGCAGCCTGAGCCATGTCCCACTGCCTGAGGAACTCCAGGACTCCTGGAGCTTGCTCTGCCTCCAGCGTGGAACAAGAACCCCTGAGGCACTCACACAGAGCCCCAGTGTCACCTCCCCACTGCCAGGGCCCAGCTCTGGGCTCTTTGCTGCTCTGACCTCTGTGTGGCCAGGCAGTGCTGACTGTGGGGGGGAACAGCAAAGTCATGTTGGATTTGAGGCTTTAAGGAGGGGCTTTAGCCAGTTGTGGTGCCTTATGTCCTCCCCTTCCCCAAAGGGAAGGCTCATGGGAACGCGTGGTTCTCATGGATGTGCTTGTGCCTGCAGTGTGATGTGCCAAGGAGTGTTTCCAGAGGGTTTCCTGCTGTGGGAAGTGGTGGGCCTGTGGCTCTCGGGTGGCTGAGCTCAGTTTCTCAGGCCTGGGGACCGTGGGGACAGACAGGCTCCTGGGACAGGTTCAGCTCCTCGTGGTCTGCTGTGTCCCAGCCCTTCCTGCTCGTGGCTGCTGGGACCCCCTTGTCTTTCCCTGCTCCACAAGGTGTGGGGTTGGCTTGCTTTTAAAAGCCGTGTGAATGGTGCCTGAGTGACTGGCCAGTCTGCAAAGCAGAAGGGAAAATGTGGATCAAACACTGGCAGCGTGTCAGGGGTGATAAATAACTCTGAAAAGYGGAATTTTACAGCCCTGGATTGTAAAACTTGAGAAACTGATAATGGAGTGAAGGCAGTAATGAAGGAGAGTATTGAGATAAGGTGTTTTTTAATGGCTGGAGGATCCACARCCAGAGGAACACTCTGTGGACCTGGCTGCCCTCAGTGAGATCCAAGGGAAAAGAAACAGGGAGAGAGCCACTGTGACTGCTGCACTCATCATGTGTAGCAGCTCCAGCTCGKGGGGGATCTCCTCGGGGACAAACAGGTACAAGGGATTTGTGCCAGCCCCTGGGACAACTCAGCCCAGGAGGAAGGATTCTGTTTGTGTGGCAAGGAGCTGACCTGGGGTGGGGGCAGTGAGGTGAGGTCTGTAACCTGAATCCGAGGTGCCTGSGCCGAGGAGCAGCTCTGCTCCTCTGAGTCCTGGCTGAGGAACAGCCAGAGGGTGGCAAACACCAAGAGTGAGCTGGATCAGCCACAGCTGGATGCAGGCACACACCAGGGCTGTGCTCACGAGCAGATTYCTTCCCTTGTCAGGGTATCTAAAAACCTTTTAAGCTTCAGACAGTTGTTTTTTCTGCAGGGGTCTCTCAGCACTCRGTAGGACACACTGAACAGCTCTTGGCTCTCACTCCAACTCACAAGGGTAACGAACAAGTCGTGTCATTCACACACATGAAACAGCTGTAACATCTGTCTTGCAGACAGCACCTCTGGGAGGTGTCCCTGCACACAGGGGGTTGGTTTTGGGGTCAGTCAGTGTAAGGGACTGCTGTGCCAGGCAGGGAAAGGTGCATTCCTGGAGCTCCCAGCCTCATCCCTCCCTTCTGCCTCGGCTTCTGCTCCCTGGACAAAGGGGCCCCTGTGCACTGAGAGCAGACAGTGCATCCACTGAGGGATGGGTGTGTCCAGGAGCTCAGGGCAGGGCCCGAGGATGGAAATAGTCACATCTTTTTCTAGTTTTTATTTATTTTTTTAAATGTTTCGACTGAAAGCCCTTTGGATTTGGGAAGATGGAAAATCCAGCTCAAGAGCCAACACCCAAACCTGGAAGCTCTAACAGAGTTCCTGTTTGCAGGGATGACAGGCCACTGGCAGGAGCAAGGCTGGGAGACCCCTGGCAGTGCCAGCTTTGGAGGAGCTGGATCAGGAATCCACAGGAGCCAAAGGAACGAGCCAAAGCTCAGGGGTGATATTCCAGGGGCTGAACAAGAGGCTTGGAGCAGGAGAAACATGTTCAGCTCTCCAGAGGCACTTCCAAAGGCTGGCTAGAGGGAAAAGCATGGAGCTGGGAAGCTGGAGCAGGCAGGGCAGGGCTGGGGGGTCAGGACTGTGGCTCTTCCCGGAGCCTATGTGGGGGCACCCACCAATCCTAACTGGAGCTGGCAGCAGCGGGAACTCCYGTCAGGATGAGTCTTTGTGGGGCTGCAGCACTGGGATCCCGGGAGCATCCCTGGGAGGATCTCAGGGGGCATTCCCACGGTTTCTGCAGCCGGGTCCGGAAAGGCTGGTGAGCTCCTGGAAGCTGAGTGTCGGTTTGGGAATTTCCTGAAAGGAAAGCACACATCCAGCCCGTCTCCGAATGAAGGATGTGACTGTTACATCTTAGAGRGGGAACTGCACATCAGCGCCCAAAACCAGATCCCAGGAGTGATCCCACGGGCAGGCTGTGCTGCACATTCCCTGCTCCCGCTGATCCGGCTCTCGGAGGTGCCTCTGGATGTGACAGCGCTCGGGTGCCAGCCCTGAGCCCGCCGTGCCCGGGAGCCAGCCGGTGCCACTCGGAGCCGCCACTGGACAGCACGTGGAGGCTCGGGATGGGTCCGGGAGAGCCAGGCTGGCTCCTGCCCCGGTGCCACGGATCCCGCTGGCCCCACGGAGCATTCCAAGGTGTTGGATAGCTGGTAACGTMGCCCCTGTTTGGTCTGTGTGCAGGCTTTTCCCCCCTTCCGTAGGATCTGCATTGCAGATGGCTTTTGCTACGCAAAAGGAAAGCTTCCCTTGCCCAGGGATAATTCCAGAAGCCAAAGCTTGCATTCCCTTACCCTCCCAGTCCCATAGTTATTTCTGGGGCTGTTTGTGTGCATCCTCAGTGCTCTGTGTCCCACCCGGATGCTGGGAATGTGGTGTTTGCACCAGGCCACTGCTGACACCTGAGCACACACTCTCAGTGGGGGTGTCCAGGCCTGATTGAATATTCCAGGCATTTGCTTTTTGAAAGGAAAGCCTTCCCCAAGGCTCAGCAGATGGAAGCAGAGCTCGTGTGCACGTTYGACTCAACTCGGTGAGTATTGGCAGCGCTCTGAGCACTTCCTACGTTCCCCTCGGATCTGCTGATCCCTGGATTCGTGCAGCACTGCTGCAGTGGAGACCTTCCCGCTGCTCCTGCCTGTTCCTAACCCTGGCTGAAGCATCCCCCCCAGGGACACAGCTCCTTGGATGGCTGAAGGTAGGACAGATGCCTCTCTGTGTACAGCTGGCGTGCAGGGAACGGGGGCTGCCGTGAATGGGAAATCARGATTGATTCATGAGCGAGAATAAAATCCAAATTGCTCTCATTATGTCTTCTGCAGGTTTTTTTTTGCCTTTGCATCTTGCTCTGCACTGGCAGATCCATATGGATGTGCTGCACATACTGCTGGTGGGGATAAGGGCTTTATGAAGATGAGTGTTAATTCTGCCCCTGAAAGGAGTGGAGATTTAAATGTCTCTTTAAAATTTACATGGATACTTGAAAAAAAATATAATCCCTGTGCTGCTCTTTGGAGCTCAGAGTTCTGCTCATCCCTGTGGTGCAGAGGGATGCTCCAGGATTGTGCTTGTCAAGTTTGGGGTCCACGTGCTTGTCTGTGCCCTCTTCTGCCAGGGACAGGAGCAGCCAAGACTTTCTGGGAATGAATTTGGATTTTTTCTCTTGAAATAGTGGTGCTTAGAGGCTTGTATTGGAAACCACTGGGCCTGTCCATGAAAATGTGTGAAGGTTTTGCTGGGGTTTGTTAGCTTGGAGAAAAGGAGGCTCAAGGGGGGACCTTCTGGCTCTCCACAACTCCCTGACGGCAGGGGCAGCCAGGGGAGGGTCGGGCTCTGCTCCCAGGGAACAAGGGACAGGATGAGAGGGAACGGCCTCAAGTTGTGCCAGGGAAGGTTTGGACTGGACATTAGGAGGAATTTCTTCCCAGAAAGARTGATCGGATATTGGAATGGGCTGCCCATGCGGGTGGTGGAGTCACTGTGGTGGGAGGTGTCCAAGGAAAGCTTGGGCTTGGCACTCGGCTCTGGGCTGGTGACAAGGTGGGGATCGGGCACAGGATGGACTTGATGGTCTCAGAGGTCTTTTCCAGCCTCATGGATTCTGGGATTCTGGGATTTCTTGGGTCTGTGTAACTCCCTGCTCGCAGGGGAYGGGGAATCGGGAGCTGAGTTGCTTTGGGGGTGCTCTGTGGTCCCAGTGAGCTCTTCCCCCTGGCAGTGTGAGCAGGGAGGTTTGGATGAGGGAGGTGATTTTTTGTTCCCCTTRGAAGTGGGAGCAGTTGCTGGAGTGAGGAGCTGTGGAGCAGCTGGAAGCAGAACCACAGATCACATTGTTCTCGAGCTCTTTGAAGTCCCTATTTGTGCTATAATGCAGACATGGAATCGTTTAGATTGGAAAGTCCTTTAAAATCATTGAATCCAACCATAAATGGACTCGATTTAATTATAATTCACCGGGAAAAGGACTCGGATGCTGATGGGGGGGGGCACTTCTGGCTCACCAGAGCATTTTTTTTTTTAGTTTGCATTTCTCTTTGAATTTCCATAAACACCGGTTTTCATGGAATTTATCAATGTGGCAGCTGGGTGAAGGGTGACAYGGGGGGAGAGGCCGCGCTGCTCCGGGTGTGCCATGGCTGAGAGGGAGCTCTGCTTCCCAAAAACAGCSTGGCAGATGACATACTGCATTGACCTACTTTCGGGAGAGGCGCAGAAGTGTTGGAAAAGCTGTGTCCGTAGGCAGCTCCGGGATGAGAACAGCAAGGAATTGCTCCAGCGCGCGGCCGGAAAACTGCAGCGGAGGCTCCGYGGCCCTCGGGGGGCTGGGGAATGGGAGATTGGCATGGGAATCTCTCCCYCTTCGAGAATTCCTTCTTTAGGAATGTTTTGGGGCATCTGCCAGAGAAATCTGGCTGTGTCCAGGCATCGTCGTGGAGAGTAACAGGTCCAAAGTACACCCTCAATCCAAGGGGATTCTGGTTCAAAGCTGGGATTAAMCCTGGGATCAAACCCCCAGAGCATCACTGCTGGCTCACCTTTCCTTGGGATGGGAAAGCATTCCCGTGTAGCCAGATCTCCTGGAAATCACAGCGAATTCCAGGGTGGAGAGACTTCCATGTGTGCTGAAGTGCGGGAAACCTGTTGTAGCTTTTAGACCCTCTGACCATAACCCAACCAGATAAAGACAAATCTGATGCCCAAAAGAAAGCAAATTTTTCGGGAAAAGGAGAAGAAAACCCACTGGAGGGACTACCTGTTTTCCCAGGAAGATGAAAGTAGGGAGCAGTGTTTTATTGGAGCCTTGGAGTTCTAAGCACGCTCTTCTCTGGAGATGATGACGAAAGAGAAAACAGAGGCAGTTTCTGTCAAATAACAACATTTCTCCTCATCCATCTGCTGTCTCAATGTTTCTCCATTGCAGGTTTCCCTGGCTGGGCCGGGAGCGTGCTGTTTTCCTCCCCATCTGGWGCTGGGAATGCTTTTGGGAGCAGGGCTGGCCTGCGGTTCGGGGAGCGCGTGGGAGGAGGCTGGGCCGGGCCGGTGGCTCCGCGTGGGCGTGGGGATGGTTTCGGTCCTGCCTCTTCTGCTCTCCCAGGTTTGGATGTTGGCTCCGGAGTGAGGGGTTGTTAATGCCTGGATCCACCTGGGAAGGTGGGAATGTGTCCTTCCTCCTCACAGGAACACCTGTGCAGGGATCAGGAGGGTTGGCTGCCCCAGCCTGGGTGAAGGACAGTGGAGCTCAGCGTCCTGCAGAGCTGTCAGCTCCGTTCTCCCAAGGAATCCGGTCAATCCGGACTTATTAACAAAGGGATAATTACTCACCCAGGACTTCTGCTCATCCCYGCCCTGCTCTGTCACAGCCTGGGGCTGGTGACTGCCCTGAGAGCCCTGTCACCCCCGGGACACCCTCACAGGTTGATGTGGCAAAAGCTTGTTTTTTCACAGCATTTCCTTGGACTGGAGAGGCTGTGGGTGTGATGTGGCTTTCCCGGGAAATCAGTCCTGATGGTGGAGCCACTGGGTTGGGCTGTGATGGGTGAGCAGCAGCCAGGACAGCTCCAGTGGGCATCCCCACATTGGGAAAAGCCAATTTTCCCAGTTTCCTGGAAGTGAAACACTTCTGCCTGTCCCAGGCCATGTCTCCTCCTGGCTGCTGCGTGTGTCCCTCAGTGTCTTTCTCCTCAATGATCAGCTTTTCCAGGCTCCTACAGTCCAACTGCTCCTGGAAATCTTTGGGCAGTTTATTCCTCCTTAGGACAGGAAGAACTCCTGCTAACGAGGCAATAGGAATGTAATTAATCATTATAGAGAGTTTGGCAGAGATGATGTGACACCTGCTAATACAAACACCCCTGTGCATGCTGTAGGAGCTGGGCAGTGGCTTGTTTGGACCATGTTTCCATGTCTTASAGATCTTTTCCAACCTTAGCAATTCTGTTTGTAACCTCCCAGCTCCTCAGTTCCTTCCCAGAGCCCTCATACTCTGGATTGAAAAGGYGCAACTCCTCCCTGTCCTCCTCCCCCTGCAGGAGAGTGGTCAGGCACAAATAAGGGCTGGAAAAAGGATTAAAACCCGGTTTTATAGGATCCCCCTCCATGATTTTGTTTTGTTTTGGGTGATGTTTCCTTTGCAGAAGCCAGTTGGAGCAAAAGCACTTTAAACAATGTGTCTCCCCTCTCCTTCAGTGACAAGTGGGACACTTGGGTTTGGCTCTGTTTCCAGGAGATTTTCTGGCAATGTTGGAGTTAGGGGGAGAATCAGGGAAGGGGATTCAAACATGAGCTTTCAGGAGCATTTTCCTGTTACTCTGCATAGCATTTAAGGGATTTTGGAGGACTGGGACTCCAAAGTGCTCTGCTATGGCCAGCAGCAGGAGGGCAGAGGGGCTGCTCGACCCTTCTGTAACACATAGGACATTTTTGAGCAGCACAATCTTCATTTCCAAGAGATGGCTCAACTAGGAAACGCCTCATTGTTGAGAATTCTTCCTGCAGGTGTAGTTTAGTGTCTCTTCTCTTATGTATTTTCTTTCCCCAATTTCCCCTAAACCCAGGCTGGGTTCTGGTCAGGACCTAGAGGGCAAGTCTGAGATCAGGAGCTTTATAAATAACTTCATAAATAGTTTTAATTGGTGATTTTGCAGCTCAGCTGTTGAGGTTGGAGCCCTGGCTGGAGCAGGAGGTGTGTGTACAATCCCTGTCCAGCCTCACAGCTCTCCTGTCCATCATGTCATGCCCAGAGGCAGGTGGGTGGTTCTGAGTCAAACCACTTCCCAGGGCTCAGTGAGGGCTTTGGAAAGGCTTTGCATTAATTGTGCTTGGCTTATGGTGTGGCTAGTGAAGGGCAGAAATGGCAAGTGAGACCTGACTGACAAATACTAATGTCTGCAAGTGCTGTAGGTGTTGAAAGGCTTTCCTTTAATCCTCGTGGGTCTGGAAGCTGTGCCTGGATCCACCCAGGGTGGGAAGCTCTGTGCTGGGCAGGATTGAGCTGGGTTTAACTGTTATCCTGATTTCTCCATGTGGGAGCTTGGAGCTGGAGCTGGGAGGCTGAAGCCTTCGGGGTGGGATGGTGCCATCCCRTCAGTCCCAGCTTGGTTTCTGCCTGTGTTATTTGGGGGGTCACAAGCTCCTGAGCCAGGGTTCTCTTTAATTTTACTTTGCTTGTGGGACAGTCTTATCCAGAAGGTGCTCTGTGAGCTCCTCCCGGAGCAGGCTGGGTGTGGAGCATCTCCAGGAGTTGCTGCTTCAGGGTTCTCAAACCCTTGACAGGAGAGTGGCAGCTGGGTGTTCCCAAGGCTGTGTCAGCTCTGGGTGTGCTCCTGGGAGCTGAGTTGGGATGTTCTGCTGTTCCATAGTTCCGTGGGCTCCTTCAAGAGGTCCTGCCTCAGTCTCTTCGCAGAACAGGGAATTTAGGGACATGGTTTAGTGCTGGGATAATGGTTGGACTCGATGCTCTTGGAGGGCTTTTCCAACCTTAATGATTCCGTGATCTCTGTCTAAAAAAGACAGAGTTTAGTTTCCGGAAGTGCAGAGGTTTGGAAGGAGAAGGAGTGGAGGTGGAGGACATCAGGAGGTCTCCCAGCAGCAGCCTGTGCTGTTTGGGAGGCTCAGTCTCTCCATCAGAAAGTGGCTCTGAGCCTCTTGCTGGTGGCCACAATCAGCTCCTCGCTTTCCACACCTCCAGCACTGAGCCTTTGTTCCCTGCTGGCACGAGCCTGGAGGAATCTGAGCTGGTCTTGGTGACTGGCACACGCTGAAAAGACCACTCAGATTTGGGAATTAAAAATGAGACCCCACGTGTTAAACTCAGCACAAATTCCAGGTGTCACTGGTGGCCTCCTGGTCCGTCTCCGGGCTGGAGGCAGCGATGCTGGCCTGGGCTCTGAGATGAAGAGAAGGCAGCTGGATTTATGCATCCACAGTGTTTGGATGCCGTGGAGTTAATTCCTTTCAGGATTCTTTACGTGGTGTGTCTAAACCAGGCTGGAGGGCCTGCGCCGTAGGAAGGGGATCAAAAGGAATGTGTGATGAGCCCCAATCCATGAGCAGGGATACTCAGGAAATGAGGGACTGCTGAGGAGCATTAKCCAGGGTTGTGTAAGCAACCTTAATTCTGCCCCTGCCTCCCTGGGAGCCTGCGCTGCCTCTCGCTCCGGCCCCTGGGGCATTTTGGGTTGGAAAATGATAGTTTTCAGTAAGTGCTCCTGCTCCACTGGCCCATCTCTGGGGGAAGTTGAGCTACAGGGAAAGCAGAGAGCAGAAAGCTGCTCTTTTGTGGGAGCATCAGATTATAAACCTACTCCTGGGCCACTTTGGCTGGGTGAGTGGGAWTGGTGCTGGCTTTATCCCACAGGGATAACACCACACGGGTGCTTAAGCTTTGGTGGAAGCATAAGACCCTGAGCTGCCTCTGGAAATTCTGGACAGTGGCTTCCCCTGTGCAGGATCCTGCTGAATTCCTGCAACTTTTAAATACTTGGCTGTGTGTCTCTTCCCYCCTTGTTTCCCAGTAAAGGGAGCTGGGTTTAAATCACTCGTCCTCCCTCAAGCCAACCACAACTTCATCCTTCCCGTTTTTTGGGGTCTGTTTTATTTTGTGCCATTCAGGCAGGTTCCAAGCCTTATTCCCACACCGAATAATGCAGGTCTGTGAGCTCACATAATCCATACTGTTGGAATCCCTCGGAGTCCGTGGCTCTGTGGCTTGCAGCAGTGTGTACAGTGTGTTGGCAGATGACTTAAATTCTCCTGAAAGGCTGTTTTTCTAGGTCAGTCCTATATGAAGCCGATGAAACTGGCTCTGTGTGACCCATGTGTCACTGCTGTACCCACAGCCCTTCACTCAAGGTGCCTTTTCACTGCAATCCTGCCTCCTGGAAGCAGTTTTTAGAATTTATTTTGGGAGCTGTATCCCAGAACTGCTGTTCCTGAGGGTTCTGGGAGAGCCCAGGTGACTCCGGCACACCTGAGCGCTCTGAAGCACAACGGGACATTGGGAGAGGCCTCATCCACCCCCACGGAGAGCCCATGGAATCATTTAGGTTGGGAAATCCCTCTGAGATCRTTGAGACCGACAGTTCCCCCGGCAYCGCCAAGGCCACCACTGACCATGTCCCCAAGTGCCACATCCACACGGCTTTGAAATCCCTCCAGGAATGGGGATTCCAYCACTGCCCTGGGCAGCTGTGCCAGTGCCATGAAGGAATATTCCCAATATCCAATCTAAACCTCCCCTGGCACAACTTGAGGCCACTCCTCTTGTCCTGTCATTGGAAGTCCACATCCTTGGAGGGATTTAAAAACCGTGTGGATGTGGCACTTGGGGACATGGTCAGTGGTGGCCYTGGCGRTGCCGGGGGAACTGTCGGTCTCAAYGATCTCAGAGGGATTTCCCAACCTAAATGATTCCATGATTCTGTGATTGATTGGCAGTAAAGCTGCCTGGAGGGTCCCTCGGAGCCTGACTTTTGGCCTTGAGGTTTTTGGCTGTGTATGGGTGTGCCTGGAGTGGCAGCGGGAGCGATGGATAGAGCTGGAAGTGCAGGAGAAGCTGGTCATGGACACTGGGGTGGGAGGACAAAAGGCAGTCCCTGATGCCATCCCCAGCCCCGGGCAAAGCTTGGGTTCGGGCAGAGTTGGGAAGAGGTGATTCCAAGTGTTGTGACCTCYTCAGTGAGGACGAAGGAAAGAGGAGTCAGGGATGGGTGTAAGCATGAGAAAGCTGCTTTGTGGTGTGAGGGGCAGGGAGAAGGGGATGTGAGGCAGGGCAGGGGTCAGCTGGGATTTGGCCTTGGTGTCAAAAGGGGGGAGCAGAGGSAATGTGAGGGGTTGAGCTCACCCGGGGCCGTGGGACTGGGGCCGTGCAGYGCTGCTGCTGGTGGCCCACGGCCATCCCCGGCTCTGTTCCTGGTGTGGGGGCAGCAAACCCCTCCAGCTGCCACCCCATGGCTCCCTCTGCCCCTGGGGACAGTGCTCTGCACGTGGGGAGTGCCACTCGAGCACCAGAGGTCTCAGATTTTTTGGCTCTTTTGGTCAGGAATTTGCAAGCTTAATGCAGGCTATTGTGCTGGCAGACTTGCAGCAGGCTCTCCATGGCAACTCTCCCTATATACACAAAGCACCATATGGCTTTTTTTGGAGGGGGAGGGAACGAATCCAGCAGAAAAGTCAACCTTTGTTTGTGGTGCTGTTTGTCTTTGCTCTCTGAGTGGAGCATGGGGAGGTGGCAACACGGAATGCTGGCTCCTGGGCATGGCTTGTGCTGGCCGTGCCACCACAAGGGTGCAGGTCACCTCTCAGATGGTTTTTCCTTGATTTTTACTCTGGAATTTGCTGTGAAAATAAACCCATCCCACACAGAGACCCCCTTTTTTAGGYTGGCTCTCTGCACACAGATGGAGCAACCAGGCTCGTGTTTATCCCCAGTATGTTCATCCCCCTGAAGGGCTGGGAAGGCTCCAGAGCCCTTGGTTTGGGCAGGAGCTGGGCAGGAGGCAGGTGATGGATGGCAGGAGCTGTCTGTGCCTGTGCTCTGCCCACACTTTATCCCCTGATTCCAAAGAAAAGCCTTCACTTGCCTGCAAATCCTCCCTTTTCAAGCCCGTTTGGAAGGAATGAGGAGAATAAATATCTTTATCTGTGTCTGTAGAAGAGTAGGAAGTGTTTGTGTGTCTACTTGGAGGGGGAGGAAAAGAAATGATGTGGGAATAGGGAGAAGGGAGCAGCCTGTGCCTTTGGGATGCTCTGTGCTTCCCAAGGCTGCTGTGGGGTGCCACCAGGATCACTGGACGTGGCCTGGCCCATCACAGCCACCAGAGGTCTGTGTGTGTGTGCTGGTTGGCAGGAGAGGTGCCTGGCTGTCCCCTCTGGGTGGTGTGACAAGTGTTGCCTTCCAGCAGCACAGTTTGGGTTTGGGTTTGCCCCGAGATGTGGGCATGGGCTCCTCTCGGTGGGACCCACTGAGGTGYCCCCGTGGCTGTGCAGTGAGCAGGTCACTGTCCCCATCCCCTGAGCCCTCCCTGCTGTCAGCCAGGAGGCTCAAATCCCAGAATAGCAGCAGGGATAACGAATGGGAAAACTCCTGACTGTAGGCTCCGGCTCACGGGTGGAGCTGTGCGGGTGGACATTTGAGGAGAGGGACAATCCCGTCTTCAGATCATGGAATCATTGAGGTTGGAAAAGACCTCCAAGGTCATCAAGCCCAAGATCCTCTGGTGCTAACAGCAATAGTCAGAGCAGGAGGTGGCCTTGCCCTGAGCAGGGTGCCCAGGCAGCAGCATTCCCATGTGTGTCCCGGGACTTGCTCTGGTTTAGCAGCTGGAAGAGACCTTGGAGCAGCACCACTGCCGGTGCCACCAGTGGGAGAGCAGTGGGGCGTGGAAGTCCTAAACTGTGACCAGGAGCACCTTCCCCTGCTGCCGCCCTGACCCTGTGCAGCGCAGCACTGGGTCTGGCTGCTGGAAAAGCAATTTGGCTCATTCCTGGGGTTGATTCACAGCCTCACCCCCGGGAGCCCCAGGCCCAGGTGAGGGCAGGGCTCATTTCCTGGGGCCTCGTGTTCAACTTCTCCCACCCCGGGGAGCCCCTCAGGCTGGTGGCTCCAGCATCTCCTGGGTCCCCACCTGTGTTCACATTGAATGGTCCCGTGAGAGAGGCCGCGGGGACGGTGCTTAGGTGGGAGGGGTGTTGCTGCAGGCCTGAGTCCTTACTCCATCCTATGCCCTAATCACAGATTCCAGAATGGTTTGGGTTGGAAGGGACCTTAAAGCTCATCCCCTTCCACGGGCAGGGACACCTTCCACTATCCCAGGTTGCTCCAAGCCCYGTCCAGCCTGGCCTTGGACACTTCCAGGGATCCAGGAGCAGCCACAGCTTCTCTGGGCAACCTGTGCCAGGGCCTCACCACCCTCACAGGGAGGAAATTTTTCCTAATACCTAATCTATCCTTGCCCTCTGGCAGTGGGAAGCCATTTCCCCTTGTCCTGTCCCTCCATCCCTTGTCCCAAGTCCCTCTCCAGCTCTCCTGGAGCCCCTTTAGGCTGTGGAAGAGGCTCTAAGGTCGCCTTGGAGCTTCTCTTCTCCAGGTGAACACCCCCAGTGCCTTGACCAACCCCTAATCCTTTCACCTTTTACCAGATAWGTGAAATGACCACGATGTGATCTGTTAACAAAAAAAGGCCTTTCTTGATACCCGGAGAGGGGCCYGAAGCAGGAGCTCTGCCTCTGCAGGGAATTTCGCCTCTGGGTGAGGCTGTCACTGTCCCGTGTGGGCAGCTGCAGCAGGACACACGTCCCTTATGTGTCCCTTTGGGGTGGGCTCGGCCTGGGAGGGGGCTCTGACGGGCACGGCGAGCAGACCCCCGTCCCTGTGCCTCCCAGATCCCGGGGAGCCCGGGCAGGTCCCTGCTCCTCCCGGCCGAGCTCCGGGCAGCCGCCGGGCCCGGTGCCGCAGCCATGGCAGCTCCGGGCCGTGTGGGCTCGGCCTGCTGTCTGTTTTGGGAGCGCAGCGCTGCTCCCGGGCCGTGCGCCGGATCGGGCAGGAGCTGTTGCTCGAGGGAGCGCGGGGAATTCTCGCTGCCCGCCCCGCTGGAAGGGCTGGGAGCCGTGCTGCAGGTGAGGGTCTGGGGGTGGGAGGAGGAATTCATTTCCAGGCTCTCTCCCTGGAAAGCTGTTTCGCCGTGGGCCCGTGCGGCCGCTCCCGGTGCGGGAGGAGCGGGCGCCGAGGAGCTGGCGCCTGCCTTGCCCGCCGTTCCCATGGCACTCGGCTGTCACACACACAGCTCCGGCGTGCCCTGCCCACGGCAGCCTCAGAGCCTCCTGGGAGAGGAGCGAGAGGATGCGGGAAGCGGAGATAGGGAAGGAGCCGGGAAAAGGAATGAAGGACATGGAGGGGTAGGGATGAATGCGGGTGCCGGCCCCTTCAGAGCAGCGAGGGGCCTTGTAGGATTTGTGGCCGGGAGAAGCCCAAGCCTTCCAGCCCAGGCGGAGGTGGCATGCCTGGGAGCAGAGGCCCTTGCTGAAGGCTGGAGGCACCGGTGTGTGCACATGGACGTTCCTGTCCCGCCGCTGTCGTGGCTCCCAAAGCCACCCTGGGCTCCAGGGGATAGATTTTCCTCCTGGTGATTCCAATTCCGTGTTTCTTTCCCCCCGCAGACCCTGACAGCCAGCTGTATGATATGGGATATACCCCCGAGGAGGAAGCCCCGGCCTGTCCCGATGAGTTTGATGACTTCGTCACGTTTGAGGCAAGTATGAGCTCTCTTCATTCCCATAAACGCTGGCTGCATGTGGAGCGGGATTTGGGCATGGAGGGGAGAGGGGTGTTTGCTGTGMCAGGGCTCAGGGATGCTTAGCAAATCCTTCAGTCGCTCGGTGACAGGTGCAGAGAATTTACACCAAGCATTTGGTGCTGTTTCAGTTAAAATTGATGTTGATAAAACCCCCAGACTGTGAGAACAGAGCACGGTGCCCTGGGTGAAAAGGGAGCCCCTTTCTGTGGTGAAACACTGGTGACATGGGAAGGGGACTTGCTGCTCTAGGGTTTGTCTTCCTGCTGGAGTTTCTGATCTTGGAGAACCTGAGCTTGGTTTTGAGATGTACCAGCCAGGAGCCCACCTGAGTGGAGCTGTGGGTTGTTGGCATTCGGTGCTGTTTGGCCAGTAAAATGCAGAGCAGAGGACAAAAATCTACATTTTCTCTCTGTTCTTGGCCTTGATCAAGAGTGTTTCTCTGCTATGGGTTGTTTTCCTTTAGTTAAAGCCCCCATGCCTTGGTTCCCTCCTGCATTCCTTAGGACAGGAGCATGTTGCAGTGATCCTGCCGTTCCCAGCTGGAAAGGAGCAATCTGTTGTCTATGTTTGGGCTTGTCTTGGTGGCTTCCCCCATTCCTGCTCTGTGCCTTCCAGCCTGGAGCAGGAGGTGCTGCAGGTGCCTTGGGAGCAAAGGCTGGGTCCCTGTCCCACGCGGGGACGGAATAATTTCCCTCAGGTTTTCCTTTTCCAAACTTGTCTTTTTAGGGTTGTGACTCTTGTGTCTTGGTAGCCTGGATATTTTTGGCATTGTTCTGTGCAGGACCRAGAGTTGGACTCTGATCCTTGTGGATCCCTTCCCACTCAGGATATTTATGATTCTGTGTGATTTTTATCACGCAACTTGTTGCTGGCAAGGAGACTCCCAACTTCCTTTATATTTGCATGCAAATATGTATATATTTATATTTATATTTATGTGTATTTTTGCTTGGTATAGTCTGTAATACATCATTTTGGCCTTGTGATTTCTTGATAAAAGGTTAATGATAAACTGGTTGTTGGGCAGCTGGTCATAGAATCAAAGAATTGTGGAATGGTTTGGGTTGGAAGGGACCTTAAAGCCCATCCAATTCCACCCCCTGCCACGGGCAGGGACACCTTCCRCTATCCCAGGTTGCTCCAAGCCCYGTCCAACCTGGCCTTGGCACTTCCAGGGATGGGGCAGCCACAGSTTCTCTGGGCAATGTTGAATATTAGATTATTTTTCCTTCTTGAAAGGTAGTTACAAGCCCCGGTGACAGCTGGGGAGAAGTGGGATAGAAAGGCAGATGGATGTCCATATCCTTTATGTGGTACAAGGTCACAAATGTGCATTTTAACGCTGGACTGAGCAGTGTGGAAGCTGTGACAGGCAAAGGCTTTCACTTTTTGCTCCTCAGACCTGTGTCAAGGGACCATCCTGCCTGAGCTTCCGAGCGGGGATGTTTTCCAAGGGCTAATTTAACATAGATGAGCTCTGTCAGCGCTGGGAGCTATTCTGGGCAGCAGCACCAACCAGGCAGGTGTGTGCCCCACTGGGCTGAAATACTTCTGCTGCTGGGCCAGCCTTTCCTTGAAATGACAAGGTGATGAGTCCTGAAATCTCCTTTTCCCAAAGATCTCAGTGGATTTTTATCCTGAATTCAGGGWAGTCCTCTAAAGGACAGCTCTGACTACATTGAACATGCTGGGGAAGAATTATCCTTGTTGTCTTGGATACATGATTCGAAATAATTTCCAGCCTGTGAGGATTTCATAGAGGTTCAGCAAATGGGAACATGCTTGAGAAATACCACTCAGCCTTGGGAGTGTAAAAATAAACTGGAGTCTTGGGGCGAGGGGGTTTTTGTTCTCTTTCGGCTGAGCCGTGAGCTCCCAACGTGCGTTTTATCCCACATGTCCTGGAATGCTGAGCCCTGCAAAGCTGGGGCTGGCTCAGGGAGGGAGAAGCCATGGTACAAAGCATCCTGCTGGGAGCAGGAAAGGCATTTTCTTCATGGGAGCACCAGGGAAAGAGCTGTCTGCTGGAGAGGGCTCCGGCAGGCCCTTCTTCCRTGGGTGCAGCAGGACATCATCAAGGCAGAGAACAGAAAAACAGCTTTTCCCAATATGTATATTCCGTCTTACTTGGATTCTCCTGGAAGAGATGAGGRGAAAAAAGCACTTTTCAAAGTGAAGACATCACCTTTCCTTGGAACAGACCTCTGACTGCCTCCAGCAGCAGTTTGTGCTCTGGCATGTCCCCGTGTCAGCCCTGGGGAGATGCTGCCCAGGGAGCACAGGGCTGAACACAGCCCAAAACACACCTGGGACGCCTCAGGCCCTGGGTGAGCCTCTCTTGCTGTGGCAGGACCGTGGGTGAAGGAGCACAACTGGGTTTTCTCCTCTCCTGTCACATGAGAGCTGAAGGAGTTGCTGCATTTGCAGAGGTGCTGGGAGCAGTTGTGGTTCCTGGAGCGGAGCATTGGCTGTGGTCGCTCTTAAACAGCCCAAAATCCCAGTGGCTGGAATGCTGATCTCTTACRAGTGCTGGGGTCTGACAGGGAGCTTTTCTCCTGAATGTTTGTTCAAACAAGTGTAAACAAGGGCTTTAAGCAGCCTGCAGGAAAATGTCCTCTCTTGGTTAATAAGGTTTGCTCCTCTTGATGACTCATCCCCTCTTCTGGTGACTGTCATCAGGGAGAGCTCAGCATCCATGGAAAACCCTGAGAACCCAGGAGTGGGGACTTGGAGCCAGTATTTGCTGCTGCAGAGCATCCCCTGGCCAGGATCACCTCCCTGCAGCCCCAGCAGTGTTTTCCTCCTGCCCAAGGTGTGGTGGTTGCTGGATGGGAAACCACCAAAAACTACTGACAGCATTCCTGCTTATCCAAGCCACGGGAAGGGAGCTTGGAGCCTGTCCTGGCCATCTGAGCCCTGTTTCCCCAGGCTGGGCTGGCACAGCTTGGCTGCTGACTGCCTGGAARGTGGGAGTTCTCCTCACCTCCCTTGCAAGCTCCCGTGGAGCTCATGACTCAGTGCTGAGGCACAGGACTCGTTTGCAAGGCTCAGGGGGACATGGAGGTGAATTTGGAGCTGGCTGTCTTAGAATCATGGAATCATGAAGGTTGGAAAAGGCCTCCAAGCCCAACCATCAGCCCAGCACCAYGGGGATCCCACTGTGCTTTGCCCTAGGATGAGGGCTCTGCCYCTCTGCCCTGCTCCCGGGGCAGGTGAGCCTGCTTGGGCAGTGCAGAGTGGGAAGGATGACTCTTCCAGAAGAAAAACTTGCCACGAAAAYGCTGGAATTAGGCTGGGATGGGCATGGAGATGTATAATTTGAAGTGGGCTGGAGGAAAGACAGAGCCAGTGCAAGGCTGTGCTCTGTAAAGCCTGCCTGGGAGCACCATAAATACCCCAAACAGGGATTTTTAGCGATGGGAATTCATGTTTTGGGCCAGCAAGGTCAGAGGAAGGCTCTGGCTGAGCTCTGCAGGACAGGGCAGCCGTAAATCCTGCGGATGCAGCGCCTTGTGCAGGGCTGTTGCCATCTGCTGGGCGCTCCTCTTGGAAACAGCCGGGGAAACACATCCTGCACAGCCACCAGAGGGAAATTTGGCTTTCCCTGGAAGCCTTCACCCACCCAGGCATGTCCCCTCTGGCTGCTGGTCCAGCAGGGAGTGGTACAGCGCGGGGGGAGCGGATCTGGGGAGGAAAATRGGATTTGGGGAGGTCCCCAGTTGTGTGGATTTGGGGAGGAGGGGACACTCCTGACTCTCCCAGCCTGCCTGTCCACAGGTGCAGCTGGAAGAACTCCARCTCAGAATATTCTGTGACATTCTGTGAAGCAGTGAGCAGCAGCTTTAAGGCCAGCACACATCTCTGTGACGCTTTAACTCTGTTAAAGCCGAGATCTCTTTCCACGTTGAGCAATTGAATTTAATGCTTCTTTGAGGTCGAAAATCAGAGCGAGGCCATTGAAATCTGAATTTCTCCAGCTGCTCAGAGCTCCTGCAAAGGGGACCAGCTGTGTGTTGTAACACAGAAGTGTCGTGGGAGCACGTGGGGATCGGAGCTCGGCTGCGCGGGAGCCGTTCCCGGAGGCAGCGCTGTCATTCCTCGTGCCTTGTGTTTTGCAAGGAGCCCACGTGGGCTGCTTGTAGGAGGCTGCTGCAGGCTTGGTGTGTCCCCTCCTGGCAGCCCTGTGGACCTTCTGAGCCTTCCTTTCTTACTACAGAATTCCCGGGAAGATACTTGCAGAGAGCTGGGCCTGGTGAGCACAGAGCATTTCAGAGGGCCCTGCTTTGCAATTCTTGTATTTTCCATGAGGTTTGTCCTCCTCTGCCTCTCCACACCACTGTTACCATGGGATGCATGTCTGGCAGAGGCCACCCAGGCTGAAAAGATGGGGTCAAGCTTTGTAACCTCCTCAAAGCACAGGCAAGACCTGGGTTCAGCTGTTCCCTGGCTGTCCTAACCCAAGTATGGTCTGGTGGTGGGGATGGGGACCTGGAGAGGAGAGCTCAGGTTTTCTGTACCGGTGCCATTCCCACCTTCTGGAATGGCCTCAATAGGCCCCTGGTCACGGGGCTGACCCAAAAGCACTGTCGTGTCTGAATGAGGGAAGGTCACAGATCCCTGTCCAGGTTGGCTGCTGGAATTGGTGATAATTTTGTCCTGAGCAGCTGGTGCACTCCAGAGCTTGCAGGTGGCTGGGGCTGCAGGGCTGTGGAATGTGACGGATGCAGTTCGGTGTCTGTTCATCTGCCTGTCCTTGGGGAAGCACGTGGAGCCCTGAGCAATGTCCCCACTGTCCCCAAAGCCTTTCTGCCTCCCTGCAGGGAGAGACAAAGGGAGCTGCCCACGAGCCCACTGTCACAGCAASTGAACATTCCATATTATCCTTGTATTCAGATGATCCCAGAATGGTTTGTGTTGGAAGGAACCTTAAAGCTYATCCAGTCCCACCCCTGCCATGGGCAGRGACAATTTCCACTATCCCAGCTTGCTCCAAGCCCCATCCAACCTGGCCTTGGACACTTCCAGGAATCCAGGGGCAGCCACAGCTTCTCTGGGCAACCTGTGCCAGGGCCTCCCCACCCTCACAGCCAAGAATTCCTTCCCAATATCCCATCTAACCCTCCCCTCTGGCAGTGGGAAGCCATTCCCCCTTGTCCTTTCCCTCCATCCCTTGTCCCAGGTACCTCCCCAGCTCTCCTGGAGCCCCTTTAGGCTCTGGAAGGGGCTCTGAGGTCTCCCTGGAGCCTTTTCTTCTCCAGGTGAACACCCCCAGCTCTCCCAGCCTGGCTCCAGAGCAGAGGGGCTCCAGCACTCCCAGATCAGTCCATGTTGATAACTTGGTATCTAAAAGCCTGAAACTACCAAGAAAATTCGTTTCTTGTGTAGACTCAGGAGTGTGCAGAGGGAAGGGTGGGAGTGTAAATCGGACAGGGATGTCCCCGGAGGCAGGACCCGAGTGCAGGGCTACCGTGAGAAATCTCTTTGCTGATCGGAATAGATCCGAGTTGAAGTGTTTGCCCTGTACGAAATASGCGGGAAGGAGCTTGGAAAACAAAGTCCTTGGAGCCTTATCTTGAACCACAAGCAGAGTGTGTGGGACTGGGAACGTGGGAGCTGGGCTGTGGGACACCGGGAAGGACCAGGAGGTGAGGGAGGGCAACGTCGGAAGCAAAGGTGTCTCAATAAGAGTTTGGGAAGTAAAACGGGCAGGAATTGGGGTTTCCTAAYTAGCTTTAGTGTTGGGATATCTGGTTTTGGACTCTCTGGGGGTTCCAGATGTTCTCTGAGGTCTTGAGGCACGAGCAGAGGAGCAAAAGGTCTGCGAGCTGCTCTGTGGAGGAGCAGATTTGGGCAGAGCTCCGAGGAGAGCTCGGGTTAAACCATAACTCCTTCCTGCCATGCTCATGAGCAGGAATCTGGGCTGGCCTGGACTCAGCTCAGCGGGTCAAGTGGTTATCAAGGTGCAGGACACTTCCAGTCAGTGTTGCTGAGTAGTAGGTTCTGCAGGATGTGGCTCAGAGGACAGCAAGGATAACCCAGAGGAAAGGAGAAAACATGCTTTGGGAAGGTAATGGAAGGAAATCGGTGTGTTTGTGCTGGATGGGCAGGAGTGAGGGAGCTTGAGGCTTGAAATGAGTGAGGTTTCTGCGGAGAGGAAACGGAAAAGCAGACAAAACCCTCAAAACTTGTGGGTGTGAGCGGTGCTGGGGCCTCTGTGCGCCGAGGGCTGCTGTGGGGAAGGGAAAATCCCATGGATCAGCTCTCCCATGGGGCTGGCTCTGCTGGGCTCGTGTTTGCAGGGAGCAGCTGCTTGGCCGAGAGTGCGGGCAGGGCTGGCACTGGGGTGTCTGTAAACTGGGCTGGCACTGGGGTGTTTGTAAACTCGGCTGGCACTGGGGTGTTTGTAAACCCGGCTGGCACCCGTGACCAGCCCTGCTTTGGGGTCAATATTGCCATTGAGATCACCCTCTGAGTCACCGAAGAAGTGCTTCTGCTCTGCCCCTGGTGAGCAATCCAAGCTTTATTCATCCCTCTATTCGTGGCCATAAGGAAGGAGTTTGTCATTTAACGCTTAATTATTCACCAGAAACACCAGGAAGGCCGAGATAAACCTCGACAGGTCGCCTCCGGATTCAACCTTTTTATTTGGGGCTGGTTTCCTGGGAAGGCTGAGCACCTGGAGCTGGGCTGGCCGTGGAGCGGGGCTTCCAAGACGTGCTTTTATTTTGGAATTCAGGAGAGCCGGGAGGAGGCTGCGGTCACACGGCAGGGAAGTGTGGCTGAGCTCCCGCTCCTTATCGGGAGGTCGGGAACAAAAGGCGCTCTGTTGGGACTCGGGCGCTCGCTCCATAAGCCTCTCCCGGCTCTCCTGGACTTTGCTTCCCTCCTGCTTCGCAGGAGCAGCTCCCGGAGCTGGATCTGACACGGGAGAGGAGGCGATGTGTCCGCAGGTGGGTSTGGGGAGCCGACACAAAATGAGGAGGGATTGGGTTTCCAGAAGGATCGGGCTCAGCCCCAGAGGGGCCGGGAAGGGGCAGGTTGGGAATCCACCTGACTTTTTTTCGTGGGAATGGTTTAGGTTAAAAGAGGAGAGATTTACGTGGGATATTGGGAAGGAATTCCTGGCTGTGAGGGAGGGGAGGCCCTGGCACAGGTTGCCCAGAGAAGCTGTGGCTGTCCCTGGATYCCTGGAAGTGTCCAAGGCCAGGTTGGATGGGGCTTGGAGCAAGCTGGGATAGTGGAAGRTGTCCCTGCCCATGGYAGGGTTTGGAACTGGGTAGAACTTTAAGGTCCCTTCCAACCCAAACCATTCCATGATTCTGTGATTCCATGGTGCCGTGGTGTAACTTCACAGTCCTCTCTGCTGGTTCCCCTTGGGGCACTTGGACCAGCAGGGACGGTGCCTGCAGATTTTCGAGRTGCTGGGGACAGTCTGCCAGATGTGGTGTTTTGTGAGTTGTTTTTGGGTTTGGGGTTTTTTGGGGGCTGGGTGGGCGTTTTCAATTTCCCCCAAGAGATGCAGCRCGTGTCTCTTGCCCAGCCTTGAGGGGGTGATGGGGTGTAACCTCCTCAACCCCAATTTCAGGGCTGAGTTGTCAAAATYGCCTTTGGCCAAGGCTGAGCACAGGCTCCCTGGCTTCCCTGAGAAGCTGGCATTGCCCAGATATGTGGGAAGAGGGAAATACTGAGACGCAGAGGTGGCAGTCCCTGATGCAGCATTCCAGAGGCTGAGCTGCCGTGGGGTGTTCCAGGGCTTTGGGGGTGACTCCGTTCATGCGGGACTATAAACACAACTGTGTCCCTTCTCCCTGGCTCCCAGCCTGGCACTGGCACCACTGTCCTGGCCACAGGGCATCCTTGGAGGGTGATTTTTATAGCTGGTCCATCTCCCCCCCCATCCTGTGCTCAGTCAGGGCTGGAGTTGTTCAGAAATAGGCTCACCCTGCTGGGAAAACAGAGTTGTTTTTCCTTTTCCTTGTCACTCGCCTCCCCTTCCCAGCCTTCCSAGTGTGTGTGGCCAAGGACAGCAGAGCTTTGGGATGCCGGGACAGCTCCAGGGAACAGCCCTGCCTGGAAGGAACCTCCCTGGGAGCCAGGCTTTGCCCTCCTTTCCAAGGCARTGCCTTAGCAGAGCTTGGGCTGAAGCTTCTGTCCCTGCCAGGACCTTGCAGGTGACTCCCAAGAGTCCCTCTCCTSATACTGCAGCAGCTTTTGTTAAATCCATCTGGGTTTTATAGCACTTCACAACATCTAATCAGATAATCTTTACTCCCGTGTGCCATCAAATGCCTGGAATGGACGAGGTGCTGCTGGAGAAGGCTCCTAAAGGCACTTCAGCACCTCACCTGTCTCATCAGGGCACATGATGTCATCTCAGTGCTGATCTCATCATTTATTGCCTTTCGGAAGCAGGAATGCTCACGTGGGCTCTCAGATCCCAGGAGAAGCAGGCAGAGGTGCTTCCGGATGGGCCATGTCCTGTCAGCCAGGTGTAGCTCTGGGGGAAATACCTGCTGGATTCGGGTTGGGAACCTCAGCCAAACCCTGACCCTGTTCCAGCTCGGAACTGTGGGTGTGCCTGAGTCCCAGTTTGAAGCTCTGAGGTTTGCCTGGAGCGTCTAAGGSTGTGTTTTATTTGATAAAAACTCACAGTACACCGATACTGGCGACACCAACCCTATCTGAACATGGTGGGGATGTTCCTGGCAAGTCCCTGGGCTGGTTGTAGCCCAGCCTGCCTGTCCCAAGCCCATGGATGTTTTTAAGTGTATGTGGAGTTTTTGAGCTGGAAAAAGTGTTTACTGTGTGCTCACAGGAAGGCAGTGCTGGCTGAGGAGAGCTGTGACAGGAGGGTTTAAAGGGTCACTGCGCAAACCAGCTGCTCGTGAGGCCGTAAAGAAGAACTTTCTGTACCCACACACTTATCCAGGGACAGAGATTTGGCTTGGCATGGCTTTGTCAGGCATTTGGCAACACCTGAACCCCYCTGTCTCCTCCTGGCATCTCCTCCTGGGGTTTAGTTAGTGATTCTGTGATGAAATGTGCAGCAAAGTTCTCCACGCTCRTGCTCAGGAGAAGGACTTTGTTTACAGTTTCAGCTCTTCTTAACTCATTGCCCACGCAGGTTTAATTTTAACAGGGCTCTTGCTTTTGGAATCTCATCTAGGCTGGCATCACAAAGGAAAAATATGATTTTTGAATTATAAATTGATGCACATCTTTGGTGTGGAAGGACAATGGTTGATGTGCTGTCCTGGTGGTAACTTCTACTCTTAAAGGGTTGCTCTATCATGCAGCCTCTCCATACTGGTGTTTCCCATCAGTAAGGGTGGATTTTGGAACAAKTTTGTAGAGAAATCATAGAATTATGGAATGGTTTGGGTTGGAAGGGACCTTAAAGATCCTCTTGTTTTAACATCTGACTGAGGGCACTGTTCAGCTCCTGGTTTGCTTCATGTTGAGAGGGTCAGCAGTAACCACAGCAGGATTTTTAATCAAATTACTTGTGAATTGGAGTGTTTGGGGTTTTTTTGGCTTCTTTCAACAGTTGTCTTTACTTTGTGCTCATTATAATACTTCAGTGTATACTTAAATTCAAACTTTCCTAGTGAGAAGGGGGGTTTTGTCTTTAAAAAGCGACCTTTATTTTGTAGTTTGCAAGCAAAATTCTTTCCAGTTTGGCATGAAATCTTTTTCCAACAGGTAAAAGGGAGGGAAATGTGCAGTGTGGGGTGGCTGCTGTGACTTCTTGGGCCCTCTCTGTCCGTGACCAAGCCAGGTCAAGCCTCTGCTTCCCCAGGTCCCTCCTGCTCCAGCATTAATGGTGTTTCTAGAAAGTGCAGCATAAATCCAGTAAAGCACTTAAGCAAGTCCCAGCTTTAGGTGTGTAAGTGGTTTTGGTGGATTTGTGCTTTTCAAGTGGGTGGGAGCTTTAGAGGCTTTTATTTCTCTCTCCAAGGCTGGCACAGCCTCTGCCCTGATGCAGTTCACTGGAACAGCCCCTTCCCCTCACACTGACTTTAGGCTGCAGCTCTGTGCGGGTTTATGTTGTATTTAGCTGCAGGATGGTGTCCTGGAGGGGCTCTTGTCCATAAGCCAGGTGAAAGTTGAGCCAGGCTTCCAAGAGGAGCTCCTGGCTGTCTCCATGCTGCTGAGTGTGGTGGGCACAGGGGCTGGGAGAGCAAAGCAGGGCTGGACTGGGTCACTTCGCTGCTCCCAGTGTCCCTGTGGAACAGGAATTGCTGTTGAGCAGCTCTCTCTCCATCTCTTCGAGGTTTTCTATCCCTTTTTGCCCCTGGAAGTGTTCAAGACCGGGTTGGACGGGGCTTGGAGCAACCTAGGATGGTGGAAGGTGTCCCTGCCCATGGCAGGGGGTGGAATGGGATGGGCTTTAAGGTCCTTCCAACCCAAACCACTCTCTGATTCTATGAATACAGGGCTTTGAGAAATGTTACTTCCTCCAAAATCCTTGGGAAAAGCCCTGAAAGCTGCTCTGTGTGCTCCCTGGCAGAGGAAAAGGGGTTTGCTTCAGTCGTGCTTGTGTTCAGACTGCTGCTGCTCTGCCCTGTCCTGGAGGGGCAGCTGGGATCCCATCAGGAGAATTCAGATGGAGCCAATGGTTTTCCATGGGCAGCTCCTCACCTGSAGGCCGGGCAGGAGGGCTCCCATCCCTGCAGTGACAGGGATCAGCTGGAGCTCAGCACCAGCACTGGCACATCCAAAAATCCTTTGATTTGTTCTGAGGTGCACTGGGGAAATCCCCAAATCTTGGGGAAGGAGCTGGCACTGAGGGGTAACGAGCTTTGGCTTTCTGGGAGGTTCTGCTGCTGCTCCCATGGTTCTCCAAACATTGGAATGAGAGGGGATCATCCCTGCTCAGGTGTAGGAGCAACCAGGCAGGACTGAAAGTGAACACTTGCCTGGGGTGCAGAACTGGGAGGAAAACCCAGTTCTCCATGCTCATACCATGGTCTCTTAAAACCCAAATCCTGCTGCTTTCCCAGCGCCTGCTCAGGGATGGATTTGAGATGCTGCTCCAGCTGAAGTGCAGAGATTTGAGTCCCTGCAAATTGGAGGCTGTAATGAAGATTTAGAAGCAGCTTATTTTCTGTCGAGGGATGGAAGGTTTTACCAGACAGGGCAAAAAAAGTGCTCTAAGGACTAACTGGGAGTTTTGAATGGTGGTTTTTGCAGGGATTAATAACGTGTCCTCTTGGAATGGAGTGGGAGAAAGCGGCGGTGATGGGAACTGCTGAGTCAGCGGTGGGCAATCCCTCCTGCCCTGGCCAAATCCATCCTGGCTCACAACAAAGCCYCCCTCCAGCTCTTCTTTAGTCCCTATTTCTGTGATCTGCTTCCCAACCCCTGCAGAGGCCGGGGTGCCCCCCGGGGTGCCCACGGAGCAGCACCTGGACGCGGGGTGATTCCAGAGGTTGGATTTCTGCGCTCAGAAACGCAACCCAGCCAAAATTCCCTGCCTCATCCGTGGCTTGTCCTGCTCTGCCGTGAATCCACGCAGCTGTAGGATCTGACTTTGTGGGGTCTGTGTTGTTTTTTTCTTTTTGCCAGGCAAATGAGGTGACTGACAGTGCCTACATGGGCTCGGAGAGCACGTACAGCGAGTGCGAGACCTTCACGGATGAGGACACCAGCACCCTGGTCCAGCACGAGATGCACGACGAGGTGGAGACCGACAGCGCCATCGACTCCACCGTGCACTCGGAATTCACGGATCCCATCGAGGAGCCGGAGCATGGGTGAGTGGGAACAGCCAGGAGCAAAAGCCCTGGCGCGGGGCAGGGAACGAGGGCCGGGGGAGACGCAGCCTGGGGATCTCGGATGGAGCGGGCTGASTCTGTCTTGCTGGAACTTGGTTTGCTCTTTGTGTTTGTAACTCCCTGCGAGACCAAAATAGCTCTTCTCGAGGAGTAACGAGAATAATTAGGCTGGTTTGTGTAGGCTGATTTGGAGCCCGGCCTGGCAATCTCTTCGAGTTAATCGTTGCTTGCCTTGGGAGATCTTCTGTACCCTCATTAGCATCTTTCACCTCTAAAATAACTTCTCAGGTGATCCAAACACCTGAAAGACTTGCAGTTTTTAATCTATCACTTAAGCCAGAAACACAACATGTAATTTTCCAGTCAGGAGGGGAACTCGTTCTATTTTTGTTTTCCCTRAAAACATGCGTGTGCCCTTTGATGTGCAACCACCTCCTGTAATAACTGGTTTGAAACCTCTGCCTGGAGCACAGAAATGCGAGCCAAGATCTCCTTCCCCGGGTCTGAACCGCTGCTGGCGAAACTGCTCCTGGGCCCACCCCATTTTTGGAGGAAAAGTGGGGTTTGGGGTGAAACTGGGATGCTGGCAGGCAGGAGGGCAGGGAAGAACTGCTTCAGAGTCACAGAACATGGAATGGTTTGGGGTTGGAAGGGACCTTAAAGCTCATTTCATTCCATCCCCTGCCATGGGCAGGGACACCTTCCGCTAGACCAGGTTACTCCAAGTCCTATCCTGGACACTTCCAGGGATGAGGCAGCCACAGCTTCTCTGGGAAACCTGTGCCAGAGCCAGGTTAGTGCCCCAGGAGCACCAAAACCTCTGGAATTATTAGCTTAAGCTAACACACGGGATGAGTTTGGTCCCAAAACCCATGGCCCACGGTGGCTGCTCCAGGGAGTGCTTACAGCTCCCATTGCTTTTTGGAAGCGCCAGGCTTCCCTCCCCCCCCCCAAATCCCGCGTGGGGACGTGGGAGCGGCCGCGGGCAGCGCCGGCCCCGGGGCCGAAAGGGTTCCGTGGCTTAGAGCAGCAGGGGGATTACCCGGCTCGGCTCGGCTCCCGCGGCCGCGGCGCTGCCGGCTCAGTGCCGGTTAAATCGGGCTCTAATCGGCCCCGAGCCCCCGGCACCGGGCGGGTCCCCGCGGGGTCAGGGCAGCCTGCGCCGCCGAACACCGCCCGCTCCCGGCTCTCCTGCCTGGAGGTACAAATGGGAAAGGGGCTTTGGAGGTTAGGCTGGGATCGCCAGAAGGGGGACCTGTTGGAGTGGGTCCAGAGGAGGTCACGGAGATGCTGCAAGGGCTGGAGCTCCTCTGCTCTGGAGCCAGGCTGGGAGAGCTGGGGGTGTTCACCTGGAGAAGAGAAGGCTCCAGGGAGACCCTCAGAGCCCCTTCCAGAGCCTAAAGGGGCTCCAGGAGAGCTGGGGAGGGACTTGGGACAAGGGATGGAGGGACAGGACAAGGGGGAATGGCTTCCCACTGCCAGAGGGCAGGGTTAGATGGGATATTGGGAAGAAATCCGTGGCTGTGAGGGTGGGGAGGCCCTGGCACAGGCTGCCCAGAGCAGCTGTGGCTGCCCCTGAATCCCTGGAAGTGTCCAAGGCCRGGTTGGATGGGGCTTGGAGCAAGCTGGGCTAGTGGAAGGTGTCCCTGCCCATGGCAAGGGGGTGGGATGGGATGATCTTTAAGGTCCCTTCCCACCCAAACCATTCTGGGATTCCCTGACACCCCAAGTGTGGGGCTGGGAAGGTTGGGTGTCCTTTAGGTGCTCTGTCCAAGCGCACCCAGGTTGTTAAATGTGCACAAATCCCAGGGAGCCAAAAGCTTTATTTGACTTAAAAATTTGAAAGGTTTGAGATGGGAACCTCTGGGAGTGCTGAGGGCTGGGACCCCACACAGGAGGACACCAGTAGTGCCAGTGAGTACAGTCCCACCAGTGCAGCTGCTGGGCTGAATCAGAGCTTCAACATCRCTTCTCAGGAGGTCTCAGAGCTCAACACACCTGAAATGGGTTGAGCTTGAGGGCTGTTTAGGCTGTGTGTAGTAACAATTAGTTGGACTCTGAATCCTCAAACTGCCTGAGCCCCAAGAGGGGAATAGGAAATAAAATTTACTGCCTGAAGCATCCGGGCTGAGGGTTTCCAGGTGCCTGATCTG
The DNA here is from genome assembly GCA_018881555.1 of Amblyornis subalaris. Lineage (NCBI taxonomy): Eukaryota > Metazoa > Chordata > Aves > Passeriformes > Ptilonorhynchidae > Amblyornis > Amblyornis subalaris. The sequence goes on along the minus strand of JACAXG010000057.1, from coordinate 1,765,783 downwards.
ATCTGCTTCTGTATGGTGCTTGTCAAACCACAGCCCCAGATTTAGAGTTCTGGGCTTGGGTTTTGCTTCTGAATTAACAATTCCACCCCCTGGCTTCTATTCCTGGAGAGATTTCCACTGCTTTTGGCAAGGGTCTGACTCACCACGGGCACGGATGGGTTCTGGTGGATCCCACTGTGGAATATTGGTGCTTCTCAAGGGTATGGGAGGATGTGCCGATGCCCACAAGCTGGCCTGGATTTATTTGTGGTTAAATAGAGATCTGGAGGGTTGACATGTTTTTATTAGCAGGATAAGGGCAAATCCTTCAGATGGAGCAGGTTTTTGTCATAAATGGCTTATCTGTAATCTTTTTTTCTTTCTGGTTTAGTCCTGCAATCTGCTCATATGCTGTTTCCCTTTCCTAGCAAGTGTGTGGACATGAGGGCATAGCCTGAAACATCAGTTTCTATAATAATGCAATATATTATTGTGATTTTTAGCAGAGAATTTTAGAGAGGAGAGTGGTGGTAAGCCCCCCCCAAAACACAGACCTGTGTTTCACAGCCACGTGGCCACTTTCACAGCCTGGTTGTTGCAAATCTCCCCTGCCTGTTCCCCATCTTAAAATTCCATAGTCCTGGGCAGGAAAGGTGGCTTGACTTGGTGGGGAGGCCCTGGCACAGGTTGCCCAGAGAAACTGTGGCTGCCCCATCCCTAGAAGTGTCTAAGGCGAGGTTGGGGCTTGGAGCAAGCTGGGATAGTGGCAGATGTCCTTGCCCATGGCAGTGGGTGGAGTGAGATGAGCTTTAAGGTCCCTTCCAGCCCAAACCATTCCATGATTCTGTGGCTCCGTGCAATGCTGTGCACGTGGAAAGGTTCTTTCAGGGATGATGACTCTGTGCTGAGCTGTGTCCCCTCAGGAGCAGGGGACATCCCAGGACCTGTGCTGGGTGTGTTTGGGGTTTACACAGATGCTTAACACACTCCAGCCTTCTGGATTCCATGTTAAAAACACAGGGAAGAGCATCCCCCATTCCAAGATTGTCCCTTACATCAGGGAAAGGGCTCCTTTGCCTTGCTGGGGGGATCTGTCACTGGTTTGGCAGCTGCCTAAGCCCCCCTYCCTGACACCAATCCCGCTGGGGTTATGGGGTTAAACCCTGGGCCCTTGAGAGGATTAGGCAGCCACAAGCAAGTGTGAGCCCAGCCCAGGCTGCCATGGCACTCACAACACGTTTGGGATGTGGTTGGGCCGTGCCCAGCTCTTTCCCTGCCCTGCTTTTGGTTGTGCAAGGGCTTGTCACCCACCCTGGGCACTGTACTGCAAGCGTGAGTGCCCCCAAATCCCAGCTGCCAGAGSAGCTTGCATGGAAAAACTTGGTTTATTGGAGGAAAAAATCTCCACAAAACTTCCTMGTGGTGCCTGGGCTGCCCTTTCAGTGCTCAAGGCACAGGGTGCAGAGCTGTCCTGCTCTGCCARACTGGGAGACATCACTTGGTGGGGTGGGTTGACCCTGGCTGGACACCAGGTACCCACCAAAGCTGCCTTATCCCTGCCCTCACAGCTGCACAGGGGACAGAAAATATAACAAAGGTTTATGGGTTGAGATAAGGACAGGGAGAGTTCGCTCACCAAACACCATCACGGGCAAAACAGACTTGAATTGGGKATATTGAGTGAATTTATTACTAACAAAATCAGAGCAGGATAATGAGAAGTAAAATGAGACCTTAAAAACACCTTCCCCGCACCCCTCCCTCCTTCCCAAGCTCTACCTCCTTCCCCAGAGCAGTGCAGGAGGATGGGAATGGGGKTTATGGTCAGTTCAGCACAGGTTGTTCAGCCACTGCTCAGGGAGAGGAGTCGGAGTCCCCCYCYRCTCCAGCATGGGGTCCCTCCCACGGGAGATGGTTTATCATGGAGTTCACTCAAGTCCATCCCACAGGAACTGCTGCACTGTGRGGCACTCTTCCATGGGGTCAGTCCTTCAGGCACAGCCTGCTCCAGCCTGGGTCCCCCACAGGGTCACAAATCCCATCAGGAAACCTGCTCCAGTGTCAGCTCCTCTCTCCACAGGTCTGCAGGTCCCTGCCAGGACCCTGCTCCAGCATGGGCTTCCCACAGGCTCACAGCCTCTCCAAGGCATCYTCTGCTCCGTGTGGGCTCCTCCAGGGGCTGCAGGTGGATCTCTGCACCTCCACGCCCTCCATGGGGTGCCTCAGCATGGAATCTCAGGGCAGTCCCGGCTCCGGCTCCTGGAGCAGCTCCTGCCCCTCCTCCTGCCCTGCCCTGGGTGTCTGCMGAGCTGTTCCTCTCCCGTGTTCTCACCCTGCTCTGCTCTGGCCTCAATTACAGCTGCACAATAACTTTTTTTATGTTTTTCCCTCTTAAATATGTTATCCCAGAGGTGTTACCACCATTCCTGATTGGACAGCAGCACGTCCATCTTGGAGCCGGCTGGAATTGGCTCTGCCGGATGTGGAGGAAACTTCCAGCAGCTTCTCACAGGATCCACCCCGCCACTACCAAACCCAACASACGTGGAAAGGGGACGTCCTGGATGCAAGGAGAGGCTGCTGTGGCACCCTCCTCTAACGTGTCCCGTCTGTTCCCACAGATCCCATCCCCACGAGCTGGCCCTGGGCTCCGAGCTCGGCCACTCCATCGTCACCGTCATCAGCGGGGAGGAGCACTTCGAGGATTACGGGGAGGGCAGCGAGGCCGATCTGTTCCCGGACACTCTGTGTAATGGGGAAAGCAGCTTTGGCAGCTCCTCCTTCCTGGCTCCCAGGTAACGCCCGGCCCTGGCGCTGCTCCCCAGGGGACGGGGCTGTCCCGGGGATTTGGGAGGCGGGGGGCCTGCCGGACTCGGGATACAGCGGGATAATCGGCTTGGAAGTGGGAGAGGAATTCCCTCCCTCGGTGTTTCCTTTCCCTGGTCAGTGCCCGTCCTCCCATCCTGCTGGAGCCCAGCAGCAGGTGGAAGAGCTGTCTGCATTCCCAGCATCACATTCCCACTCCTTTTAGGGATGTGGCTCTTCACAGAACCTTCCAGGAGAGAAAACCACCTGCAGCTTCACCCCTGGTCCTGCTGGATGACTTTTATTTTTCTTTCTCTTTTATTATTTTGGGCTTTGATGCAATGTTTGGTTGGATTTGCACGAGCTGCAGCAGCGTTCCTGCTCTAAGGACGTGTGGAGCAAGCAGGCTGTAGCATTTCCTCCTTGCTTTAGGATCTGAAACTGGGAAAAAGTCCATTTTCCAGCCCGTGCAGGGTGGGCTGAGGAGTTGGTGTGATGGTACAAAACCCATCAATACTTACTTTCTAAGGAAAATAAGTAAGAGCTGGAATATCATCCACTGCTGCAGCCCATGAAGTGTCTGTGGTGACAGATAACACCAGGAATGTGTTCTTCCATTGGAAGCACATCTCTGCAAAGGGATCCCTGCCAGCCACATGCCTGTGCTGAAGGCAGGAATATACTTTCTTCCCTTTGTGACAACACATTTGTGCCTTTCTGTAGCCATATAAACCTTTCCTAACTTTATTTTTTTTGCTGTCTTCCTGTTTTCTCCCAGCTTCCCAACCCCCTTCACGGAGTTTGGGCAATTCTGGCTGCACAGGACTGGCAGGGAAGAGCAGGTCAGGGCTCATTTCTTTGTGGCTGGTGCAGCAGCAATATTGGAGGTGTTAACTGCAATAGGAGAGTTGCTGTAAAGAATTCCCAGCCTTTTCCTTCAGTGCTCCAGCACTGGGATGCTCTGCAGTGGGAAGGGCACAGTCTCTGAGCCATGCAGGAATGTAGGGCTGCCTGTGCTGGTGCTGTGGCATAGGAAGAAGTCTCTGATTAAAACCCATCCTTGGTGTTCATTTTCCCTTGAGGATGAGCTTCCAGCCTCATCCAGAAGGCTCCTGGCAAGAAAATACCCAGCCAAAGGAGCTCTGCAATCAGTTTAACTTTTCCTTTAACATCAGTCCAGAGCTCCCAGTTTGCCCACGCTCCCAGTGTTCCAGCCTTGCTCTGCCAGGGCACCATCTCTCCTCTGCTCTGTCTCTTTGGATCTGATCCACACCTTATCCCATCTTCCCTGTGCCGGGAGGGACTCGCTGGGCACGTGGCCACGGAGTCTGTGGTGGTTTGTGCTGGAGACTCTCTGCTGGGGCTTGCTGGGGAGTCAGGCTGGAGATAAATCCTGCAAAACCTCGGGAGTCAGGAATGTGGGGCTGTTGAACCGGAGGATTTCCTCATGCCTTTCAGGTCTAGCCTCTCCTTGGATTATTGGTGTGTGTGAAGTCCTTCCCTGAACGTTCCCTGAGACTGTGCTGCTCTTCTTGACTTTGGATAGGGAGTGCCAGGACAAGGGGTCCCACTGCCAGAGGGCAGGGTTAGCTGGGATATTGGGAAGGAATCCTTCCCTGTGAGGGTGGGGAGGCCCTGGCACAGGTTGCCCAGAGCAGCTGTGGCTGCCCCTGGATCCCTGGAAGTGTCCAAGGCCACGTTGGATGGGGCTTGGAGCAACCTGGGATGGTGGAAGGTGTCCCTGCCCGTGGCAGGGGGTGGCACTGGATGGGCTTTAAGGTCCCTTCCTGCTGAAACCATTCCATGATTCCGAGCAGCCCCAGCGTGTTTAAACACAGTGAAACCTGAAAGAGCCCCAGGCTGGCACTGGTTCAGGCTGAACCTTTTTTTGGCTGCATTTTGAGTACAAGAAAAGGGCCACATCACCACATACCCCTTCTGTGAACCGAGAGCCTCTAAACAGGAATAACATCAAGAAATTCACCACAGCTCCAGAGGACCAACACAAACCCCAGGAGTCTTCAGGGAACACTGTGGGATGCACTGCTTCCCTGCCCAGTCCTTGTATGCTTGTTGGTGATCCCTCTTCTTGGGTTGCCACCTCTTCCCTTGCACGTCCATCCAGTAGGAAAAGTCTCCTTGCAACCCTTGGTGGGAAGTGAAGGGAAAAGCTCCTCACGGGTGCCCATCCCGGCCACCAGGGCGCCCTCAGGAAGATAAATGTTGCTCCAGGAGATGGAGGGAGGCACAGGAAGGCTCTGTGTTGTAGAATCACAGAATCTGCTGAGCTGGAAGGGCCCCATCGGGATCCTGGAGTGGGTGGGGACATCCCAGGGCTGAGCTCTCACCTGCTCCAGGGGCAGGGAACCAGCTCAGCCCGAGGCTGGGAGGATCTGCACACACCCCACGAGCTGCCAGGCTGGCCTGGGGCTTCTCCTCCACACTTCTCATTTTGATTAATGCTGCTTAAATTTGGGTTCCCACCTGGCCCAGGCTACACCTTCCGGGAGGGAAACGCAGCCAAGAGCACCCAGAAAAGGCACATCCCTGCCTCCGGGTGCCACCCAGCTGCTGTCACCTCCTCCCTGCAGAGCCCCTGAGCCTGTCTGCTGCTGGGAAAGGATTATCCTGGGGCCAAACCTGCCGCGAGGGGTAGGGGGAATGGTTTTCAATGGAATTTTTTATTCTCCAGGAGTGAGAAAAGATGATAATTTGGCATTTGCCGGTGTCCAGCTGCCTGTCTGAGGGGGCTGGGAAATACTGTACGGACAGCACAGAGTCCAGGCCTGACCCTGGGGGTGGGGGCTGAGCCAGGGGACACCCAGGATGTCCCCAAGCTCTCCACATCCCCCGGGCCGGGACTGGCTGGTGTGTTTCTGTATCCCGGGATTCACTGGCCCTTCCAGATGCCTGTCGAGTGTCTGTTGCTTGTGTTTGCTCACACCTTTACCTGTCTCTCTCTGATTGAACTGCTTTGGTTTTTCACTATTTAACCTTTCTTTGATTCAAGGCCGTGGCTTCCAGAAGCACATTTTCCTACGGGAAGGATTTGTGGAGTCTATTTGGCCCCAAATTAACACAAACCCTCTGCTGTTCAGAATCCCTCTGTCCTGCCCGAGGTGGGGAAGTGGCTCCCAGCTACCCAAGCTGTTAAAGTCCTCTAGACCCCCTCGTCCCCTTCCCAAATGGTGTTCCCTACAGGAAGGCAGCACTGCTGCTTGGCTCCTCTGGGCTTTACTTCGTAGGAGAGAGGGGTTAAACTGCAACTGCCCATTTAATCTTACCTTAAAAGCTCTTTGCAGTGAAAATCTGACCCTGTGCATTACCAGTGGTGGTCTGCAGGAGCACAGCTGTTCTGTTTTTAAAACATCCCATTGGAAAATGGGACACTGACCAAAGGATCATAGAATCACACAATATCCTCAGTGGGAATAGACCCACCAGGATCATCCAGTGCAGCTCCTGGCCCTGCACAGACACCCCAACAATCCCACCCTGTGCATCCCTGACAGCGTTGTCCAAACGCTCCTGGAGCTCTGGCAGCCTTGGGGCTGTGCCCATTCCCTGGGGAGCCTGTTCAGTGCCCACCACCCTCTGGGGGAAGAACCTTTTCCTAAAATCCAGCCTAAACTCCCCTTAGATTCAGCCCTGGCTCACAGCACCCAGTTCTGCAGCGTGCAAGTTCAATTTGCACTTAACTGAGGCAAACCAGGAGCCTCCCGGGACAGATTGCCTGGAAAATCATGTTGGAAAATAAACTTAGCAGTGGCGTAGGGAAGCACTTACCTCACCTGCCGTGTGCTCTTGGAGACTGAGATTATAGCTGAGGGGTTTGGAAATATGGGCCAAGCTGGGCAGCTGGGAGTCTCTGGGTGATGGAAATGTTGCTAATTATAAATTCTATAAATTACATTAAGCAATTCTAAATTAGCTCTGTATTGTTACAAACAATTACAAATTATTAATTATCTATATATTATTATAAGCACCCCCACGCTGACTCCGATTCGGCTTCGAAAATCACGGGGGGGGGGGGGGGGGGGGGCGACCCCACCCGCCCTGCCTTTCCGACTGCAAATCTCCCGTCTCCCGCCAAAAACTCTCGCCCGCTTTGAGGGACCCCGAGCTTGTGGAAGCCGCGGCCGCCCCCGCGTGCCGCTGACGTGACCCTTGTGATCTCTCTAGCACCGGCCCGCTCGCTGCCAAACTGCGCAGCRTTCTCGCGGACGAAGCTTTTGAGTTTTACTGTAGCCAGTGCCACAAACAGATCAACCGCCTCGAGGATCTGTCCGCTCGCCTCAATGACCTTGAAATGAATAGGTAACGGGGCCGGGGCGTGCGGCCGTCTGCGCCCTGGGAACGGCCTTCTGCTCGGGAAGGCTCTCCTTGCCCGGCGCGGCTTTTCCCTCGTCGTTGTCGTCGGATTGCGGGAGGTGGAAGGGGAGGAGTTTCACCCTCTGCAGGTGGTGGAGGTGGTGGTGATGTTGCGGAGGGGGAGCAGAGGGTGCCTTTTAATTAAAGGCCCATTTAATCCGAGCCCGAGACAAGGAGAGCGTTCCCTGCCCTTTGCATGCCCTGTGCGGGGCGGGTGCCGCGTACAGTACTGCTGTCACCAAGGAAAGGCTGGGAATGGTCTGGAAGGGCAGCCTAGAAGGGCAGGGATGGCCCGTCCTTCCGCTGCAGGAACAACCTGAAGGCATCCGCCTGCTCCATGTGGTTTGGGAGCAGTGAAATCCTGTCTCGCCCAGCTTCCCCCACTGCCTGCCCACCCCGGTGCCACCCCAGCCGGGGAGATGTGACAGACACCAGGAACATCAGGAGATCTTAATGGCATTTTGGAGGTCCCCTGGCCAGCAGCTGGATGTGCTGGTCTGACCAGTGGGGAGGGATTTCTGCCTGTTGGTTCACTCATTCAGAGCTGGTTGCAGCCCGCTGGGAGGAAGGATGGTGGCGCTGGTGATAATCTTTCTTCTTGTGGCTGATGTGCCTCTTCCAACCTGGTTTTTGGTCTTGTTCTTGGTCCCTATCTGTCCTCTACAGGGACAGTGTGAGCTGGGAGCTCTGCTGGGCTATGGGAACAGAGCTGGAAAACAAATAAGAGCTTGAATTTAATTCTTTTTACTGAAAAGAGTGTCTCTCCCTTTGTTTCTTGGATACATAGTTGTCTTTGCTGTTGGAGGCCTTGAGGGTCAGAGATGGTTCTCAGGTTATGCAGTTATTAAGGAGAACACTGGTTTTCCTTGGAAGCACCAGTAGCCCCACTCCATTTCAGGTTTTCTCCAGCAAATTTACTTGCAGAGCTGAGCTAACACCTCAGAGCCTCCTGTGATGGGTGGGATTTCCAGCAGAGCTTCCCTGTCCCGTGGTCACAGTGGGAATTCCATAGGTTTTGATTTGACCTTTGAGTAGGTGCAATTCCTTCATCTGTGTTCAGGGTTTCCTGAGTACAAATKTACTGGGAATATGTTCCAAGGGCCTTTATGGAAGGGGCAATGCCCACTTTTTCTGTGGAGTGGATGGGAGGTGTCCCATGCAGTGTGTGGGACACACAAGACCTGCTGTTCCTCCCAGCATCACCAGAGATGGGAAGCCCTCAGGGCMGGGGACCAGTCCCAGAGCAGCAGGAACTGGACCAAAATCCAGGACAAGCCTGAAGAAACYTCCTCCAGGAGATTTTGGCAGCTGGGATGAAGCCCAAAGCACCCCTTAACAGCCTCACTCTTAAACTGTGGGCACACAGACAGCGTTTTATCCTTGGAATAAACTGGGAAGCCTGCTCGCAGCACTGGGGCTCTGCTTCCTGARCCCACAGCACAGGAAAGCTGGGAAGAATCCTCCAAGAGCTTGGGATGAAGCAGTTTGTGACTGCTCTGTCGCAGTGCCCTTGCTGGTGTCTCAGCCCCCAGACACCGCAGGTGCTGTCGCTTCCCCGGGAGCTTTTTCCAAAGGAAAATATTTTCCCCTCAGTGCTGGGGCCATTCCTTAGAATTCCTGGCAAACACCAGGGCCTGACCTCCTCCCCTTGGGTGCCGAGCAGCCTTGAAGCCCGGCCAGGAGCGGCTCTTGTGCTCCCTGGAAATCTGGGATTTGAGGATGGCCTTTGACCGAGGGCTGGTCACCCTGACAACACCCCCCAGGCAGGCTTGGGGGTTTTCTTACAAAGCAAATTGTCCTGAGCTATTTTTAATTCCTCCTTCGAAGAACTAATATTGCAGCTCCAGGCAGGAATGAGCTCCCAGATGATTTTATTTATTATTTTTTCCTTAAACTGAGCTAAGCACCAGGGAATGCAGTTGCTGCTTCTCTGCTCAGGCTGGAGCTGTTCCTGCTGCCATCGCTGAGTGAGGATTTGGTACCAGTGATGTGGCCCAGTGGCATCTGTGTGACACCAGCTTGGGTGGAAGATGAGGAGTGAGATCCTGGCCCTGCTCGCTTCACCAGCACCAGTCGTGACCAGAAGACTGGAATGAGGACCTTAGCAAGGAGCTGTGTCTGGAAAAGGCTTTTTTCTGGGCAGGGAGAGCCTGCAGCCCGTCCCCAGGGGCTGGGACAGGGTGACACAGCCCTTGGCTGCTCGTCCCCAGGTCACACTGAGYGGTAGCTGAGCCCTGACCGCTGTGGAATGGTGGCAGCTGCCTCAGACTCGGATCCAGGGAGTGATCTCTGTTGGTTATCCGTGGAAAGGAGAGCTCATCCCCCTCCCCAGSCACTGCAACAGTGCCGTGCTCCAAATCCAGACAGGGACACGCCAACAGCTCCTCAAACCTCTGAGCTCCGAGCAGGCAGCAGTTCCCTGGTGATCCGGAGCCAAACAGTGGGATAATGGCTGTGGAAGGGCAGAAGGATGGATTGATGCAGTGGGATACTGGTTGTGGGAAGGGGCAGAARGACGGATATACCCCTTGGCAGGCAGGAGCTGCTCCGTGTCCCCCATCCATGGGAGCTCCGGRGGTGGCAGGGGAGGCCTGGGGTGCCGTGGGGTGCAGGGGATGTGGCTCAATCTGCCACCAGCACCGGGCTGGGGCCCCCCCACCCTCCCTGCTATTCTTAGCTCTTTCCTTGGGGATCAGTTTTCAGGCAGGGATCAGCGGGAGAGCAGAGCGTGGCGGGGGGCAGCGAGCTCTTTCCCGGCSTTCTTCCGTGTGGTTTGTTATTCCTGGTTGGTAAACACGTGAGTGGCCCCTCTCCTGCCCTTTCCAGGGGTTTGGGGGTGCATGCCATGGCCGCTCCCTGCCGGAGCAAAGGATGTGCCCCGGAGTCCCTGCAGTTTTCCTGTTTCCCTGGCTCTCCACTGTCAGCTTTTCTAACTCTTTCCTGTTTTTTCTTCATTTGGCAGCCCAAATAAAAGACTCTCCAGCAAGAAGGTGGCAAGGTAAGCTCATGCTCCTGTTACTGTTTGCTTGATCTGTGCGAGCTGCTGGCTCCACGTGAGGAAAATAAGTTTGGAGTTTTGTATTTCTGGATATATTCCAYAGCACTGGGGGAAAGTGGGTTGAATTCTGATGTATTTTTTCTGGAATGTGGGTTTCTCGTTCATGCACACAGCTAGAGGCTGCTGGCAGCCTGATTCATTCCAGGACAAATTTGGGGTGCTTTTCCTCCTGCTCCATCCTGCCAGTGCCATAGCAGGGGACACAGGGAGCAGGGAAGGAGCCTCTGGAAGGGAATATCCCTGTGGGATGTCCCCTCCTCAGTGTCACCATGTCTCTGGAGTTTCTAGAAGGCCAGACCAGTCAGTACTCCCACCTGGAGGGGTCTCTCCAACACCCCAAAAATTCCAGCCACCTTAGGCAGCTCTTGGTCCTGTTTTATTTCACTCAGTGTCATCCTCAGCACTTGGCTTTGTGGGAGCAGCTCCCCCTGCTCGGTCAGGGGCTCTGGGGGGGCTGCAGGTAACCCTGGTTTAGTGGTTGAACCTGGTTTAAGCCCAGGTTTAATGCTGTGCTGTTTCTGTCCTGCACGACCACCTCTGTGATGTCAGTCAGCTTTTCCGTGTGGGCCTCTTGATCCCTGACTGCACAGGGCTATTGGATATAGCCAGGGAGTTTGCTGTGAATCTCTGGGGCAGAGGGTCCATCCATGCCCCCTCGATGTCACCTTTCCCCTCCCAGCTCCCCCATCCCTCCTGTTCCCGTGCCATCACGATTTTAAGGATAAACATTGTCTTACCTCTCCTGTCCTGCCTCTGCCCCGCTCGGGAGGGAGATTTCCCTCTGCACTGGTTGGATTTCTCTTTGCTTGTTTCCCAGTGGGACAGGGACACTGTGGAGGAASAGGCAGCTCAGTTTGGGAATGTTCCTGTGCCCTGGCACTCGCTCAGCTCCCTGTGCTGACCCGAGCAGCTTCTCTGCACCTCTTCCTCCCACTGTGCTCTCACACCTTTCCCTTCTCCATTTTTCCTGCACTCAGCAATCTCCCCTGGATTTCCCCTCCTGGAAAGGAAGCAGATCCTTGATATTACATTTCCTACTTCCAGTCATCTTACTTTCTAGAGCTTTGTTAAAAACACTGGCAGGAAAGAGGGTTGAAGGGAGCAGCCTGTCCCCAGGTTTCCTGTTTTASGATTAGTTTTTGTCCCGTGCCTGGCACAGATAATTTAGGGAATATTTGAGTTAAACTTTTGGGAAGGGAGATTCCTTGTCTTATGGGGGATTGAGCCCTCCAGGCCCTTTGCTTTTCTGAGGCTGGGACGTGTGGGCTTGGGTAAATATTGGTTAATTCAAGAGCCGTTGGGTTTGGTTTGTGATAAGGAGGGAGATAATGGGGTTTTGCCGAGCCAGATCCTTAAGCTCAGCCCCAAGCAAACCCTTTGCTGCAGATACTGTAATTAGTGAATAATCCCAAAACATTTGCTTTTAGAAAATTGATTTTTATTTGGGTGAGGGCTCTTGCCTCATTTTTGTTATCCGGCTTCTGCCCGTGCCAAGAAATCTCAGCTGCTTAAGCCTTGTTGTGCTTGGCACGATTTAAATGACAAATGAGCCTGAGACTTTAAAATCTAAATATAAACTGAGGGTGAGGATGCAAAACSAGGCTGTGGTCTCTTGGTAAATGCCAGTTGAGCTTAGTGAGTACTGGCACAAACACGTTGTGGAGTGGGATGAATTTGAGAGCCAGTGGTACAAATTCTCAGGAAAAACTGAGGTTTAAAGAGACTTCCGTGGTGTTTTCTCGCCCATCTCCTGCTCAAAGCAGTGGGAGAGCAGAGTGTTTTCCTCCTGCCTGGGGCCAGCCCCTCCCCAGGGTGTCCTTTAGCTCRTCACAAAGCAGGGGACAGCACTGCCACAAGGCCTTGTTAATGATTAGCTCAGCCCGGGCTGGGTGGGGTCACAGCAGCCTCGGGGGGTTTTCCCCCCTCCCTCCCCTTGCACCCCCAATTCTTCCCAGCCTTATCAGCATTAGGAGTACTCTGGCCTTTGCTGGATAATCCACRGCCTTGGGACCGTGCTAAAGGCAGCAAGTGGAAGGAGCGAGCCCTTATCTCTCCCCATTCCAAAGAGCAAGGGCAACGATCCCGGTGTGAAGTCCCAGGAGCGCGGCCACGTCCGTTGTCCGGGCGCTCCGAGGGGCTGGATTTCCCGGGATAACTCCGTGGTGAGGGACAGTTGGCATTCCAGGGAGCAGTKCTGATAACTCCCCGCGGCGAGGGCGGGCAGTGGCGGCCRGGTGTCCCCAGTGTCCCCRGTGTCCCCGCGGCCGCGATGCTGGCACTGATGCTGCTGTGGGTCGGGGTGGTCTCTTTCTGTTTCAGGCAGCTGCACCAGACGGGCTCGCTGGCCGTGGGGGTGATGGAGGAATCCTACCGGGACAACCTGGAGTGCACGGATGAGGACATCACGGACAAGGTGAGGGAATTCTTCCCTTCTTCCCTCCGCCCGCGCCGTCGGGATAAAGCTGATTTTGTGCTGGTCCTGCTGGGTTTTTCTGAGATGTTGAGGGAAAAGGGTTGTAGGACAAGGTAGGAGCAGCGCTGTCTGTGTGATCCTGGGGGATTCAGTGCTCCCACATTCCCAGGCAGGATGAGGCTGAAGCTCCCCTCTCTGGGTGGATAGGTGCAAGTGGAACACAGGAAGCTCTCCCCATCAAGCTCCAGGGATTGCAGAGGTGCTGTGCTGCGTCAGGAGGTGTCACTGGATCCTTCTCCAGGGGCAGTGGCTTCCCCAGTTTGCTGGGAGGAGGAGGAATGGGCTGTTCCCAGGCAGCATTTTCGCTTCTCCTTCACACAACGAGATATTCTCAAATTCTGCTWTTCTGAGTCAATCCACCCGATGTGAAACAGGAACTTCCTCTGCTTGGCAYACTGTGCTCGTCCTGTCAGGATGGAGCTGATTTTGTGCTGGTCCTGCTGGGATTTCCTGGGGTGTTACAAGAAAAGAGTTGTCAGATGAGATGGAGCACAGGAAAGATTTTTTTTTGAGCACCCCTACTTAAAAATAGGGAAAAGAAGCTGTGGGAAAGAAGGAAAATTAAAGATAGGTGAGCTGGGGCTTGTGTAAATGTCTGCTGCAGTCCTGAAACTCCTTGGAAATGGCTTTTTAGCTCTGGAATGTGAATGTTCTGGAGAGCTGCATGTGAAAGAGAAATGTGTATGTGTGTGGCTGCACTTGGAAATAATTATAGTGCAGAGAAGACCTGTAGAAAATAATGATAAAATCAACGTTTTTCCAAGGCTGGAAATTGAATAMAATATTTGGGTTCCTTAAGACATCTGACTTGGGAAACCTTGGCTGTACTGCTGGGAAAGGCCTTGTGTCTCTGCATGGTCTCTTTAATACTCCCATGTCTCTTGCCCTTCTCCCAGAGCCAGGGTTTGGCTTTTCCAGACGTGCTTCTCGTTGCCTCTCCCCCAGGATTGTTTTATATGGGATTGGAATGAATAAAATGCAAACACAGCTGGAATAAACCCTGTGCAGGTACAGGGAGAAAATCCTCACCTCTGACCCTTCCCCACCAGCTGGCATTGATCCCTCCATCTGTAAATCCAGGCTTTCAGCCCTGCTGCAGGCCGTGGGGAGTTATCCAAACTCAGGGCTGCACGTGGAGCTCTGGAGATCCACCAGGATCTTTCCCTTTAGACTGCATTTAGGATGTCATCAGGAAAGGGTTGAAGAAAGGAAAGAGTGGAATGTTTGCCCCCAAACTGGTACTTGGGATAACTCAAAACCAGGGAAACCAGGGTGGGAAAGGATGTTTTAACGGGATGCYTTCAATCAAGGCATGGCTGCCCGATTCCAGTGGGAACCCTCCGTGTTCAGGGATGTGGTGGGGGCTGCTCCGGGTGTGAGGATGCCCAGAGGCTGATCYGTGTCCGTGCCCGCAGGTGGTGTTCCTGGAGAAGCGGGTGACGGAGCTGGAGAAGGACACGGCAGCCAACGGGGAGCAGCACAGCCGGCTCCGCCAGGAGAACCTGCAGCTGGTGCACAGGTGAGAGCCTCCCCTGGGCAGCCCTTCCCCTGCAGCATCCCCTCCTAAATCCAAACCGTGGCCCTCACCGGGAAGAAAAGTCACTGAAACAGGACACAATATTTTTAAATTTTTTTATATTTTTTTTTTTTATGTGCTTCTCCACCCCACAAGTCCGTTCTGAAAGTTCTCTGGAGCTTCTGGAATTGGCTTTTGGTGTTTTTTTACATATGGCTTTTAATGGCATGGGGCTGTGCCACGGGAGGGTCAGGCTGGGTATCAGGGAAAGGTTCTTCTCCCAGAGGGTGGTGGGCACTGAACAGGCTCCCCAGGGAATGGGCACAGCCCCGAGGCTGCCAGAGCTCCAGGAGCATGGAGGGATGCACTCTCAGGGATGCACAGGGTGGGATTGTTGGGGTGTCTGTGCAGGGCCAGGAGCTGGATCCATGATCCTTGTGGATCCCTTCCCACCCAGGATATTCTATTATATGTATTTTTAAATTTTTTTATGGAGCTTCCCTGCTCCATATGTCCTTCCCAAAAGGTCTCTGGACTTCTGGGTCTTGGCTTTTTTATACATACATGTATAAGCCTAAATATATTTTTGTATGTGTGTGTGTGTGTGTCTATATATGTAAATAAATATATATATGTATATATGTGTGTATATATATATGTATATATGTATATGTATACATTCACATATTTATATTATTTATAATATTCATATATTTATATTTATATTTATATTTATATTTATATTTATATTTATATTTATATTTATATTTATATTTATTTGCTATGTTTTCCTGCCCCGTATGCCCGTTCCAAAGGGTCTCTGGAGCTCCAAGGCTCGGATCCTGGCCGGGATGCAGCCCTTAGGATCCCACATGATGTAATCCCTGTCTGTGCTAATCTGCCAGGCTGCTCTCTCCCAGCATATCCGTACCCTGGGCAGATAAACCCGGCAGGAGTTTATCTATAGGGCCGTAAGGCTGTTAAGTAACAGGGAACTGAGCCACTCAAACAAAGGTTTCCCTAAGCCCTGATAAACTTGGGAGCGAGGGGAATGTTTCACTGCAGCAGCTTGGCCCAGAAGTGTCAGCTGGCTCGGGGTGGAGTAAAGCCTCGAGTGAGCTCCGTGGTGGGGAGGAGTGGGATCAGCGGGGAAAAGCCTTTGCCTGGGAAAAGCCATTGCACAAATTCCAGCTCCCAGCCCCGTCCCTGGAAGTGTTCCAGGCCTGGCTGGATGGGGCTCTGAGCAACCTGGGATAGTGGAGCCAGGCTGGGAGAGCTGGGGGTGTTCACCTGGAGAAGAGAAGGCTCCAGGGAGACCTCAGAGCCCCTTCCAGTGCCTAAAGGGGCTCCAGGTGAGCTGGAGAGGGACTTGGGACAAGGCATGGAGGGACAGGACAAGGGGGAATGGCTTCCCACTGCCAGAGGGCAGGGTTAGATGGGATATTGGGAAGGAATTGTTCCCTGTGAGGGTGGGGAGGCCCTGGCACAGGTTGCCCAGAGAAGCTGTGGCTGCCCCTGGACCCTGGAAGTGTCCAAGGCCAGGTTGGATGGGGCTTGGAGCAGCCTGGGCTAGTGGAAGGTGTCCCTGCCCATGGCAGATAGTGGAATGGGATGATCCTTAAGGTCCCTTCCAACCCAGACCAGTCTGGGATTCTGTGATTTGCAGTTCTGCTGACACACAGAAAATGGTGACCTGCAGATCTCTTCTTTTTTGTTGGGGACACAGGAGAGTGAAAAGAAAGAGGATTGGGGCTGTTGTTGACTTTTCTCTGGGCAGTGAGAGCACTTCATGCTGGAGACAGCTGAAGGAGAATTTCTCTGCCATGGCTGAAGTGGAACCACAACCCTGGGATTTATGTTGGGATTAGATGATTTTAAAGGTCTTTTCCAGCCTCAGTGACTCTGAGATTCCCATTAAGTGGCTTGTTCTGGGTGATCCACAGGCTGTGGATTATAAAATTACTGCTTCCACCTCGATTCCCCTTTAAAGGGTTTTGAAAACAAGTCAGAGACAATACCAGCAGGTCCCACCTGGCTTGTTTTGTTTTATTTGCTGTAGTTTTGTCAGCARTTGGGTCCTTGGGGCTTCCCTGCAATATGGAATATGGGGGGTTCTAGAATATGAATGTCCTGGGAAGCTGCATGTGAAAAAGARCTCTRTATGTGTGTGGCTGCACTTGGAAATAATCATAATGCATAGAAGACCTTTAAAAAATAATTAAAAATCAACATTTTTCCAAGGCTGGAAGTTGAATAAAATGCTTGGGTTCCTTAAGGCATCTGMCTTGGGAAACCTTTGATGGAAAAGGTGCTGCTCCTCCCCTTGCATCTGCTGGGATGCAGTGAAGCTGTTGGAGATGGTGGCTGGGGTATTATCCCTGGAAACTTGTTCTGTTTTACCATCTGCTTCTCCCAGCTCACCTAAGGGGTGGATGCAGGGCTGGGAAGGGAGTCTGGTCCTCCCTTGGGATGGCTGGGAACGGGCCCAAGGAAAGCTCAATCCCCTCTTTCTCCTCTCCGCAGGGCAAACGCKCTCGAGGAGCAGCTGAAGGAGCAGGAGCTGAGGGCTGACCAGACCCTCCTGGAGGAGATCAAGAAGCAGAGGGAGCTGCTCAGCAAAATGGAGAGGGAGAAGAGCATTGAGATCGAGAACCTGCAGGCCAGGTGGGGCTGGGGGGCAGCTCTCTGGAGCCACCCTGGAATCCACGCACAGGGAGCCTTGGGGGGATGAAGGGAGGCAGACAGGGAGTTCAGGTTGGTTCAAGGGGTCACTAAAGTCAGCACAAACCCTGAGTTTTGGCTGTTTCCACCTTTGGCCCAAAATCAAGCTCCTCCATGGACCTGATCTTGSATTCTTTATTTGAGTTGCCCTGGTGCAGTTGAAGTTTAGCTCCCATCCTTTATCCATGAGCCTGCCTCGCAGCGTGGGGATGAAGAAGGGGGTTGGTAGTGCATCTTCCCATAAATCACCCCTGGTTTGATGCCCAGGTGTTTTCCATCTTGATGGAAACAGGCAAATACCTGGGAAAGAAGAATCTCCCAAAAAGGCAGGGTGTCCCAGCCAGGGTGCTTCATGCTGCCTGTTGGATTCCAAAGSAAAAGTGGTGTGGATGAGGCTTCAGTTTATTGAAGAGGGTTTTTTCAGCTTTTCCAGAATGTTTTGCTGTTGTTCAGCCCTTGCAGCCAATGAAAGATGAAGAGAGTGGGGTTTGACCTGGGAATACTAAGGCAAAGCCCTCTCTGACCCCCTGCTCTGATGTCTCTGGTGCTGAGGCTTGTCCAGGGACTGATAAAACCCTTGGAACAAGGAATGGCATTGGTGGAGAAGGGCAGGGCACTGGCCAACAGGCTCCTCAGGATCGTGTAGATGCCCCTCTCTTTGCCCTGGGAGCAGAAATAGTGGGAATCTCAGGGTTTGCCTTGGACAGATGGATCCCTGCTGGCTTCCCTTAGGTTTAATATTCCTGGGGATGTTTTCCCCCAGATGTGGGATGCTGGGGTGAGTCTCACAGCCGTTCTCTTTGCAGGCTGCAGCAGCTGGATGATGAGAACAGCGAGCTGAGGTCCTGTGTCCCCTGTCTGAGAGCCAACATCGAGAGGCTTGAGGAGGTGAGGCCGGGGGTGCCTGGTTTGGGGATGAAATTCTGGTTTTGGGATGAAGTTCTGGCTTTGGGGTGGATTTCCATGAACATGAGATCCATTTAATGTAACAAACCAGCTGCTTGCACTTTCCAGTCCCTGCAGGCCCCACTTTGGACCAGCACCATTCCATACAATTATTCCTGCAGGTTCCCACTGTTTGGCATGGAAGCTGGGAATAAAACCCTAATAAATCCCTCTGTGGCAGTGGCTGCTCAGGAGGGGACTCGTGCCCTCTTGTGGAAGCTTGTCCCCATCCCTGTCCCCATCCCTGTGGCTCCAGTCCAGTCYGGGGCAGGGGAGGAGGAGGAGCAGGGATGCTCCATCTCCGTGTCCTGGGATTTGTGAGTTGAGTCTTCAAAGATCCGTGTTACTTCCCAGCCCCTCTCCCTCTCGCCTTGCTCAGGATCCAAGGCCGTGCAGGGCTGGGGTGTGAGGCTTCCCAAGGCTCCTTGGGATGGACAGGAGCCTCATTTTTGGAGAGAATGTGGATTACAGATGGGACACCTGGAACAGAGGCTGTATTTTGTTTCTGCCAAGCTTGTGGCAGGATTAAGGCTAAAAGTGAAGTGAAATCAAACATTCTCACTCAGCTGAGGCATTTTATCCATGTTTAATCCCACGAAGAGCACTGCAGCTCCATCCCTCCTGGCGTGGCCTTCGCCTGCCAGGACCTTGTGAGCACAGTTGAGGTTGGGGCAGGAAAACCCCAGTGGCTCTGAGGATGAATTCCCTGCCTTGGGGAGTTTCAGCCCTGGGAAGTTGGTTTTGATCCCTGCYGAGCCATGCTGCTCTTCTCCACAGTTAATGGGATGAAGGAGGAGCAAGAGGTGCAATCACTGCCCCTCCCTGCCCAGGAAAAGCCCAGCTGATGAGCTGCTCTCCTGTCCAGTGCCCAAAAACCAGGATTTTGTTGTCAGTGTTGCCTTTCCTGCTGGGCTGGTGACTTTGGCTCTGCTCCGTGGAGCAGGACAGCCCAGACCAGCAGCTGGAGCTCCCCTATGGAGCTGCTCCTCACCCCTGCATGCCATGGGCCATCCACCACTGGCACTGGRTGGAGTCTTGTGGCAGTTTTGGAGTTCTGGAGGCCAAAACCTTTCCCATGGGACTGGAAACCRTCAGCCTGGGCGGGGAACGAGCTGGGCACAGGCAGAAGGTGCTGCTGTACAGAACTGTTGGCATCTTCACCTGCATCCCAAACGTTCAGCCAAGGCTTTGGGGAGAAGGAGGAACAGAGCTGGGCTGTGTGTTYCACATCCTGGCCTGAACTGGTTGTGTTCCTTCTCGGATCAGCCCTCAATTCAAACCTTTCATATCTGAAACCGAGAGGGAGGTAAAGGTCTCGGATTCAGGGCTTTTCTGAAATCCAGACATAAGGAGCTTTATGATTTAATGTCTCTTCTTGGCCTGGAGCCCCTGTGCTGGCCCCAGTCCCTCCCAGCCCGTCCCACGCCAGCACCGTGCTTCCCAGAAAACAGCACAAGTGTGGATATTCACGTGGATTTATTGTGGAGTCACCTCTTACTGCCTCCCTCAGTGCTGCTGTGGTGTGTGCCTGCCAAAGCCCCGGGCCCTGGAGCCCTGAGCAGATGAAATCCCAGCAGGCAGAGCATCCTTGTGCGTCAGGAGAGGAGCATTCCCTGCGGGAATCGCCCGGCAGCGCCGAGCCAGGCCAGGCCCTCTCACTGGGGCCTCCCCTGTCGTTCCAGGAGAAGCAGAAGCTGCTGGATGAGATCGAGGACCTCACTGTGCAGCTCACAGAGGAGCAGGAGAAAAAGAGGAAGATGGGGGACAAGCTGAGTCAGGAGAGGCACCAGTTCCAGAAGGAGAAGGAGTCGACGCAGGAGGTGAGCGGAGCCTGGGCCTGCCACAGCCCTGTCCTGCTAATCCCCGAAATGGGGAGAATCTGCCCTTGGCAGCCTCTCCAAAGGTGGGTGTGGCTGGAGCAGCTGGGGCTGGCTGGGCAGAGGAAGGGGGTTCAGCAGCTGAGCTGCAGCACCTGRATCCCTCCTGCCACGTTAGAATGCACCCAGCGTGTCTGTCCCTGCAAGGGCAGCTGTGCCGCCCCGGCCCTTCCCTTCCTGCCTGGAAGGAGCAGTGGCAGRGGCACTTGGAGCCTGCAGGCATGGGGAGAGGGGGGTGAGAGCTGAGTGGGAGCAGGATCACAGCCCTCCCGGTTCCCCCAGCATCTGTGCTTGGTSGTTCCAGCTGGAGGCTCAAGCAGGGCAGGCTGTGGTGGCAGGAAAGGAGCTTTGGGCCTCAAAGTGGAATGAATTGTCCCTGTGGTGTCACTGAGGGTGCTGGGGTGAGGGGGGGACCCAGTGCTGTGGCAGGAGAGGGCTGCCTGAGGAGGTGCCCACTTTTCTGGGGGGTCTGTGCTGCTGTAGACCAAACTCAGCATCTCTGGGGCTCCAACGAGGTCTTTCCAGGGCTGCACTCAGCTATTTAAGTAGCTCCCCATCTCCTGCTTGCTGGAGGCGTGAGGGAGGAAGGGGAAAACATGTGCCCCCCAGAAAGGGATTTAATCATGGAATGGTTTGGGTTGAGAGGGACCTTAATGCTCATCCAGTCCCACCCCCTGCCATGGGCAGGGACACCTTCCACKAKMCCAGGTTGCTCCAAGCCCCGTCCAGCCTGGCCTTGGACACTTCAGGGATGGGGCAGCCGCTGGACAGCAATCCTGCTGCAGCAAATCCATGGAGCTGCTGCCAGCTGGGGAGGGTGCTGCCGCATTCCCAGAGGCTGTGGCACTCAGCTGTCCCCTTGCCTTGCTCTGCAGCTCATCGAGGACCTCAGGAAGCAGCTGGAGCACCTGCAGCTCTTCAAGCTGGAGGCGGAGCAGCGACGGGGCCGGAGCAGCAGCATGGGGCTGCAGGAATACAACAGCAGGACACGGGAGACGGAGCTGGAGCAGGAGATCAAGCAGCTCAAGCAGGTAGGGAGGGCTGGGCTGGGAGGGAAGCGGTTCCCTGGCCCCAGGGAGGGGCCATCACAGTCTGGAGGCTCTCTCCTGAGGGATGGAGTGGATCCAGGAGCCCACTGCTGTCTTGCTCTGCTGTCCTGGGACAGGGAGATTGGCATTTGCACTCAGGAGCCCTTCTCTCTGCTGTGTCCCCTGGATCTTCCCAGCATATCTCATGCTTCCATAGGCTCTCCAGCCTCTGCTGAGATGGAGCCAGGAGGCCATGTGCTGTTCCCTGTGAACGGYGTTAGGATGCAAGGCCCTGCCTTTCCCAGGCTGGATCAGCTCTGAGGGCCCCAGGCGCTCCAGCAGCCTGTGCTTTGTGTGTGTGAACAGGATAACAGGAACCTGAAGGAGCAGAACGATGAACTGAACGGGCAGATCATCAACCTGAGCATCCAGGGAGCCAAGAACCTCTTCTCAGCCTCCTTCTCCGAGTCCCTGGCAGCGGAGATCAGCTCTGTCTCCAGAGATGAGGTACGTGCCATGAGGGGCTGCGGGCTCAGGCTGCTCCTTGCCGGGGGCCTCCGCCTGGGATGGCCTGGGAGGAGCTGATGTGCCCTGTCTGTGGCCCAGCCCACCCCAAAATTCCCCTGAAGCTGGCAAGAGCAAGGAAATCCCCACACAATTATTGGTAGAGCTTGCAGGACTTACCCTGCCTCCCAGCCCTCCTTCCTGGAACAGGGAAGCTGCTCCCTGCCAATCTGCTGATTCTGGCAGCTCTGCTTTGCCTGCCCTGTGACAGCCTTCCCCTTCCCAGGACACCATGGGGTGTGTCCATCTGTCTGGAGCTGTCTTAAACCCCTGGAGATCCCGGGTTCTCCAGCATGTGCTCTCCCTGAGCATCACCCGCGGGTGGCTGAGCCTGCATAAACATTGGAATTAAACCTTTGAGAGCCCAGGAAGGGGGGAAAGACACCGGGATATTTTGAGGATCCAGTGGAGGTGTGATGCTCCCTGCTTTCTCCAGGGTCCCAGCAGGCTGGGGACAGGAGGAGGGACAGGAGGGAGGAAGGACAGGAGTGAGCAGAACCAGTTTTCCCTGGCCACTTAAACAGGGTCAGGAATATCCCAGCCCAGAGTGGAGAAGCAGGGAGACACCCACGGGTGCACAGAGCCCTCGGCAGCGTCAGGCAGTGACCTCTACCTCCCTTTCCTCCCATTTTGGCAGCTCATGGAAGCAATCCAGAAGCAGGAGGAGATCAACTTCCGCCTGCAGGATTACATCGACAGGATCATCGTGGCCATCATGGAGACCAACCCCTCCATCCTGGAGGTGAAGTAAGGGCGGCCGAGAGCCGCGGGCCGCGCCCGTCGGGTGGATCTGGTGCTCTGAGAGGATGAAGAGGGACTCCAAACGTCTTTGCTCTTGATGAAGGCACAAGGAAGCCTCAGGTCGGGGGTGACCGAGCCACGGACCAGGGAAAAGGAAAACCAGCAGCCAGGCTTTGTTGTCTGACTCCGTTATTTTGAGGCCCTTCTGGCTCTGGAGGGTGAAAGGGAACCCGGAGAAGGAGCACAGGCAACGGACACCGGAGGAAGTTCCTGTGAGCCGGGGACTGTCCCGAGAGGCACTGAGCCCCCGCAGGGCTGCGAGGAGAGGGATCCTCCGGAGCGCGGGATGACGGGATGGGGACGGAAGCGGCAGCGCTGGCTCTCCCCTGCCGCCCCGTCCGGCCCGAGCGTCTGCCGTGCCAAAGCGTCCCTGGCGCGCCCGCTGGGGCAGAGCTGGGAGCGAGGGAAGCGCGTCCCGGACTCGCAGACGGTTGGGGTTTGGGTTTGTTTTGGGGTTTTGTTTTTTTTTTAATTAACTTAATGCAAATGTCCTCGTCCCGCTGGCTCAGCCCCTCCTTGCCCCGTGCTGCTGCCGGGGCCGGGCTGTGTGGGGCCCTCGCTGGCTGCAGGGGCAGCCCGGGGGTGCTGGGGCCAGGGTGTGGGCGCACTTGGTCACCTGCCTCCTTATTTATTTTTGCTGTCCGTGGCTCAGCACTGTCAGCTCGTCTCGGCATCCCGGCTCCGCTCCCTCCTCCTCCTTCCTCCTCCTGCCGGGCTCTGCCGGTGGGGTGGCTCTGGGGGGAGCTGTCCCTCGTCCCCAGCAGGGGACAGACGCGCGGGCGCTGTCCAGGCACCGGGGCAAGGCTGCAGCTCCTCCCCCCGCCCGGAGGCTGGTCCTGGCCCCGTCTCCTTGTCCCGGCGTGGGACGCGCAGCACTTCGGGGGCTGCAGCGGGGAGGGCCGAGCTCCCCACGTCTCCTCCCAAAGTCCCTGGCCTGGGGACAGCGGCCCGTGCCATTCCCAGCCGGAGCTGGGCTCTGCTGGTGAAAGCTGCAGTCCTGGAGGGAGAGCCTGCTCCGGCCGCCTTCCCTCGCTGCACCCCCGGGCCGGGGCAGGGGCTGGAGGAGCCGCGCTCGTTCCTCGTCCCTGGCACGGCCGGGCCGGGATCTCTGAGCCGCTGGGGAGAGGAGCCCGAGAACAGCACAGCAGCTCCTGGGAAACAAAAGCCATGTTTACATCAGACGGCTCCGGGCTCGCCGGCACAGGCGGCCGTGGCACGGCCGGACCCCGGCGGCGGCCGCTCGGCCCCTGCTCCTCGCGGCTCCCGGCGGGAGACAGCCGGCGCGATCCCGGGGATCCGGCTCCGGCCGGCGGTTCCTTTTCCTGCTTGTCAGGTTTTAGGAATGCCAGAGCGGCCTGGAAGCAGAAGCCACAGCGATCCCAGGGGTGGCTGCTCCTCCCCGAGCCCCTTCCAGCCCTCGGGGTGACACCGCCTTATCCCGGGGGACCCGGCCGAGCCGCGGCCACGCCGCCTCTGGGTGCTCATCCCCCAGAGCCCCAACGCCCGGGGCAGCTCCTGCATCCCAGCCCTCCCTCCCTGCCTGCCCCAAATCCGCGGGAAGAAGCCACGTAATGTACATTTCCAGAGAAGCTTTGGGTGTAAATCAGTGTATACTTGGAGAGGGAAAATTTTTCTATCTTGTAGASTAGGTATTTTTATAGAACGAAGGTTGATCCATTTTTTTAATACTTTAAAAGAAGAGAGAAATGTATCTGTGTATACACAAAAGCATATATATATATATGTATAAATATATAAATATCGGAGATCTGCCTTTCTCGACTTGGGATCCTGGATCCCCAGGTCTCAAACAATCGTTTGTTTTTTTTCCTGTCGCTCTCACAGAGGTACTGTAACTGTAAATAAGCACCGGGAAAAAAGTTTTAAGCAAACAAAAAGCACTGACTTGCACATTCACCATGCTTTAAAGTCCCTATGGAGAGAGAAAAACAAAACAAAGACTGTGCATCCCGAAAATGTTCCTCTTTCCCAACTGGTATGTGAAGGAAGTCCCCCAAGAAAGAGGCAAAAACAGTATTGTCTTAACTGATGTATCAATTCTTGTCGGATTAAAAGCTGTTACTATTCCTGCCTGGAGGCTTTTCTTCCACAGAGGTGGATTGGAGCATCGCGAGTATCCCAGTGCTGGATGGAGCGGAAATTCTCCTGCACCGAGGAGTGCCCCGATTTTAGGAAGATGAGAATGAGGATGAGGATGGGAGAAGTTGAACCTGGCTGGAACGCCCTGATTTTGGGAGGATGAGGATGGGGGAGGCTGGACCCTGCTGACTCCAGAGGGATCAAGGTCGGAGGGAGCCAAAATCTCCCCACCAGCCAAGCTGTGTGGGTGGGAATGGGGGAATTCCCCCTTCGCCTTCCTGGAGGGTCCAGGTGGGGTGAGGGACCTCGGGAGCCAATCCTGCTGCCCAGGGACAGGGCAGGCTGAGACAGGGTCTGCTCCAGGCAGGGACACGGAGCCTTCCCTTCCCTTTCCGCCGGGAGAACCCACTCGGAGCACTCGGCTGTTCTGAGCTGCTCCAAAAATCCCTTAAACGCCCTCACCTCCCTGCTAAGCTGCTCCCCACCCCTCTAAGCCTCCCCCACCCCTCCCCACCCCTGTAAGCTGCCCCAAAGGGCCTGAACGTGCAAAATCCCCTCCCAGCCCCTGCCGTGCCTCCGGATCGCTCCAGACTCTTCCTCTGAACTGCTCGGAGCAGCCCTGGAGCTGCAGCAAAGAGCTGGGGAATGGCTCTGACACACCCTGAGTGCTCYGAAAACCCCCCCGATTGTTTCCACACTGCTCAGAGCAGCACCGAGGCTCCAAAACATCCCTGAGCTGCTCCAAAATGTCCCTGGGCTGCTCCAAAACATCCCCGAGCTGCCCTAAACTGTCCCTGAGCTGCTCTAAAATGTCCCTGAGCTGTTCCAAAATGTCCCTGAACTACCCTAAACTGTCCCTGAACTGCTCTAAACCATCCCTGGTCTGCCCTAAGCATCCCTGAGCACCTCTGAAACGTCCTGGAGCTGCCCTAAACCACCTCCAATCTGCCCTAAAACATCCTTGAGCTGCCCTGAATGTCTCTGAGCACCTCTAAAACATCCCTGATCTGCTCTAAACCACCCCTGAGCTGCTCTAAACCACTCCCAATCTGCCCTAAAACATCCCTGAGCTGCCCTAAAATATCCCTGAGCTGCTCTAAACCACCTCCAATCTGCCTTAAAACATCCCTGAGCTGCCCTAAACCATCCCTGAGCTGCCCTAAACCATCTCTGAGCACCTCCAAAGCATCCCTGAGCCTCTGTAAATCACCTCTGTAGCACTCCCGACTGCTCTACACCCTCCAAGCAGCTCTAGGGTGCACCAATGATTTCCCTAAACACCTCCAGAACATCCTTAAAAAAATTCCTCTGAAATCTCAACCCCCAACAGCTTGAAGCTGCTCTAGAAATGAGGTAAATAAATAGCTCTGGGGCTATACCATCTCTGTGGTGCTGGGTCACTTCAAGGAGCTGTAAATCACCTTGGAGCAGCTCAGAGCTCTGGAAGGACAGAGCTCTGGCCAGTAGTGAACCACTTGAACTGCTCAAACAGCTCTCGTGTTCCTCCAGCCAGCCCTGACAGGCACCAAGATGCTCAAACTGCCTCGAAGTAGCACTTGAAGCCCTCTAAACTCTTCTAAAACTCCTCGAAATAGCTCAAAATGGATCATGGAAGAGGTCTCGTGGCAGCTCTGAAGCTCTCCAAGCCTCCTCTGCTCAGCTGTGAAACCCCTCGACTGCTCCAAAAGGCCCTTGAAACCCCTCTGGACCTTCYTCATGGACCTCTCAACAGGGTTAAAACTTTTCAGTAAGGTCTCTAAACTCGAACAGTTTGAAACCACCCTAAACCCCCTCTGAACGAYGTCGGAGGGGCACAGGCAACCCTGAAACAGCTCCAAAGCTGCTTGAAAACTCATCAAAAACGAATCAGAGCTGCTCCAAAGCACTCCAGCTCTTCTGCACCTCCTCTGAAAAGGGCTCTGAAGGGCTTAAAGCCTCTCCAGCCTCTTCAAAACTGCTCCAGAAAAGTCCTAAAGCTCTGAGGGTCTCTGCATCCTTCAGAACAGCTCTGGAGCTGGTCCCAGCCCGGCTCCTGCCACTCTCCAGCCCTTGCACCCAGCCTGGGGGACTCAGCAAACCTTGAGTCCTGGGGTCTTCTTTGGGCTCCTCGTGACAAGACAGACATGGAGGGGCTGGAGCGTGTCCAGGGAAGGGAGCTGAGCTGGGGAAGGGGCTGGAGCACCAGGAGTGGCTGAGGGAGCTGGGAAAGCTCAGCCTGGAGAAAAGGAGGCTCAGGGGGGATCTTCTGGCTCTGCACAACTCCCTGACAGGAGGGCGCAGCCGGGGGGGATCAGGCTCTGCTCCCAGGGAACAGGGACAAGACAAAGGGAAACAGCCTCAAGCTGTGCCAGGGGAGGTTTAGGTTGGCTGTTGGGAAAATTTCTTCATAGAGAGGGTGGTCAGGCACTGGCACAGCTGCCCAGGGCAGTGGTGGGGTCACCATCCCTGGAAGGGTTTAAAGGCCGTGTGGATGTGGCACTTGTGGCATGGGCCAGTGGTGGCCTGGGCAGTGCTGGGGGAATGGTTGGTCTTGATGATCCCAAAGGTCCTTTGCAACCTTAATGATCCTGTGGTTCCGTGAGCCAGTGAGCACCTCCGAGTGCCTCCAAAGCCTGGCCACAACCAAGGTCACCATGACCATGTCCCACGTGCCCTGGCCATGTGCCGTGCCCCCACAGCAGGGCTGGATCCAGCAGGACCCCATGGCCACGTCCTGGCCCTGCCCCCTGCCCCATCCAGGGCAGGAATGTGCTCCAGCCACCGAACGTTCCCTGGGGAGGGCAGAGCTCTGCTGCAGGAGCCTGTGTGGAGATGGGATTTCCAGCTCCTTCCCCTCCCACGTCTGCCGCCGATCCCGGGATGGGGCTGGGATGGGGTTAACCCCTGGCAGCCGGGCCGGGGGGGAGGATGCCCCTCCCTGGGCTAAGGGGGCAGCCCCAGCTCAGACCCTCGCCCCGGGACACTGCCTGTGCCACCCTGTGGGACTTGCCGTGGGCAGGAACACTCGGGATGCTCACGGGGACGGCGGTCCCCAGGAATGCTCCAGGAGGGAGCTCAACCCCTGGCAGGGACACACCGGAGGATGGTGACACCCCAGCAAAGATCCCACACCCAGCCGGGAGGCAGCGACAGCAGCCCTGCCTGCTCCAGCCCATTTGCCTCTTCTTGCTCTAAGCTGAAAATTCCTGGGAGAGCAGAATCTGTGGAGCACAGCCTGCCTGGGATCCCCCCCCCCCCACCAGAGCCTGGCCAGGGACCTCCAGCTCGTCTGGGCCCTCCCTAAGCTGGCCAGGCTTCCCCCCAGCTTCTCTGGGACCTCCAGCCTGCCTGCTATCCTCCAGCCTGCCGGGGCCCCCCAGCCTGCCTGGGACCCCTCCAGCCTGGCCGCGAACTCACCCACGCCCTCTCTGGGACCCCCAGCCCGCCAGGGACCCCCAGCCCGGGGCTGCAGCATCCCAGAGCCCCGGGCTGGGGGCGGGCGCGGCGGGGCCGGCGGAGCCGCGGGGGCCGGCCCGGGGGAGGCGGGGGGGTCTCGGGCCGGGGCGGGGGCGCAGACGGGACCTCCCCCTCCCCTCCTCTTCCCCTCCCCTCCCCCGGCCGATCCCCTCCTCCTTCCCCTCCCGCCGAGGGCAGCCGGCGCCGGCCCGTCCCGTCCCGGGGCTCGGTGGGCTCCGCTCCGCTCGCCCGGCGCTGCCCCCTGCCCATGCCGGGGTCCCGGGTGGGCGGCAGCCCCGGCCCCCCCCGCCCCACCATGGCCCGGCTCTCGGTCAAGGACCACCTGGACGGGATCCTCTCCGACTTCGAAGGTGCGGCCGGGGCTGCGGGACCCCCCCGCGGGGACCCCCCGCTCGGGGCTAGGAGTCGCGGGAGGAACGGGGCATGTCCCCCGGAGGGTGGGGTGCTGCTGGCTGAGCGTCTCGGGGGGCTGAGGTACCCCCAGAGAGGCTGAGCGTCGTGGGGGGCTGCGCGCCCCCCGCCCGGAGGCTGATTTAGGGGGGAATGCTGCTGGCCGGGCGTTCGGGGGGGGCTGGGGTACCCCCACGGGGGAGCACCGGGGGCTGGGTTTCGGTCCGGGGCAGGTGCTGCTGGGCTGGGGGTCTTGGGGTGCGCTGAGTTCGGGAGGGGCTGCGCTCCCCGCCAGGGGCTGGGATTGGGGGGGGGATGCTGGGCTGGGCATCTTGGGGGGCCTGGGGGACCCCCCGAGGGCTGAGCGTCGTAGGGGGCTGCGCTCCCCCCCGGGGCCTGAGTATTGGGGTGGGGGCGTAATGCCCCCGGGGGCTGCACATCGTGGGGAGCAGCACATCGTGGGGACACGCGGTGACCCCCCAGGACTGGACATCGTGGGGGGCTGCGCTGCCCCCCGGGGGCTGAGCATCGCGGGGAGTGCTGAGCTGGGCGTCTCTGGGGGGCTGAGCATCGTGGGGAGCCGGGATCCCCCCCGGACAGGGCATCTGGGGGGCTGATCTCTCCCCCAGCCCGGGGGGTGCGGGGGTGCTCTCGGGGGATGCGGCTGTGGGGTGGGCGAGGGGGGCTACCAAGGCTGCAGGGAGCGGGGGGTGCTGTGCCAACCCCCCCCGTGTTCGTGGGTGTCGCCGTGCGCGCTCCCCGCGTGTGCGCGCTCCCACCCGCGGGCCGGGGGCTGCGGGGGGCAGGGGCCGGGCGGGGGGCGGCGGCGAAACCCGACCCCGGGGCTGCTGCTGCCCTCGCCGGGGAGGAATGTGTGCACCTACCCCCGGCACCTTAACCCCGCCGCTGCCGGCTGACACCCCCGCAACCCCCGGCGACCCCCCACATCCCCCTGCCATCCCCCCCAAACCCCCGCCAGCCTCCCAAACCTGCTGCTAAACCCCCAAACCTCCTGCCACCCCTCCTTTACCTCCCGCTATCCCCCAAGCCCTCTGCCACCCTCACAAACCTCCTGCCACCCCCACAAACCTCCTGCCACCCCATGCCATACCCCCCACCTCTCAACATCCTCGCTTCACCTCCTGACACCCCACCTTCACCCCCTGCCATTCCCCCAAACCCCTACCATCGCTCCTAAACCTCCTGACACCCCCCCTTCACCTCCAAACATCCCCCGAAGCCCCTGAAGCCCCTCTCCACCCCCTGCCACCCCCACGTCACCCTCTGCCACTCTCCAACCCCCTGCCACCCCCACCTTGCCCGGCGTCCCCCCTCGCTGCTCCCCCCGCCCATCACCCCGGACACCATCTGGGAGCTGGGTGAGGACGGGTCAGGGGCCAGGAGCAGGTTTGGGGTGAAAGGAGGCATTTGGGGCGGTGCCAAAGCGGAGAGATGGATGTGGGGAGGGGGTCGCCGGCCCCGTGACCCCATGGCCCCCGGCAGCCCGGCCGGTGGGTCAGGGTGGGACCGGCGGCACAAATACCTGCCCTGGGGAGAGCTGTGATTGGCAGCGCCCACGCCCCGGCCGCTGACCCCTGCCCTGCCCCGGGCACAGGGGGCCTGAGGAAGGGGACAGGGACGGGACCCCCACGGCCCCGCTGCCCCCGACACCGTGGCCAAGGCTGGTGGCCGAGGAAGAGGAGGGCGAGGGCGGGCGGTGCCCGCGGCGCGGTGCCGGGGCGGGCTGGCACACGAGCGGCGCGGGGGATGCAGGGGCGCAGCGCGGGCCGCTCCCCGGGCCCCCCGGGGGGAAGCAGCCGCCCGGCGCTTGGCAGCGGGGCCGAGGAAGGCTCCGGGGGGGCCGGGGCCCCCCGCGCTCTCCCCGGGGCCGCGGAACCGGCTGCGGGCACCGCGCGGTGCCGCTCGGGCAGCGCCGGCAGGAGCGCGGCTCCTGGGGAGGGAGGGGGCGGCTCCACCGTGGGGGCTTCACGGGGGTCACACCCCTGGGGAGACGGTCCCCACCGCCTCCGCCAAGCGCCCGGTGGCTGTGCCAGCAGGAGCTTTGCACCGGAGCCCGGCGCCGTGATACCCGCGGGGAGCCGGGGAKGGTCCGCGTGGGGGGCACGTTGGCACCCAGGGCTGTGCCGTGGGCTCCTGGCTGCTGYGGGGCCGCGTGGGAGGTGCAGCTGCAGCCACCAGAAGGGGCTGTGAGAGTCCCGCTGCGTGTGGCGATAGCGCCGGCCCGCCTGCCGTCAGTGGGCTCCAGGGTTAACGCCCGGGAAAGGGCAGGAATCCTTCCCGCCGGCTGCCTGGAGGGATGCAGGGGGAGAGGGTCGGGCGGGGATCCGGTTACTCGGCCGGATCCCTTTCAGCGGGAATAAAGCGGGCAGTGTGCTGCGAGGGGAGCCGGCGGCACCGGCCAGATAAACCGGGGAACAATGATAAAACCCGCGGGGACAGCGCGGCAGGGCTGGGGAGGAGCTGGCGCCGGGCTGGGGTCCTCGGTGGGACGGGCTCACGAGCAGGGGGCACCTCCAGGTGATGGGGGACACACGTGGGGCTGGGGAGGGGCCAGAGGCCGGCAGGTGCCCTCGGGTGCCACTCTCATGCCACTTTCATGCCACCATCTCTCTCTCTGTCCTCAGCGCTCAAGAAGTCCTTTGACGCAGACGATGGGGATGAAGCACCCGGCTCCCCACTGATGTCCCCTCTGTCCTCGGGCACCGGCGAGAGCCACCGGCCACTGCAGCCCGGCCACCCGCCCCGSCCGGGCACCGCCGCCAGCCCCAGCCCGGCCCCCAGCCCCGTGCTGCGGACCCGGCTCAGCACCAGCCTGGCCACCGGCCGAGCCAACGGCACCGCCGGCACCGGCATCGCCCGCGCCGCCTCCTTCCAGAGCCGCCAGGCCTTCGCCGCGGGGCCGGGCAGTGACGGAGAGAGCCTGCGCAGCTCATCCTCCAGCCTGGAGAGCCCCGCGCCCACCGGGCCCCCCCAGCCACCGGGCAGCCCCCCGGCCGCCGGCCCCGGCCTGAAGAAGGTCCCGTCCCACGGCAGCGTCTTCCCGGTGGAGCTGGATCRTCCCCTCCGTGGGGCCGCCGCCAGCCACGGCTCTCTGCCGGCGCTGGACCTGCACATCGCCGAGGAGCCGGGGATGGGGACCCCCGCGCCGGACCCCTCGCCGTGGGGCACCCAGAGCCCTGCGCCCCAGCCTCGCACCCACCGGCCTTCCTCCTCGTCCTCGTCCTCCTCCTCCCTGCCCCCGTACGATGGCACAGACACAGCCCCGGGGCTGCCCCCGCTCCCCGAGGGSCCGGCGGGGCGGGACACGGCCCCCCGCGTGCTGCCCCGGCCGCAGCTGAGGGTCACCCTCAGYGCCAGCCCCATCCCGTCCCGCCGGCCCCCGCCGCTGCCCTGGGGACAGGGGGAGGCAGCCCCGGCCCCCGCCACCCCCTCGCCGGGGCGGGCCGAGGGGCTGCCCCCGCTGCCCGTCCCCCAGGCCGCCACCTTCAAGCTGGTGTCGCAGCCGCAGACGGTGCAAGTGAGCTCCCAGCCCGCCTTCCTCGGGGGGCTGGTGCTGGTGCCGGCCCTGGGCACCCCGGCAGCGCCCGCTGGAGCCGGAGGGAACCCCCCCAGCGCCGGGCTGGCGGGACCACGGGGACCCTGCGTGGTGGCGGCGGCTCCCGGCGAGGCTGCGGGCGGCAGCGGGGCAGCGGTGAYGCCAGAGCACGGTAGGTAGGACTCGCTCGTGTCCCCGTCCCCTCTCTCTATCGGGACCCCCTCGGTGTGCGCAGGGTTGCCAAAACCCTCCTCTGAGCTGATGGCGGGGGGAGCGTGGACGCGGAGTGACAGGGACGGAAGGAGCCCCGCCCGCTCGCTGCTCCCCGCTGCCGGGACGCACGGGGCGCGGTGGCTGTGGGGGGGCCGAAGGCACGGAGCCGAGCGCGGAGCTGGGCCCACCCGTCCCCGGGGTGCCTGGCGAGCCGCCCGCCCCGCCCCGGCGCTGATTGCTTTTCCCGGCGCGGGAGACAGGTCGGGGCTCATGTGCCCCATCGCGCCGGGCCCCGCGCGTGCCGCCTATCGCCGGGATCTTGTCCCGCGTCCAGCGCTTTCTTCCCCTCTCATCCCTGCTCGCTTGGCACGGGGATGGATCCTGTTCCTCCCTTCCCGCGGGGCGCGGGAGGTGGCGGGGGGCCAAGGTGCGCCGGGGCGTGCTCGGCGTGCGCCCAGTGCCGCGGGGAGCGATGCCGGGCTCCCCGGCACGGCCGTGCCCTCGGCTGCCACCGTGCCGGGGTGGGCACCGCCGAGCCCCYGCCCGTCCCCAGGCACGGGGAGGGAGAACCCAAGTGTTTCCCTTCCCAGCGGCTGCCCCAGGAGTGCCGGAGGGCGCCGGGCCGGCCGGGAGACGGCCGCCGCCGCCGGTGCTCCCTGGYTGGGTGCTCGGGGCTCCTTGCCCGTCTCGCTGGGCTGTCGCGGAGCCGCCGCGGCCGGGCCCTAAGTACTGACGCGGCGAAGGCATCCATACATCTGCTCCGGGCTGCGGTGAATCATCCCCCAGCAATGCCCGTGGCCGTGCTGCCCAGCCAGCCCGGCTGCCCCGCTGCCCGCGGCTCCCCGGGCCAGGGATGAGGCTCGGGATGGGCTGGGGTCATGAGGACACGGGGGAACAGAGCTTGAGGCTGAGCCGGAGTGGTGGGGGCACTGGGGGACAGTGCTCGGGGCTGAGACGGGCGATGGGGACACAAAGGAACAGTGCTGAGGGCTGAGACAGGTGATGGGAACAGGGGTGTGGTGCTCAGGGCTGAGCCAGGGTGATGGGGACACAAAGGAACAGTGGTTGGGGCTGAGCCAGGGTGACAGGGACACGGGGACATGCTGCTTGGGGCCAAGCCGGGGTGACAGGGACACAAAGGGAAAGTGCTCAGGGCTGAGAGAGGGTGACAGGGACACGGTGCTCAGGACTGAGCTGGGGTGATGCAGCGGTGCTCAGGGCTGAGCTGGGGTCACGGGGACACGGTGCCCGGGGCCAGGCCAGGGTCACAGGGAGACAAGGGACAGTGCTCAGGGCTGTGACAGGGACACGGTGCTCAAGAGCAAGCCAGGGAGACGGGAAAACGCGGACATGGTGCTCGGGATGGAGCCGGGGTGATGAGGGAACAGTGCTCAGGACGGAGCCGTGTTGGTGGCCAGCAGCCGAGCGCGGCGTGCCCAGGCTGGGGGGGGACAGGAGCCAGCGGGCGGCGGGTGGCACCGGCTGCCCTGCAGATGGCCCGGGGCTGGCAGGGGGCTGGCAGACACTGCTCGGGCACAGCGGTTTCTCTGCCAGGAAGAGGTGGGAACGCGCTGTTTCCTCTCCCGGGACGCCACCCCGGCCCCCAGCCGCTGGCACCCGCGGGTGGCCTCGGGGCGTCGTGGCACGGAGGGTCCCACACCCCGTGGGAGGAAGCTCCAAGGGAGCCGACGGCCGCCGCGTTTCACTTCCACGCCGGGTCGCCCACGCAGGGCCCGGGGGCGAGGAGGAGGAGGAGCGGAGGAGGAGCCGTGGGCCGCAGCCGCCCTCTGCTTGCACCCCAGGAGCCATTTGGCCCCGGTGACCAGCTCGCGGCGGCAGCAGCCCCGGCTCCGGCCGGCTCGCCCAGGTAGGGATGGCGTGGTGGCAGCGGGCAGGGCGGTGTGCGGGCAGGGGGTGCTGCCACCGGGGCTGGGTCACTGTCCCCGGTCCCCAGCAGTGCTGCAGGCGCAGGGTTTCGCTCCATGGTTCACTTCTGCTTCTGCTCAGCCACCCCCAGCCCCGTCCCGGGGCTCCCACCCGTGCCACGGCCAGACGGACGGGCTGGCTCCGGGTCTGGCTGCGGATGGGCATTGTCACCACTGTCCCCTTAGGTCGTGTTTGGCACTGGGAGAGGCACAGGCATTTCTGGGTCAGCTCGGCTGGGTGGGTAGAGCTGTGATGTGGTGGGTGCATCTCCAAAATCCTCCATCCCTGTGCCAGAGGGGTCAGCTCCCCCGTGCTGGATCCAGAGCCACACTCTTCCCATCCCGTGCCCGGTTGACCGGTTCCATGCAGTGGCTGGACAGGGAGCTCCTGTCCCAGTTCATCCTCTCCCAGCACCCTCCACCCTTGGAGCTTTATTACAGGCTTCCCGGGGAACTGGCCAATTAACCCTGCATCACTAATTAAATCCATGGAGGAGACCACGGACCCGGGATTACTTGTCCCTGTCTGGAAAACAAGAGCATCCGTGATGAGTCCTGGAACAGGTCTGGCTGCAGGAGCCATGTGCCCCGAAGGTCCGTGGGGATACCAGAGAGCTTCCACGTGGCCACTCGGCTGCTGGCCATTGCCAACAGGGCTTTTGGGCAGCGAGGGCAGGGACATGGGGGGCTCTGGCCCAGTTGTGGGTGCAGCACCCAGTGTCACCCCTCAGCTCCGCTGGACATGCCCTCTGGCTGTGGGTGTCTCCTTGGTGCTGCCACGGGCACAGCACAGGGCAGCAGCTGAGCCCCTGGGTGGGGGCTGCACCCTGGGGACCACCCCGGGGAGCTGGGGGTGCGAGCACCAAATCCTGCCTGCTCCCTGCCTGCTCCCTGCCTGCTCCCTGCCTGCTCCCTGCCTGCAGGGTCCAGCCACCCTGGATGGGTCCAGACAGCAGCTGCATCACTTGGTTCTGGATCTGTCCCGGCAACTGCCAAGGCTGGCAGGGACTGGGAAGGGGATGCAAGGGGGGCCGGTGTCCCTCGGGAGCGGTGTCTGTCCGGATGATCATCCCCCACAATGATTGCGGGGTCCTCTCCCTGATGGGGACCTCCCATCCCACGTCCCTGCCAGCCTGTGGAACACCCTGTTGGGACAGGCGGTGCTGGGTGGGTGGTTCCCTTCTGGAGTGGGCACTGTGCCCGCCCCCAGCCCCCCCAGCCGGGTGTCATCGCTGTCACCAGGAAATCCGCGGCTGTTTCACCACTTCCGAGGAACATCCCTACCCACGGGGGCGCGGGGGGAGCTGGAACATGCGACACTGCTGTCCCCAGCCCTGCCATCAGCCTGGCGAGGTGCCCACCCGGAGGACAGAGGGTGCTGGGTGGTTCCCACGCCGGGATGCCGTTGCCATGGCAGTGAGGGCTGTTCAGCCGCATCATCTCCTGGCACCCCGGGCTGGCTCAGGCCGGCCCCTGCCCGCATGTCCCTTGTCCCCTGGCTGCGTGGCACACGGACACGGTCTCAGCAGGTCCCTCGCAGCCCGGGCCATCGCAAGCTGCCGCTCCAGCCTGGCCGGTGCCAAGCGCCGGCTGGCACACGCGGGGGAGGCTGCGGCGTGGGGGGACGCAAGCGCCGTGGGGCACTGCGGCAGTGGGGCAGGTGGCGGGGCCACCACCCCTCGTCGCACCCCGCCGTGCCGCGGCTGGGCACAGCTGCTGCTGGGGGGCACAGTGCACGGTGGTCCCCGGTGCCAGGGACCCGGTGGGTGCCRGTGGCGATTGTGCCCGCAGCCAAGCACTCCCGCTCCCCTTCAGCGCCAACACGGCCGCTCATGGGGTGATGGGGGCCATGGTGGGGAGTGGGGGTGTCTCTGTGCCATGGGAGGGGTCCCCATCMGCGCTGACCCGGCTGGAGGCTGAGCAGTGCCATTTGCCGGGTGGGCACAGCCGGGTGGGTACAGCCGGGCGGGCGCCTTCCCCACTCACCAATCGAGCGGCAAACCGGGCGCAGGGGCTTGGCTGTGGTGGGGAGGGGGCTGCGGGGGGCGGGATATTGCCATGCTGGTCATGCGTGGGAGCGGCAGGCTCGGCGGAGCCGGGTTGGTGCCAGCCGGGAGCTGGCGGAGGGAAGGGGGCCGGGCTGCGGCGCCGCCGGGGATGGGGATGCTGATGGCGCCCAGGGCACCCCCCCGGCCGTAGCGGGGTGCTGAGCGAGGGCACCGCGGCGCCGAGGTAGGAGCTGAACAATGGCCGTGCTGGGAAGGAGGAGGAGGAGGAGAAGGAAGAAAGGGATTTGGGGCCCCCCAAGCTGCCGCACAAAGGGCTGGGGCGGGCACGGGGCTCCGGTGGCCCCTGGGCTGGGGCACGCTCCGGGCACGGTCCCCCGGGCAAACCCCGCGTGTCCCTTGGGGCTCGGGGTCGTGCCGGTGCCTGCGCTGCACCCCCGACGCCCCCGGTGCCCTCGCCCGGCGGTGACCAATGCCAACGGGTCAGTGTGGGTACAATGCGGGGTGGCACATCCTGCCCCGGGGCCGGAGCCCTCCGTGTGTGCTGTGGCCGGAGCGGTGCTGCAGGAGCTGGCCTGGCGTGGGTGACCGCGTGGGCTGAGCAGAGGGTGCTGGCCGCGGCCGCGGTGCCCRACGCCACATCGCAGAGCAACCGGTGGCATCGTGGGGTCCGGTGGCACGACCACCCCAAAGATGGCCCTGGCACCTCCGCAGACCCTCTGGCGTGCCGGGGGGGTGGCGTGCCCGTGTTGCCATGCCAAGCCTCACCGGCTCCCAGGAATGTGCCGAGGCTGCGTGCCCGCCGGCACGGCTGCTGCTGGGGCAACGGCGGAGGGGTGGGCACCGGGGGGTGGGCACCGAGGAGGGGGCACCGAGGGGTCCGGGCTCACCCCCTCTGCCCACCCCACGGTGCAGGGAGCAGCCTGGAGCCCGAGGAGCGCAGCATGGAGCCGCCGGCCGTGCCGGAGGAGGAGGAGGAGGAGGTGCCCCTCTCCGTGGCACCCGGCCCCGTGGGTTGCCAGCTCTTTGGATACGTGGGAATCGAAGCCGTGCTCGACCAGATGAAAATTAAGACCATGAAGACGGGCTTTGAGTTCAACATCATGGTTGTGGGTGAGTGCAGGGTGTGAGGTTTGCTCCTGGCTGGGCTGGGAATCCTGGCTTCGATTCCGCCATGCTAGGCGAAATCATGCTTTTTAGGGATTTTAAGGAAATTTAAGGGATTTTGACTGATTTAAGTAGCAAAAACTTGAGAAGGAGTAACATCTCATACCTTATAACATAGCGATGCTGATAGATGGGCTCATCCCAACCCCTGGAATGCTCCCAAATGTATATTGAGGGGTTATCATCTTGGCAAATAAATTTATTGGGGAGATAAAGCAGACTAGCCCAATCTCTAGGATGCTCCCAGATGTGTACCAGGCGTTATCACCTTGGGAAATAAACTTATTTGGGGGATAAAATGGACTATTCCAGCCTCTGGGATGCTCCCAAGTGGATACCAAGGTGTTACTGCCCGGGGGGACAAACCCGAGCTGCCGGTGTCCCCTCAGGGCAGAGCGGGCTGGGGAAGTCGACRATGGTGAACACCCTCTTCAAGTCCAAGGTGAGCCGCAAGTCCTCACAGCCCGGCCAGGAGGAACGTATTCCCAAAACGGTGCAGCTCCAGTCCATCACCCATGGTAAGGTCACCACTGTGGGGTCGTGTCCCACCTGCCCTTGGGAGAAGCAGGGGCTGGGGTGGGGGTCCGGGGCTGCGTTCACAGCCTCAAACCATCCCCCATGCCTGGTGCCCTGCTTCTCCCAATGCTTCATCCCCCCGACCCACCTCTGTGCCCCACAGTCATCGAGGAGAAGGGGGTGAAGATGAAGCTGACGGTGACAGACACGCCGGGGTTCGGGGACCAGATCAACAACGAGAACTGGTAGGACACAATGGGGTGCAGCAGCCCAGCTCACTGGGTGGCAGTTCGGGGTGGGGGTTGGGCTCAGATGCTGTCCCCAACTCCTCGTCCTCAGCTGGGACCCCATCATCAAATACATCAAYGAGCAGTACGAGAGGTACCTGCGGGAGGAGATCCTCATCACCCGCAAGAGGAAGATCCCGGACACGCGGGTCCATGGATGTGTCTACTTTGTGCCCCCCACAGGTCACTGGTGAGTCCCCACTCGCAGCACCCACTGGTGATGGGGTCACTGTGGGGTGGTTGTGTCACCCTGGGATGATGGCGGTGTGGGCACCCTGAGGCGGCGATAGTAGAGTCATTGTGGGGTGGTTGTGTCACCCTAGGATGATGGTGGTGGGGTCACCCCAGGTTGACAGTGGTGGGATCACCCTGAGGTGATGGTGGTGAAGGTCACCTCAGGGTGACTCTGGAGTGGTAGTGATGTGGTCACCCCTGGATGACAGCGGTGGGGTGGTCACTATGGGGTGGTTGTGTCACCCTGGGGTAGTGGGGGTCACCTCAGGACGATGTTGGTTGGGTCACCCTGTGGCAACGGTGGTGGAGTCACCTCAGGGTGACGKTGGTGGGGTGCCACCCTGGGGGGGGGTGGTGGTGAAGGTCACTTCAGGGTCATGGTGCTGGGGTCACCTCAGAGTGACCCTGGGGTGGTCGTGGTGGGGTCACACCACAATGACAGAGGTGGGGACACCCTGGAGTGACGGTGTCCTTGGCAGGCTGCGCCCGCTGGACCTGGAGTTCATGCGGCGGCTCAGCAAGATCGTCAACGTGGTGCCGGTGATCGCCAAAGCCGACACACTSACCCTGGAGGAACGGGCAGAGTTCAAGCAGCGGGTGAGGACAGGTCCCCGAGGGGCTCCTGAGCTGTCCCATGTGCCCCCCAGCCCCGCCTCAAGCCCCGTATCCCACAGATCCAGGAGGACCTGAAGACCCACGCCATCAGCGTGTACCCGCAGGAGGACTTCGACCAGGACCCCGAGGACAGGGCGCTGAACRACAGGATTCGCGTGAGCGCCGGGATGCTGGGATGGAGGGGGCCAGCCCCGGGGAGCAGGGTGGGGGACAGGTGCCCCGGGGAGCCCGGCAGCGCCCGGGGCGAGCACAGCCTCTGTGCCGGCAGGAGAAGATCCCCTTCGCCGTGGTGGGGGCGGACCAGGAGCACCAGGTGAACGGCAAACGGGTGCTGGGCCGCAAGACCAAGTGGGGCATCATCGAAGGTGAGCGGAGCCCCTCGCACCCCCAGCCCTGCCCACGTGCAGGGAGCAGCACCCACGGGTGTGTCCCTGCCCGGTGGGTGCCGAGCCGAGGGATGTGGCGTGGAGCCGTGGCAGTGGTCCAGCGGTACCCTTGCCCGGGCACTCCCCCACCGCTGAGCCCTCCTGCCCACCCCGCGCCTCTGCCTTGCTTTGCAGTGGAGAACCCGGCACACTGCGAGTTCCCCCTCCTGCGGGACCTGCTGATCCGGTGAGCGGGGCACGGGGCGGGGGGTGCTGAACCCCACGGGGTGCCAGCGGGGTAGGGGGGACAGTGACGGGATGCCCTTTCTCCCYCCGCCGCCCCGGGCAGGTCACACCTGCAGGACCTGAAGGACATCACCCACAACGTCCACTACGAGAGTTACCGCGTGCGGCGGCTGAACGAGAGCAACCGGCCGGGGCTGAGCCCCCTCAACGGGCTGCCCGCCAAGGGCGAGGGCAGCAGCCACCTCTGAGCCACCTTGTACCCCCCAGAGCCACCACTGGACCCCGTGGCAGCACCCACCCCTGCCCACTGTGGCTGTGCCAGGACCCTGCCTGGGGTGAGGAGTCCCCCCAGAGTGCCCAGCTGCCCCAACATGGGTCCCTCGTCCCCAGGCTCTGCCATGGGCACAGACCCCCTGGACCCTGTGTGACATTAAAGGTCAAGCCAGAGCCTTCAGCCTGTGCCATCATCATCCTCCTGCTGGACTCCCAACTTCTGATCTGCCACCGCTCCCCTGTGCTGCTCCAGCTGYTGGGGCCATGGGGTGAGACCTCCCCAGGCACCCCGGGGAAGTGGGAATGCTGCCCGTGGGGTGTGGCCAGGGTGGGCAGGGTGCAGGTGCCCTCCCCATGGCCACCTCACCCTCCCTGCCCGGTGGTGGCAGCTGGCACAGCTGGACTTTGAGCCGCTTATCGGGTGGTGGAGGTGCCGGGAGGGGAGCGGAGGTGCCGGAGGGGTGTGGAGCTGCCAGGAGGGGTGTGGAGCTGCCAGAGGGGTGTGGAGGTGTCGCCCGCAAGGGTGTGAGGGGGCTACACCCAGCTGTGGCGCCCCCCTGACAGGGGCACCCAGCACTGGCTGCAGCCCCTAAACCCCTCAGGGGGACCCAGTGGGTGCTGCCCCGCTGGCTGCCAGCCCTGGCACCGTGTGCGGATGAGGTATCAGGGCRATCCCGCCCCGATACTCTAGGGGTGCATGAAAGGCCCCTTTGTGCCTGCTGCCGTGGGCAGGGCTGGGGCTCGGTGCCAGGACGGTGGCACACGGTGGTTTCCTGCCCGCCCCGGCCCCTCGCAGGGCTCGGCGTCACCGCCCTTTGCCCGGCCCCGCGTTAATGATCCACCCGCCCGTGTGGCCGCCAGCCCCCAGCAGACACCCGGCCCCCTGTGCGCGGTGGCAGCGGCGGCGGTGGCAGCAGAGCCGGGGGTCCCTGGCACGGGCGGCTCCGGGGGGCTGGCGGCTGCCTGCCCCGCGCCCCACCCCTCTTCCCCAGCACCCAGATAAGAGCGGCTGCGGGCAGCACCCGTCGCCCAGCGCGGCGCGGGCAGGCAGCCGGCCGGACCATGGCCGTGGCCAYGGTGAACCTGCGTGCCCTGACCTCCTGGGTGGGCATCGCCCGGCTCTGCGCCGTCGTGCTGTCCTGCCTCACCTTCAGCCTGGTGGCCTCCACCGGGCGCTTCGGGGGTCCCTTCGGGACGTGGTGCATGTTCACCTGGTGCTTCTGCTTCGCCGTGACGCTGCTGGTGCTGCTGCTGGAGCTGCTGGAGCTCTACCCCATGCTGCCGCTCTCCTGGGATGACTTCACCTCRGCTTTCTCCATGCTGGCGGCGCTGATGGTCTTCACCTCCTCCGTGATCTTCCCTGCCACCTTCATCAGCAGCCCCTGCAGCAGCAGCCAGTGTGCCCGGCAGGCCGTGGCCACCACCGCCTCCTTCCTCTGCTTCCTGGCCTACGCCGTCGAGGTGGGCCTGACCCGCGCCAAGCCGGGCGACATCAGCAGCTTCCTCTCCACCGTGCCTGGCCTSCTCAAGGTCTTTGAAGCCTACGTGGCTTGCCTGATCTTCTCCTTGCTGGCCGAGTACAATAGTCAGCCTGGCCTGATGTGGTGCGTGGCCGTCTACTCCATCTGCTTCATCGTCACCCTCCTCATCATCATCTGCACCATCGGCCGGTGCCTCGCCTACATTCCCTGCCAGCTGGACAAGGTGCTGGTGGGGTACAACTTCCTGGCCCTGCTGATGTACCTCACCGCCACCGTCCTCTGGCCCCTCTACAGCTTCAGGGGACGCAGCCGCCCCAATCCCTGCGGCAGCAGCTGCTGGTGGAACAAGCACCTGGGGGTCACCTTCCTCACCATCTTCAACCTCATCGCCTACTTGGTGGACCTGATCTACTCCAGCAGGATGGTCTTCATCAGGGCACCTCCCTAAGGGCTCGGGGTGGGGCCAGAGGTGGTGGGACGTGGCTGGGYGCCGGTGTCGCCGCGGGACTGCCGGCGGAGCTGAGGAAGAGGTCGGATGCCTCAGAAAGCTCCTCGTCCCCGTGCCGGAGCAGAGAGCCAGGGGGTGCTCCCAGGGGTGCGCTCAGCCCAGGGCCCCATGGGGGCTGGGGGGGCCACGAGGGGCTCCCGAAACCCCAGAGCTTGCAGGGGCTTTGGGATTAAATTAGGTCATTTTTCACTTGTTTCTGCCTCCTCTTTTTTCCTCTTCTCAACTTTTCGCGGGATCCTCGCTGGGGGCCTGAGAAACTGGGGGGGGTACAGTTGGCACTGGGAGACATGGGTGACATTGGGGGGCACCAGCAGCAGTATGGGGGCATCAGGCTCCAGCAAATCCTTTCTCCTCCCTGTTGACTCGGCACTGGAGTGAAGCAGGGCATGACCAGGAAAAGCCCAACCCGGATGCCTTTTCTTTGGCACCTGCACAGGCCCCTGCCAAACAGGTTCAGGAGGAATGCAGCTGTTGGGGGGGCTGAGAGCCCACCAGGTACTTGTCACCAGCATGGCCGAGTCCTTGTCACCACTCGTCACCCCAGTGGGAGCCCTGCTGGGTTTGGTCCCAGCCAGGTAGGCAGGAGCCCCCCTTTGGGGGCTGCTGTGGTATCCCTCCCTGGGGGAAAATGGGGAGGGGGGGTGGCTGCCACCCCACCCGGTGCCACCAGAGCCGGGGGTGCTGACACATGCCACCAGGAGGGCAGTGACACCACAGACTGGTATGTGGGAAGGAGGCAGCAATGCATGGCAGGCAGGGGAAGGTGTGCCCGCGGGCAGAGCTCCTGGCGCCGTGCTCCCGGATGTGGGATGAGTGCCCGCGGGGCGCCCCGGCAGGTTATGGGGCCACTGTCCCCACGCTGCTCCTTATGGCAGTGCTTGCCCTGGCCACAGCCTGGGGCCACCCCTGCTGCCTCGGGGCTGCCAGGGCCATGTCGGGGCCCATCACTGCTACCACGGGGCTTGTAGGGTGACACAAAGTGGGGTCCCCACCAGCAGGAGGTGTCACAGACTGGCAACCACGAAAGGCCCTGGTGCCTGGGCAGGTGAGACCTCCATGGCCAGTGCCAGKGCCACTGCCGTGCTCGGTCCCAGCACTCTCGGTGATGGCAACACCACAGGGTGGCCTGGTGGGTGTCCCCTTTGCCCGATCCCTGTCYCCACCATGGTCATCACCATGGCACTGATGAGCAACTCCCCTGCACCCCAGGCAGTGGGGCCAGAGGGGATGGCAGAATTTTGGGAGGAAATAACAGGAAAATGGCAATGGCAAGGCACAGCCCAGTGCAACACCCAAGCACTGGGTATTGATGGTGTCCAGGATGGTGGAAATTAACGGAGGAGGAAGGATGGGAGGCGTGGGGAGCGACAGCTTTGTCCTGGTGATGAGCTGTGCCGGTRACGTGTGTGGCCGTGGATGGCCCTGGGCAGTGTGGGCAGTGGGCACGTGTGGGCAGTGCCAGCGGGTGGGGCGCAGTGAAGCTGTGGGGCAGTGGCCGGGCTGGCAGTGGGGTGCAGGTGAGAGGCTGGAGGAGGTTTGGGGGTTCCCAGGGGGAACCCAGCCCAGGAGCCACAGCTGGGGCACACGGTRGGTGCTGGGGGTCGCTGGGAGGACCTGGGACTCGGCAGCTGCAGGAAGCGCCGGTGCCGGTCTGTGCCGTGCCAGAGGAGCCCCGGTGCTGTGCCGTGCCGGAGGGCCTCTTGATGCCATGTCACGGAGCCGCGGCGCCGGTGCAGTGCCGGTGCCGGTGCCGGTGCCGGTGTCACTGTCACTGCGGTGCGGTGCCGGTGCACTCCCGGTGCCGGTGCATTGCCGGTGCGATGCAATGCCATGCCGGTATGGCTGCGGTGCCGATGCTGGTGTGGTCCCGGTGCGGTGCCGGTGCGGTGCGATGCCGGCACAGGTGCGGTGCCGGTGCGGTGCCGGTGCAGCCCCGGTGCGGTGCAGTTCCGGTACAGGTGCGGTGCGGTGCCGCTGCCGGTGCGGTGCCGGTGCATTCCTCCCCCTAGGGGTCGGTGTGCCGCGGCGCGGGAGGCGGTGCGGGGGGCGGCTCGCTCCTGCGCACGGCCCGGGACGGCCGGGGCACGGCGGCGGCGGCGGCGGCGGTGGGAGCGGGCACCGCCGCGGGCCGGTGAGTGCGGGCGGCGGGGGGCGGCGGGTCCCGGCC
Organism: Amblyornis subalaris; assembly: GCA_018881555.1. NCBI lineage: Eukaryota > Metazoa > Chordata > Aves > Passeriformes > Ptilonorhynchidae > Amblyornis > Amblyornis subalaris. The sequence continues at coordinate 1,722,137 of JACAXG010000057.1, read as the reverse complement.
TCGGGGGGATGCGGCCGCGGAGAGCGGCGGGGAAGGGGCGGCGGAGCCCTGCCGGGGAGCTCCCCCGCGGGGGCAACCCCAGCCCCCCCGGGCCGGTCTGAGCTGCCCCGGTGCCGGGATGGGGAGGGGGACGCCGCGCCCTGCGGTGCTCCGGTGGGTCCCCGGGGKGTCACTTCCCGTATGCCGGGGCTGCCTCTGCCCCCAGTGCTGGGGTCYCCGCAACCTGGCACCAGCACCCAGCCCTCTGCCCTGTCAGCAGGGTGTCCCTGTGTCCCCCAGGGATGCTCCTGTGGCCCCAAATGCCTCTGTGGCCCCAGGGACACCCTTGTGTCCCCCGGTGCCCCCAAGGAAGCCATTGTGTCCCCCTATGACCCTGTGCCCCCAGGGATGTCCCCGTGTCCCAAGCTGGACAAGCTGCCCCCAGGCAAAACCCCATGTGAGCCCCCGTCCGCCTGCTCCAAGGCTTGATCCCCCATTCAGAGTGACTTTCAGGGGGAACAACATCCCCTCCCTTCCCCGTGGGGCTGGGGGCCACGTCGGGAGCCCCCTGAGCTGCCCCTTTACTCACTGTGAGCATCCTCAGCCCTGGCTGGAGGGRGGGTGAGTGTGACAGCCTGGCAGTGCCACGGCTGGGGTGGGTGCTGGGGGACAGCCCCACGAGTGGGTGCTGGCTGGGACAGGTGCTGGGGGCAGCCTCGGGGAGGGGGGTCCAACTCCTGCCCAGGGAAGGGATGTCCTACATCAGGGACATGACCCTGTGCTCCCGTGGAGCAGCTCCTCGGGGCAGGCCGGAGTGTGGGTGCCCAGAGGTGGGTCCGCAGGAGCATCGGGCAGGTCTGACCCCACCCTCGTGTCCCCGCGACCCTYTTGGTGCACTGACCACCGCAATCGGGTGGGGATGCGGCACCCGGCAGGGATGGCACCCTATYTGGGGGGCACACGTGTGCTCCAAGACAGCCGCGTAGGGACGTGGGTGTCCGCCTGGCAGGGAAAGGGTTAACGCCGGGAGGGTTTTGGGGTGCCGGGGTGTCCCCAGCTGGGTACACCCAGGCTGCTCCTCGCACGGGTGACCTCACGCCACTGCCATGGCAACGGCTCGTGAAGTCACCGCGAGCGGGGCGGCTGCCTCGAGCGCGGGGTGCTGGGATGGGAGCGTGGGAGGCAGCGCGGCCCCCCGCTCCCGCTCCCGCTCCCGCTCCCGCTCCCGCTCCCGCTCCCTCTCCCGCTTCGCGCGGCCCCCGCAACGAGCTGTGCCCCCGCCAGCGCCGACGCCTCCGCCTGACCCCCGCCCTGCCCGTGTCGCCCTGCCCGTGTCACCATGCTCGTCAAGGAGTACCGCATCTGCATGCCGCTCACCACCGAGGAGGTGAGCGGGGACACCGGGGCCGGGGCTGGCAGGAACGGGGTGTCCCGTGGGCGTCAGGGACACGCCGATGGAGGGGCTGTGGGTGGGGGTCTCATACCCGCAGCAGCGCAGCGCCAGGGGATCGGTTCCCGCCCTGAGAGGGACACGGTGACCCCTTTGCTGTCTCCTCCTGGCACGGCTCGTGGCAAGGACCCGGGTGTGCTTTGGGCATGCTGGGCTCGGGATGTTCCGTACTTCGGGGTGCAGGTGAGGGGGACATCCCTTCCCTGGGCACGGCGACCTTGGGGCACGGAGCCCGACGGCAGCACCATGGACCAGGGCATGAGCCAGCAGGAGAAGTGCACCCGGGGTTTGGATGCCCGTGGCACGACAGGGAGCACAAGCTCAGTTCCTGCTCCGGCAGGGAGCCTGAATCCCGTCGGCAAACAGCGGGGACAGCTGGCAGCATCCCTGGGCAAAGCTCTCTCGTGAGCGCCTGGGGCCGTTCTGGGGAGTGGGGAGCTGCAGCGGTGCCCGCCCCGGGCAGTGCCATCCCTCCCTGTTGGCACCTGGGGAAGGTTTTCATTCRGGCAGAGCGCGGTGATAAGATCGTGCTGGTGACTGAGGTGGTGGATGGGATCTTCAGTGGAACAATCAAATCCTTATCGCACGGCTGCATCACGAAATACCCAYATAKATCCTTGCCATTATATATATGGCATAGGCACATCCGTATATATCATACAGAAACAGAGACTTCCCTGGCTCCCAGGTAGTTTGCCAGGCAGAGAGCTTCCAGGCACTCTGCAAGGCACCGGGAAAGGGCAGGGAGAGCAGAATCCAGCCCTCGCCGGGGCATTGGAACAGCCTAGGGGCACGGGAGGTCACAAAGCGCGCCCCAGGAACCCCCTGCCCCCCTTGCTCCGTGCCTCGGTTTCCCCTCTCGGCGGCGCGGCTCAGCGCCCGGGCGGTGCCGGGCGGGCCCCGGGGCCGGTGGCACTGAGGGCGGGCGCTGTGGTTGCAGTACCGCGTGGGGCAGCTCTACACCATCAGCAAGCACAGTCACCAGGAGAGCGAGAAGGGCGAGGGCGTGGAGGTGGTGAAGAACGAGCCCCACGAGGACCCCGTGCACGGCCCCGGCCAGTTCACCGAGAAGCGCGTCCACCTCTCCAGGTGAGCCCGCGGCTCCGGCGAGGGGTGCTGGGTGGGCACTGCAGCGGGGGCGTGGGCAGGCATCGGGGTGGCCCCAGCCCTCCCTCCGAAATCCTGGGGGACATCCTTTCTGGGCCCTGGTCACCTCGCAATGTGACCACACCCATCTCCTAGGGGTGCCCCATCGTCTCCCCGGGGTGTCTCCAAGTCCCGGGGTGCACCCGTCTTTGGGGGCCGCGCCCAACTTTGTGGGGTGCATTTACCTCTCAAGGTGTATCCTTCTCCCGGGGTGCACTGATCTTGGGGGGCTGCACTGACCTTGGGGGGCTGCACCCATCTCCTGGGGTGCACCCAGCACCCAGGGTGCCCTCGTCTTCAGGGGCTGCACCCATCTTTGGGGGTTATCAACCACGGTGCACCCATCTTAAGGGTTCACCCCCTCTGTGGGGGGCTGCCCCCTTCTCCTGGGGTGCACCCATCTTCAGGACATGCACCCATCTTGCAGGTGCTCTGGTGGGCGCCCACCCCTGGCTGCCCGTGGGTGCCTGGGTGGGGGTTTCGGCAATGCCCTGGCCCTGGGGGTGTCACCGTGGGGCAGCTGCTGGCCCCCGGTGCCACTGTCCCCACGTCCCCTCACTGGCTGCGGGCACGGGCTGCTCCTCACCGGGAGTCGGTGGTGTGAGATGGGTTATTTTTAGCCGCAGCACTCACGATTTCCCTCTCGCCTGAAATTTATTTATAACGCCAGAAAATTAATCAAAACCCACCTCCCGGCTCTCCAGGGGGCCTGATCCTGCCCGGGKTGCTGGGGGAGGCACGGGAGCACCYTGGGGACTTGGCCCYGGGGAGGTGGCRGGGTCCTGGGGAAGGGGTGAGGGTCCAGGAAGGAGGGTGGGGGYCACTTGGGGAKGGGGTAAGGGTGTCWGGGAAGGAATGGGGGTCATGGGGAGAGGATGGGGACACTGGGGTGGAAATGAGAGTCCTGGGGAGATGGCRTAGATCCTTGGGGGGGGTCCTGGGGTGCAGGTGAAGGTGTTGGGGATGTGGCAGGGGTCTCTGGTGGGGCAATGTTGGGGTGGTGGGGAGGGTCCTGGGGAGGTGACAGACATCCCTGAGGGTGTTCTAAGGTCCAGGTGATAGCCCTGGGGTGTAGATGAGGGTCCTGGGTAAGGGTGCAGGCAGGGGAGGAGTCCCTGGTGGGGGTGTTTGTGTGCCAATGAGGGTCCTGGGGAGGTGGCAGAGGTCCCTGGGAGAGGTTCTGGAGTGCAGATGAGGGTCCCTGGGGGCATCCTGGGGTGGAGGTGAGGGTCCTGGCCAGGTGGCAGTGGTCCCTGCTGGTGTCCTGAGGTGCAGGTGGTGATCCTGAGGTGCAGATGAAGGTGCTGGGGAGGTGGCAGATGTCCCTTGGGGGTGATGGGGTGGAGTGGAGGTGAGGGTTCCTGGGAGGATCTGAGGTTGAGGTGACTGTCCTGGGTACCAGGTAGGGATGGAGGTCCCAGAGCCAGGTTTGATAGTGCAGGGCTGGGTGACACTGGCCATGTCCTGTCCTGAGAGGGTCTCCCTGTCGTGATCCCCACAGCAAACTGCCGAGCTGGGCACGGGCGGTGACCCCCCGGATCTTCTACATCACCGAGAAGGCCTGGAACTACTACCCCTACACCATCACGGGTGAGCCCCGGGCAGGGCATTGGACAGGCACCCCCGGGCACCCTGTCCCTCCCAAGGGCTGGTGGGGGGCTATTGGGAGCCTGGCTGTGGTCACTGTCCCCGGTCTCACTGGTCCCTCTCTCCCCCGTGATGCCACCCGGCGATGCCACCCYGTGATGCTGATGTGCCATGGTGTCTCTGCAGAGTACACGGTAAGCAGGTGGCACGGGGGACCTGTCCCCTTCCCCAGCAGCTGGCTGGGGAGGGGGCACTGGGGGGCATTTTTAGGGGTGGGTGCTCCTTTGGGGCCAGCATTTCTTGGGGATGGGTGTTGTTCTGGGTGGGCATCCCTCAGGGTGGGTGTCCCTGGSGTTGGTGTCCCTAGATCGGCACATCCCTCAGGATGGGTGTCCCTTAGAGCTCAGATTCGCTTGAGGATGGGAGTCCCCTGGACTGGGTGTCCTCGGGGCTGGGCATCCCTTGAGGATGATCATGCTTGGAGGTGGGTGTCCCTCAGGGCTCAGTGTCCTTCAGATGGGTGTCCCTCAGCATTGCTGTCCTTGGGACTGCACATCCTTTGGGGACAGGCATCCTTGGGGGAGGGTGTCCCTCAGGGTGGGTGTCCCTTGGGGTGGGCATCCCTGGGAGTAGGCATCCCTGGGGACAGGCATCCCTTGGGGACCAGCTGACAGCCGCTCCCTGCAGTGCTCCTTCCTGCCCAAGTTCTCCATCTACATCGAGACCAAGTACGAGGACAACTGYGGGGACAGCGAGAACGTGAGTGTGCACCGCAGCTGAGACCTGGCAAACTCATCACTTGGGGACAAGTGGCCCATGTCACTCACCCTCCYTCCCCTCTCCAGATCTTCCACAGTGACAAAATCCTGGGTGACCACGAGGTCTCCTTCCTGGACATCGCCTTTGACGAGATCCCTGAGCGCTACTACCGCAGCCTGGAGGTACCACGGCTGGGGATGAGGGARTTCCCCGAGGCCATCCCTTTGTCCCCTGTCCCGGGGAGAGGCTCATGACGCTGCTCTTCCCCATCCCCYCAGGACCCCCGTTTCTTCAGCTCGGCCAAGACGGGCCGGGGGCCGCTGCGGGAGGGCTGGCGCCAGCACACCAAGCCCATCATGTGCTCCTACAAATTGGTGAGCGTCAAGTTCGAGGTGTGGGGGCTGCAGACACGGGTGGAGCAGTTTGTGCACAAGGTGAGGGGGCTCCAACCGGGGTGGGGGGACGCTGGGGGGGCAGTGACAGGGTGCTGACCCCCGCGGTGCGCCGCAGGTGATCCGGGACATCCTGCTGATCGGGCACCGGCAGGCTTTCGCCTGGGTGGACGAGTGGTGCGGTGAGTTTGTGGGGTCACCCTGGTGCTGCGGGGAGGGGGGCACACGGTGCCCATGGTGGGAGGGGACTGCGGGTCTAACTGCTGATGCCACTAATCCCACCACAGCTCCCACTCTTCCTCTGCCTGTCCTGCCGCCTTTGCTGCCTTTGCTGCCTTTGCTGCCTGCGCTGCCTGCACTGCCCAAGCTGCCTGCACTGCCCACGCTGCCTGCACTGCCCACGCTGCCCGCGCTGCCTGCACTGCCTGCTCCGCTCCGCTCCCCCTGCCCTCACCCCTGCCTGCACCCTCGCACGCTGCCCGCTCCGTTGCACACCTGAGGGGATGGGGAGAGGGTCCCAGCGCCCTGCCTGTGCTGCCTGCGCCTACAATACGGCAGGGACACGCGCTGCAGGTGGCTGCCATGTGCGGGCACAGGGACAGGAGCCCCGGGCTTGGTGACGGCTGGCAGCGGGTGCCAGGCCATCCCGGTGAGCGGCTCTCTGCCTTCCAGACATGTCCCTGGAAGAGGTCCGGGCCTTCGAGACTCAGATGCAAGTGGCCACAAACCAAAAGCTGGGGAGCCAGCACCCCTAAGCCCCTCTGCCTGCCGGGAACGGACACCCTGGACCTTGCCACGCTGCCTGCGGGTGGGTCCAGGCAGGGGGGCTTGCGCCCCCCCTGCACCCCGCGGCGGAGGGTCCCCCCTCCCGGCTGCCCTCCCCGCGTGTCCCCTGCCTGCGCTGCCTGCGCTTCCTGTCCATCCGTTCCCCGCTGCTGGCTGGGCTGGTGCTGGAGWGGGGAGCTGGCTGCGCTGCCCAGCGTCCCCTTCCCTGCCCGTCCCCCCGTCCTCAGTCCCTGTCCCGTTGCCATCGCCCAGCTCAGTGGGGAGCCGGGGCGCGGGGCGCAGGCTGCCCCGGGATGAGGGGGTGCRGGACGCGGCCGTGCCGAGCGGCCCCAAGCCCGGCTGTGCTCGGCAGGGATGACGATGGAGGAGGTGCGGCGCTACGAGCAGGAGACGCAGGAGGCCACCAACGAGCTCATCGGCCTGGTGGCACCGGCCATCTCGGTCAGCGAGGTGGGGCAGCCCACGGCCACGCACTCGGCCCCTGCCAGCGCCCCCTCCACCCCCCTCAGCGACGAAGCCCCCGAGTTCCTGGCTCCCCCCAAGACTCGCCCGCGGAAGAAGTCGGCGCCGGAGACCCTGACGCTGCCCGCGCTGCGCGAACGCGCTGGCGCCGAGTGACGCCGGCAGTGCCACTCCGTGCTGGACTGTGCCAGCTCCGCCGCCCACCGCGGCCCCGCCGGCAGGCGCTGAGCCCAGGGAGGGATCCTTCGTCAGGGCGCTGGCAGCCCTGGGGGGTGCTGGCCTCCCTGAGCCATCGCGGTGCCCACAAGGGTCAGTGCCACCACTGCCGTGCCACACCCGCTGGCCGCACCAGGAGGGGACGCCAGGCCAGCGCGGGTCCCCGGCAGCGTCGGGCGATGCCGCAGGAGCTGCTTCCCTCGGCTCCACCCGCCCTGGTGTCCACAGAGGCCACCGAGGCTGGCGAGCAGGGTGGTGSTGCCAGCTGGTGCCCACTTGCCGTGGCCGGGCTGGGAGCCAGTGCCAGGCTGGAGCAGTGCCCGGCAGGGTAGGCACCAGCATGGGGGCACAGCGTGGGTGACAGCGACAGCGACAACCGGGCCCTGGGCTGGGGCTCCCCGCAGGACCCCAGGGGGCTGCACAGCCCCGTGCACAGCTGGTCCCGCAGTCAGGGTCCCCTTTGCTGACCCTCCAGAGGCCGTGGCTGCTCAAGGGGGGCTGGGGTGGTCTCAGCCCCCCATTTCCTTTGGGAAAACAAAGGCCTTTTTGGAAATAAAGCTTGAGACACGGCAGCTGGTGGCTGGCAGTGGTTTATTTGATGCTGTGGTAGGGTGCCATGCCTGTGTTGGGGYGCTATGTCCCCCATGCCTGCATGTGTGCAGTGAGGGATGTCTGGATTGCTGATCCCGGGATGTGGAAAGGGGTCCTGGATGGGGCAGCGAGGCTCTGGGGGTCAGGTGGSCAGGGCAGGCAGGAATCAGCCCAGCCCTGGGGCAATGCCCCCAGCCACAGCAGCAGYACTGGGCTCCCCTCCCTGCCAGCCATCATCATCATCCAGCTCCGCAGCCCCCGGCACAGCCTCTGCTCCCAGCAGGGCGATGTAGTGGGAGCTGCAGTAGACGGGTGCCTTGTTGGGGCTGGAGTAGACCTGCTCGGGCCGCAGSGAGGCGAAGGGGTTGCTGGCATAGCCCACGATGTGCGACTCGAGCTCCACGAGGATCTGCAGAGAGGCCTTCAGCTCCTGCTCGCTGCCGGGAGAGGGGAGGACAAGCCCCGTTACCGGGTGGCTGTGCCGGCTGGCCGGGGCGGCGGGGCCGTGCTCACCTGTACACGGTGAAGAGCACGGGCAGGCCGTAGTCCCGCAGCAGCAGCAGGGTGGGCAGCCAGCCCGCCAGCAGGTCTGGGCAGGCGTGGAAACCTGTGGGGACATAGCAGTGAGGGTTCCACCTCTCTCCCATCCCATCCCATCCCTGAAAGGCAGGCTCCAACTGCACCCACTCCGTGCTGGACACCCCAGGGTATGTGGTGGTGCTGGTGACAGGGTTTGGCAGGCCTTAGCAAGCTGGGGTCTGACTCCCCACCAGCATGTGGGGCACCCCACACTCTGGGTCCTGGGCCAAGTCACAGCACAGACACCTGAAGSCAGGGGTGCCTCTGACCTGCAGGTGGATGACACAGGCAGGACACTGAGTGCCTGGTGGGCRAAGAGGCAGCCATGTCCCAGGGGGTCACCCCGGCTGCCCGTTGTGCCTTGGTGCAAAGCTCTGGGCATGTCCCAAGCCACCTGCAGGCTCAGCCCCCGGTGCTGCCAGGGTGCTAAGGGTAGTCCCTGAGGAGTCCCTTCCCTGTGCCCTGTGGGGATGTCCCACACCCTGCGGCAGCACGCAAGGGCCCGGCCCCTCCTCGGCGCAGGCACTCACCCGGGTGAAAGCCCACCACCAGGTCAGGACGGGCRGCCAGCTTGGTCTCCACGTGGCTTTCCCAAAAGTCGTGGTAGAGMCCCTTGTAGCTGCTGAGATAGACCCTTCCCCGGGGTGCCAGAGTGGCCAGGGGTGGCCTCATGATGGGTCCATCCACCACGTCCACGCCCACCATCACCATCTCCATGCCCTGGTGCCCCGGGAACATCCGTGTCAGCTCGTCGTAGTCCGTCAGCCGCGTGTTGAGGGTCTCCACGTGGGAAGCCCCCACCACGTGCACGGTGAGGGGCCTGGTGAGGGGSTCGATGCCGAAAAGCCGCAGCCCCAGGCCGATGGTGAGAGGCCGTGAGTGGAAGTCGGTGACCAGACGCCGGATGGATTCCCGCAGCTCCGCGTCCTCCGGCCGGGGCTTCCCGGCATTGGCCCAGAGCAGGGTCATGTACCGCCCGGCCACGATGGCACCCAGCTTCTCCTCCAGCTGCTCCTGCATGGAGAACCAGTCCTCCCAGCTCTTCACATCCCGGGCGGGTTTTGTCCAGGTCTCCGTGGGGAAGGGGATGTCTCCTGGGGAGTCGGGAGAAGGTTGGAGGGCACAGTGGTGCCCCACAASCCAGGCAGCCTGTCCCACCTGTGCTGTGGCGTGGGGCTGGAGAAGGGACCCTACATCCCACCAGGGGACCTGTGCAGCCCAGGATGGGGGTCAGGCAGGCTGGGGTGGACACATGCCCCACCTGTGAAGACGAGCCACTCCACCAGCCGATCCAGGGCCACCAGCTTCAGCTTCTTGCAGAACTTCTTGTGCAGCGGCCAGTTGGCACACTGGCACGCCACACCACAGTAGTACACATTTTGGCACCTGGGCAGACAGGCAGCATGCCCAGCCACAGGGAGGGGGGGCAGGATCCAGCCCACCCAGCCTGGCTCCCTGCCACCCCTCCCAGGGCTGTGTCACTGTTTTGGGGGTGCCTCGTGGCTGGAGGTGGGCACAGGGGTCAGACACCCTTGCTTCACCCCAGCCACTGGGCTGGAAGGGAGGGATGGATCCATCCCCGTGCCACCAGACCACCTCCCTGACATACCTCTTGCAGCGCCGGAGGCTTTTGGGGTCTGGGAGGGCATCTGGGAGCTTCTTGCACTCAGCACAAAACTTGAAAGTGTCCTCCATCTTCTGGAACATGTCAAAGTACGTCCGGATGCCGAAATCACTGCCGCTCTTCCTCCCGTCCATGGCAGACCTGCAGATGTCGGGGAGTGAGCAGGATCCAGCCCACGGCCACCACAGCAGGACTGATGTCCTGCCCCTGAGGCTCCCAGGATTTTTAGCTCCAGCCAGCAGCATCCTGGCCTGGGTGGGGATAAGGAGCCAGGCACTCTGGAGGGGTGCACCTAGAAGCCCATCAGAGTCCACMTGTGGGCTGAGCCGGGAGGGTGGGATGAGCCATGGGAGCTGCTCCAGGTGCGGGGGGACACATGGGATGCTCTGGCCAGGGCAGGGGGTGGGAAATATTCACCCATGGGTGCTCACTCACTTGTAGTCCTCATAGCTCTTCATGTTGAGCTTCTGCAGGATGACGTGGGACAGCCCCGGCACGTTGCGGTCCATGGCCTGGAAGCCCAGCGAGTCCACGTCGGGAGCCTTCGCAGCTGGCTCCTCCGTGGGCTTCTTGGAGCGGCCGGTTCTGGGGGCAGTGCCTGCATTTGGCTGGGCCGTGGCGGCTGCAGGAGAGAGGGGTGCGGGCGATGGGGCCGGTCCGGGGGTCCTCGGGTGCTGCCGGGGTCCCCCGCGCCGCCCGCCACCCCCACGGCGCCTCCCGCCCGCCATCCCGCTCCTATCCCGGGGCACAGGGAGATCCCGGGCAGTCCGGGCGCCCGTCCCGTCCCGTCCCGCGGCTGGGCTCAAATGTCAGCCCCCGGGAGCCGGCGGTGCAGACGGCCGTGGCCCCTCGGAATCGGATAGCGCAGCTATTCTGGGCATCCCCTCCCCGGGAACGGGCCAACCCGCTCCGGGGGTCCGGCTCCCGCCCCAAAAGCCGCGCTGGTGGCAGTAGGGTCCCCCAAAACCCTGTAGAGTCCCACACTGTGCAACTGGGGGGGGGCTTGCGGGGCTGCAAGCTTGCCCCTGCTCCCAGGGGCCCCTGGGACCCCTCTGTCACCACAGGGCCACAAGGCCGCTGCCCCAGCCCCCCGCCATGGGGTTCCCACCCCGGTCCGGCCTGCGGGAACCCCCCTCTTAACYCCTCAGGGCCCCCAGTGGGGTGTGAGGGAGTGGCTGGGTGGGCACCACGGCCTCTGCCGGCCGGGGCGGGAGCCAGCAGTGGGCTGGGGCAGCAGCCGGGCACACCACGCTGCAAAGGGGGACACAGTGTCCCTGTAGCASCCCCAGCCCACGAGGGTGGGCTCGGGGGGACCTCCGCCCCACAGGAGCTGCTGAGGGCTGCCCACACCCATCATGGCGGCGCCGCCGCCTCACGGCCACGCCCCCAAGCCCGCGGGGAAGGGCCGGGGTCCCGCGAGGTTTCGGGGGCCTGCGGGAGCAGCCGCGTCGCTGTGGTGACGAGACGCGAGCCCTCCGCCGAGTCGGGCAGGCCGCAGGTTCGAGCCCCGCCGCCGCCCGGTGCCCCGGCGGGCTCCCGGTGAGGAGCTGAAGGATCCCCCCGGGGCGGGAGAGCATCCAGAACTGTCAGTGAGGGGCTGCAGGGGCATTCTGGGGCAGGASAGCCCTCAGGCCCGTGGGTGAGGGGTTTCAGGACCACYCCGGGTCGGCAGAGCCCCCAGGCCCGTAGATGAGGGGCTGCAGGAGCTCTCGGGTCGGGAAGACCCCCCGGGACCGTCGCTGAAGGGCTGCAGAACCGTCCTGGGGCAGGAGAGCTCCCAGGCCCGTGGGTGAGGGGTTTCAGGACCACTGCAGGGTGGGAGGACCCCGGGAACCATTGGTGAGGGACTGTACGAGCACCTTGGGGTAGGCAGAGCCCCAGGCCCGTGGGTGAGGGGCTGCGGGATCCCCCCGGGTCGGGAAGACCCCCGGGACCGTCGGTGAGGGGCTGCAGGTGCACCCCAGGGCGAGAGAGCCCCCAGGCCCGTCGAGGCTGCGCTGAGGGCGCTGCCAGGCTCGGGTGGACACCGGTGCCTCCCGCCCTGGGGCTGTGAGGTGAGGAGGCCGTGGGGTCCGTGAGGTGCCCAGAGGGAATCCGGAGGGATTCACAAACCTGAGGAGCGGATGGAACCAGGTCCCCGTGGCATGTGGGAGCCGTGAGGGGACGGGCTGGCAGCCGCTGGCCTTTGGCCCGTGGGGTTACCATTCTCTTAAACAGGGAGCAAAGGAGAGCCAGGGATGTACCAGGCTTTGGGAGGCGAGAGCAGCCTGGCACAGCGAGCCTTTTCGTGGGAGCTGCAGCTGGGGGAAGCTTACAGAGATGGATAATTTTCACGTTACATTTCTCCCTGTCCTCCCCCCGTGCCTCGTGAGAGATTCGTCACTGCCAAAGCCCTGTGCTTTCAGTGGTGTTTTGACAGCCAAGCCCTGAATAGCGCTCGCAACCAGCACTGCTGTGTCCTGCAGAGGTGTCTGGGAGAGGAATGGAGCAGTTTCATGTTTCTTTCCTCATTCTTTCTCCTGCAGAGCCATGGAGGTCCCTGGGGGGCTGACTGGTGGGAAGGTGTACCATGCTGCACCTCTTCGCAGCTTACGATACAAGCCAACACCAGTGCAGGTTGCAGTCCGGAAGGCACAGGACCTGGTAAAGTTCTGAAAATATCTCTACTAATTTAATAAACGAGGGCAGAGCGATTCTGGGATCCCCTTTGAGAGCAGGTGGGGGGGCGATAGGGTTATAGAAAGGAGTGGTGGGAGTATCAGAGGTTCAGCGATGCCACACTGTGGCTTCCTCCTCCCTGCTGAGGAGTTCACACAGAAAAAAGGCTTGTGAGGCACATACGTTGGGGAACACACATCCCCAGAGGTGCTGGGGTGAAAAGTGTCTCTCTGCCTCTGCTAACTGTCTGTACATGGCAGCTTTTTTAAGCAGAACACAGTGAAAATGTGATCAGTGAGACAAATGCCTCTGAAAGGACCTCACCTTGGGTGTAAAGTCAGATTTTCATCCCAGCTCCAGCTGTTAAAATCATATTGAAAGCAATAGGGTGGCTCTGGTTTTAAAAGGGCAGTGGATCCAGTGCAAGACTATGAGCTGGTGCCAATCAAACCATCACTGCTGTGATGTCGATGTGATGCACCCAGCTGTCCTTAAAGTCTTCCAGAGGAACTGGCATTTGGAAGGGAATGTGGAGGAGAAGCTCAGCTCCTGCTGCAAGCAGAAAAATGCAAATCCCTGCTTCTGCTCCAGACAGAAAAAGCAACCTAAAAGCACCTGCTTGAGGCTTTTACATTGTAGTATTGAAGTGCCTCTTACACGGATAGATTCAGCAAACAGCAGCTTAGGTGAGGTGTGAGGTGAGAGGAGGAAAAACAACGCTGGGAAGAAAAAGTTCATGGATTGATTGCATCTGGAATGTTGCTTTGTGGTTCTGATTGCTCCACCGTGAGAAAGGGCTGTGCAAAAGGGAGGGTGGGTTACAAAAGGGCAATAATCACAGCAACAATATGAAAAAAAMCTGGCTGTAAGAATGTGGAACCCACTTCCAGCTATAAGTGTGGAATCTGCTTAATTAGAGGCAATGTAGAGAAAGATGAGAGAGGACTCTTGGATAATTAATGGTACAGGGAAAGGTTAATTGGATTCTTCTGTTTAGCCATTCATAGAATGTATGCTCAAGGAGACAGTGAGAAGGGCTGAAAATTAAAACCAAGTGAAAGAGATCTCTTTTTGTGTAAGAACCAGCATGGAACTAATTACCCCAGTGACAGGGAGAGAGGGAGCTGAGGGAGGGTTAKGCATCCCTGTGGCTCAGCACTAAGGGAAAGCTGGGCTGGGGTACAATGGTCCTTGTGTTCAGCCACTCCTCTGTGGATTGAGACCTAAACTGTGTTTCTCCTGCAGGGAGCTATTTTGGTACCTGCTGCCCAGCACTTCCTCTGCTGTGGAGATGCCTGGTGCTGCCCGTGTGTGTGGGTCCCCACTGCCACATGCTGTGCCCTCACTGTCCCTCCTCACCCACGTTTAAGCCCCTCTGTTCAGACATTCGAAATTCAAAGTAAAATGTGAATCTCCTCATCTCTGATTAAAGCAAGTGGTATGAAGGTGGTGTAATAACAAATTGCAGAGCTCCCAGAGAGCTTCCTGGAGCCCTTCTTTGATTTCATACAGTCATGGAATGGTTTAGGTTGGAAAAGGCCTCTAAGACCATMAAATCTAACCATTAACCCAACACTGCCAAGGCCATCACTAAAACATGTTCCCAAGTGCCAAATCCACACACCTTTTGAACCCTTGCAGGGACRGTGACTCCACCACTGCCCTGGGGAACCTGGTCCAATTCCTGACCACCCTCACAGTGAAGAAATTTTCCCTAATATCCAACCTAAACCTCCCCTGGAACAACTTAAGGCTGTTTTCTCTTGTCCATTTCAGGACATTCTGTACCATGGGATATCCACAGGTGTCCTGTAAGCTCATCCTTGTAGCTCAGGAGCTGCTTTCTTAGGAGACAGCAAAGGTCTCAAGGTTCCGGGAAGCACAAAAATATCAGTGGAGTATTTCGGGATTTGTTTTAGACATGYCATTCCTGAGGTAAAGGCTTGACCTCTCTGTCTCCTGATAATCCTTGGGGCATTTTCTGGTGGAACAGGAAATTTCCCTCCTAAAGACAGGTGAGGGTGAGGTCTCAGCATGGCCAAGCCCTGCTCCTCTTCCCCATTCCTGTGGTGGAACAGACCCCCACAAGTGAGCCCTGTCCTGGGAGCTGACCCAAGCTGCTGGCAGAGGAACTCTGATCCCAGGCTTCTGCTTCAGAGCCAGCTGCTTCATGAGCTCTTTTTTTGACAGAAAAYTCGCAAAAGCAACGTGCTGGTTACRTTGGTGCGTGTGGAGTACAAYGGAGCAGTCCTGGGAGTCTCCTCCAAGACTGATGTGCTGCCAGACGGGACAGCAGACTACGAGTTCACCACCAGCTTCGAGTGCAGCCCYGAAGGGCCCAACTCCTTGGATGTCCTTGTGCAGAAACCCCTGCTCTGTAAGTACCTGGTGCTGGATCTCCCACCTTGGAGCTGGGAGCTGTCAGCTGCAGGAGTCACTCCTTCAGGAATAGCACTTCAGCAGCAGGGCTGGGAAGGTCTCAGCACTTCTTGTTCATCTCTGCCAGCTGGAAGAATCCCCTTTCATGTTGGCCCGTGCTCCTTTGGCTTCGCTGTGCTTGTCAGCCTGGGGAGGTGAAGAGGAGCATGTGCCAGAGCTGACACAGACCCTTCCCAGTCCCTGACCTGCARGTCCAAGGGACTCTGCCAGCTCCTCTCTTTTTATCTCCCTAGTCACAGTGCTACAAGTGGGGCCAAAGGAGAAGAAAAAACAGGAGAAGATCATGCCTCTTGCCCAAGGTGTGGTGGACCTTCTACCTCTGCTGAAAGGTACAACATTGACTTCCACAGCCTCCATGGCCACTRTTTCCTCCCTGGCACTTTTTGATCTCTGCTTATGGACCCCTGACTACAACTTCTCTCCCTTTGACAAAGTGACCTTCTGCAAAATCAGTCTTGGGGGGGAGAGAGGGTGACATCGGTAGCTCCGCATTCAGAGTTAAACTATGATTTTGTCTCATGTAAGGTSTCCCTGCCCATGCTGGGGTTGGAACAAGATGRTCTTTAAGGCCCCTTCCAACCCAAATTATTCCATGACTGTGATTCTTTGCAGAGGGTCTCGCTTTAGGCTGTTCTCATTCCTGTTTCTTCCCAGGAATGCATTCAGTGAGGGTCTTTGCTCCTTTGTATGCAGTGTCTGCCTCCCCACCGGAGAGCTTTCACCCCAAGGCCATGGTATGTGGAATTTGGAACTGTTCCTTCCCTCATTCAGCTCTCTGCTGCTTTTTAATGGGAGGGAGAACATGACTCAGCTGCCTGGCTCATCACGGATGTGGTACAGCCCTATATGTTACAGGCTTGGAGGCCTTTCCCGATCCCTCTGACGTCTGTCCCTGCTTCCCTCTGATAGGTGAGGTCGTGCTGGGAAATGTTAATGTGTGCAGCTCTGGAAAAAATAATAAAGATGGAAAGCACAGTGCTGAAAACCCCAAAAAAGGCAACGGCAGGGTCACCTGCCCGGCTTTATTAGCCTTCCTTTCTGCAGATRGAATGCCTGAGTCCATTATTGCACCAACTCTGGCTGCCTTTCCTGCAAGGTCCTTATTCACTCAGCAGGTTGCAAAGCACCCAGCAACTAAAACAGRGAATGAAGTATGAGACTGGGAAAATGTGTCCAATTTTGCTCCTGAGCCTGCCTGCAGCRAGCACCGGGAGGGAATTGGAGGGGTGGATGTCACATTAACATCTCTGTGTTTAAGAGCATTTCACAGTGAGCAAGGTGGGGGGGCACTCATTAGGGAGGACAGGTAATAAATGCTGACCAGCTGGTTTTCCCTCAAACACCATCCATCCAGGGCTGGGACAGGTAATTAAAGGCTGCACACAGAGCATGGAGATAGGGCAGAGGCAAAGCATGGCCCTGTGAATCATCAGGGGAAAAGCATCATTTTCTACCCTTGATGTTCCTTCTCTGTGGCTCCTTTTATGAGACCCTTCCTCTTTCTCCACAGCTCRTTTTATGAGACCCTCGGGGCTTGTGCCATACCTCAAACAGGCTGTGATTTAAACAAACAAATACCACAATTGAGCCAAATTGATCCTGAAATTCCTTTCCTGTGCTGGGCTGTTTTCTTTTACATCTGAGATGAGGCACAAGATAATATTATACATTCTGGCCTTGGGTTTCTGCTTGCTTCTCCCTAAGAGCAGGCAAGTTATAATTGTCTACTTACTGGCTCTACTTTATCCTTGTCTCACAGGGTAACCTTGAAGTGGTAGTGAGCACCAAAGAGCTCCTGCTCTCTGCCACCCAGTTCTCAAGTGGGAACCTCCTGAGCATCACGCTGGAGGCAGCTTATTCTGTCCCTGACACCTTTACTACTGAAGCCCAGCAAAACTACATGGCTTGCCTGCAAATGCCAGGAGCTGGCGAGGTGAGAATGGCCCAGGCACAGCGAGAGGGGGTTTGGCTGGGTTTGGGTTGTTCTCCCACCCCATGGAACAGTGTCCAGGCAYGTGGGGTGCACAGCTCCCGTGCTTGTGCACCAGTGGCCTTTGYTGGGAGGGCTCAGAGTCTCTGTGGCGTGACGTGTTTCTTTAACACAAACAAAGGTCTGTTTGGAAAGATTTGGATTCAAACTGGCAGGGTTTTTTCCACATGGCTCTTTATTTTTATTCCATTCTTTGTAAGTGTGTGGTGGAGTGCGTTTTCCAAGCCAAGCGCCTGTACTGTTGCTTTGCTTTGTTGTCCCAGCTTGGAGCAGCTGGCTCTTGCTCCTGCTCCTGTTAGAAATGCAAATTCTTTGTTTCTCATGTCTCTCTAGAAAGAATTGCTATTGCTCTTCAAGAATGGCATCCTGAAGGCTGATGGTGAAAAAGAACCATTCCCCCGGCCCAAAATCTGGCCCCTTGGTACCATCCTGGCCCCTGGTGCTCTGATCATACCCAACTCCTCCATTGTTGGTGGGCTCTATGAGGATGAGGATGGAGAGCTCACCAGAATTGAGGTGAGGAAGGGCTGGCAGATTTGGAAGAGAACCAGCAGGGACTGAGAGAGACTTGTTATGAGAGGGAGGTCTGTGGTCACTGTGCAGTGTCCAAGCACAGAGGTGGTTCCCCTGGGACAGCAGGCATGCTGACTCTCTGCAGGAGACATCCCAAGGGGGCGTGTTGCAGGTCTGGTCCCAAAAAACACCCACATTGAGCTGCTGGGCTGGGAGTTGTGTTATCTCCTGAGAGCCAGGCACTTAACGCTGATGGTGCCTGCAGCAAAGGCTGTCGGCCTCTCTGCTGGGCTGGCCTGCCTCTGCGCACTTGGACACCTCTGTCTGACTCACATTCTCTCCTGGGGACATTTTTGAGGATGATGCAGGCTGTGGAGATTGCTGTCCTGGCTTTGACTACACGCTGTTTCTCACAGGACATGGAATTCAGGATCCAGGCAGAAAGCTCAAGGAGAATCGTATGGGACGTGGAAAATCGCTGTTACCTGGATGCTGCCGCAGAGGCCGTGTAAGGGACCTGAGCAAACCACCCCAGAACACGCTCAGATGAATGGCCTGAGGCAGGGAGCAGCAACATCCAGGTGCTCTCAGACCTCTTATGGGTCAAATCATGGCTCTGCCTCACCTCCCGTGGCTCCTGYGGCTGTCTCTTGGCCACAAGTGTTCACCTGAGCAAGGGAGCAGCTCTTGAACTGCCTTGAACTGCTGGCAGCAGCTTCCTTCTGCTGTGCTGGGGRAAAGGGAATTGGCTGGAGCTGTTGTCTCCAGGCCACAAATGCTCACTTCTGCTGCCAGCAGCTGGGACTGGGGGCTGGTCCCTCCRCGRTTTGAAGGAAGGGACAGCAGTTATGGTGAGCAGACATGGAGTAGAGTGGCCTTCACAGCTCTCCTCTGAGCTGCTAATTAAGTTTTACTGAATTCCAAATACATTCAAACCTTTCACTCTATGTGGGCACTCTTCATTTGCTTTTTTATTGGATAACTGTTACCTTTAGCAGCTCCAGATATGCTCAAGTTCAGGATGAGTGTTCTATTTCTCTTTGAATCCTGCTATTTTCCTGGCCTCAGCTGCATCATGGCTGTGCATTTCACAGCCAAATTACTGCTTGTGTGGAAATACTCCCTTCTATCTCGTTTGATTTTTAAAGTTCTTTTCCCTACACATCCATCCGCCTGCCTGCGGGTGTCAGAGTCACCAGCCACATTGAATGCAAGCCCAGGATCCACTTGCTCTGTACAATTCAGGATCTATASCAAAGTTAATCACATTCCTTTTTACTTATTTTATTTCTGAAGTAACCAGGAGAGAGAGAAAACCCAGTGTGTTGCTCTCACAGTTGTTTTATAGCTGGCTGTGCCACAAATGCACACAGCAGTGGGTRGAGGAGAAAATGTACCCAGGCTGCCCCAAATCACACTGTTCCCACGGCCTGAGGGTGTTTGCTGTGGGAATGGGGTGAAGCGAGCCTGGGAGGGGCTGCTGGGGCCCAAAGGAGGGTGGTGGGGCTCTCCAGCTGGGTTTCTGCATCTTCTSAGTGCATCCTGCCTCTGCTTTGTGTCCAGCCTGCGGAAGCGCATTGCCAAGTGCCGCTACTGGCCCGTGGAGCTCTGCAGGATGTCCCTGGCCTTGGCTGGCAAAGGGAAAGCCAGCAAAATTGACAAGGTAAAAGTGGGGAGGGCCGTGTTGGTGTGGCTTGGGGAGGGGCGTTGCGTTATCAGGCATTTTCCTTTTGATGCCTTTGTGATACTCAAATCGGCCTTGAAGCAGCCAAAGTGAGTCAGAGAGAAGGAGGGTTTGTGAAAAATCAACTTTATAAAGCTGTTAAATAGACACAGGATCATATTTTTTCCTTATGGCATACAGAGCTCTCACTGATGGTCTGTGGTAGCTGGGTGGGAAGGAGTCACGGGTGCTTCTAGAATCACAGAATGATTTGGGTTGGAAGGGACCTCAGGCTCCATCTCCTTCCAACCCTCTGCCACGGGTAGGGACATCTTCCTCTAGGCCAGGTTGCTCAGAGGCCCATCCAGCCTGGCCTTGAAGAGAACTAAAGTAATTCACTGAGCTGATCTTYAGCCAATGGGGTTTTGGAACATCTTGAAGAAGTTCATGCCTTCTTTCTCAGGCTGTAAGTAAGTTATGCTTTTGTCCCTAAACCAGGGTGGTTTAACAGAGAAACAACCCCAGAGCAAATGGTTCTGCTCCTGGCAGCTGGTTGTGTGAGAGCTCCTAATCTATTCCAGGGCAAAGTCATATAAGTTGGTGTAAATCCCTTTCAGCACTCAGCAGTGCCAGGATTTTGCAGCTCCTGCTAGCCAGGCCTCCCACATCTCCTTAGCCACRTCGTTTCTGTCCAACCCGAGATGCACACCTCTGGTAGGGTCACTTATCTTTCTAACCACACAGCTGATAATCTTCCAGCTGTATCTCAGCGAGACCATCCCAAGGAATGGCAGAGTGCAGGAATTAGAGAGAAAAGCTGCCCCATGGAGATTGGGATAAAATTAATATTCTACATATGGAATGACTCCAGTGTATTCATCCAGGTTGTCTCGGCTGCGTGCCAGTGACAGAGAGCCACTGGCTCATCAGGTGCATCAGTTTGCTGTGTGGCCTCGTCTTAATGGRATGGGTGACCTTGTTCCCTTAAGGTGAATAACAGTCCGTTCAGGATCTCAGTGCCTTGCTCTGTGTTTCCAGGGAGATGAGGACAAGCAGATTTCCTTCCATGGCGTGGCATATGTCAACATGCTGCCTTTGCTGTGCCCTGGGGTGAAGCGGATCCGAGGGGCTTTCCGTGTCCTTAACTACGAGGACAGCGAGGTGTTGAAGAAGGTGAGAGCAGCAGGCTCTGCTCCAGCTCTGCAGCTGGGTTTGCACAGAGGGACTGGGAGCAGGGAGCGTGGGCAGAGGGTGTTTGGGAGCAGGCAGTGTGGGCAGGGGATGTGTGGGAGCAGGCAGTGTGGGCAGAGGGTTATTTGGGRGCAGGTAGCACAAACAGTGGGTGTTTGGGAGCAGGTAGCACAAACAGGGGGTGTTTGAGAGAAGACAGCATGGACAGTGGGTGTTTGGGAGCAGACAGTGTGGGCAGTGGGTGTTTGGAAGCAGGCAGTGTGGGCAGTGGGTGTTTGGGAGGAGGCAGTGTGGGCAGTGGGTATTTGGGAGCAGGCAGTGTGGGCAGAGGGATGTTTGGGAGCAGGCAGCACAGACAGTGGTACTCAGAGCTGGATCTGAACCTTCACTGCCCTTCTGGTGATGAAGAAAAATAATGATACAAGATTTTAGGTGCAGTTTTCTCCGAGGCAGGAGATTTCTGTGGGGGTGTGAGCAGGACTGGGAGCTGAGAGAGGCTTTGAATCTCACTCCACTCCCTCCTGTGCCAGCAGCTGAGAGCTGTAGGACTGCTCCTCTCTCCCCAGTCTGGAACATGGGCAAGTGAACTGTGCTGCTGGGAAGAGCAAACAGTGGCTTTAAAAGGATCGCGTTACCCCCGGCAACCACCAAAAAAGCTGTCGCTGGAGCTCTTTCAGCTCTAGCTCACCGAGGTTTATTTGTCTTTGCGTTTCTCCCTCTCTGTTACTAAGAGTGACAGTTACATCTCCATTTTCCCACAGTCTGTCCCTCCTGGAACAGACCTGAGCTTGTTTCAGGAGGGCAGATGCACAGCCTGGTTTTACCACCCACGTTCCCTGTGGGGCTGTGGTCCAGGCACAGGAGCCAGGTGAATTCCACCTTTCTCCTGCCTCCCTGCTCCTGCTGGCTGCTGCAGAGCAGGGCTGGGCACACAAGTCTGCTGGGCTCTGCTTCCCTGCGGTGAATAACAACCCTTTGGCTGCATGGTGCTCCTGGTCCCGTGGCATTTAGTGTCACAAGTGAAGTCCTCATTCCCTGGATGCTTTGGGCTGCCTCTTGGTCTAGGCAGTTTCCCTACAGCTGCTCCATCCTCGCCCCAGGATCCCCATAACTCTTGCTATCCTGGTTCCTATAACCAGGATGTGTGGGAGGAAGCAGCCTGTCTAGGTGGTCAAACACTGTGTAAACACACAGTCTGACAAACCTGTTCCTTGCAATTCCCTGGCGTGTGTCAGGGAAGCTGCTCCACAGCAGAAAGTGAGCTGGGAGACAAGAGATGCTGTCAGGAAGGTGGGGACCCCCAAAAATGTGTGGAGCAGGCCTGGTGTGAGTAGCCAGATTCATCCAGCAGTCCTCATCACCAGGCAAGTCCACAGCTGTGAGGCAGGTCCAGGATCCCAGCAGGAGTTCGGGATCGTGGAGCTGGGTTCCAGCATGTTCACCACATAGCTCAGGCAAGGATCGAGGGCCAGTCCTCAGTGCAAACACAGCTCTTTGAGGGAAGATGGAGARACCCCACTGAGTCTCATAGTCTAACCTGAGGCTTCACAGCCACACAGGATCAGAGCTGGCCTGGAGCACCAGGCCGCTGAACTCCTGGAGGGSAGAATGAAGTTGCAAAGCTTCTTAATGCATTTAAGACCTTGACAGTGGGTTTTGTGGTGTGAGGGGTTAAGGGGTGAGGAAGCCTGCTTTRTCCCTTGAGTCTCTCTGTTCCCTCTGTTTTTCAGACCAAAATTCAGCACAGTATTTTCCGGGATCTCAGGTCACAGCTCAGTCTGGCCAAGGAAGGGTTGGGGGCATCTCCTGCTTCCAGAGCTGTTCCCACTAAGGCTCAGAAGGAAGAGAAAGATTCCAACACAACGGTAAGGTCTGGGGAGGCACATGGCACCATGGTTGTTCTGTTTCCATGTCACAGGAAGTTGGGACATGCAGGAACCAGGAATGGATGCTGTGTTGCCTCAGCCAACTGAGAGATACTCACTATCATAGAATTATACAATATCCTCAAYTGGAAGGGACCCACAAGGATCATGACTACAACTCCTGGCCCTGCACAGACACCCCAACAATCCCACCCTGTGCATCCCTGGGAGTGTTGTCCAAACGCTCCTGGAGCTCTGGCAGCCTTGGGCTGTGACCATTCCCTGGGGAGCCTGTTCAGTGCCCACCACCCTCTGGGGGAAGAACATTTCCCTGATATCCAACCTAAACCTCCCCTGACACAGCTCCAGCCCTTCCCTGGGTCCTGTCCCTGGTCACAGAGAGCASAGATTGGAGCTGCCCCTCAGGAGGAAGCTGCAGCCCCCTAAGAGGTCTCCCTTATCCTGAAATCTTAGCACATGCTGCCTGAACAAATGCACCATCTCACGCCCTGAACTTGCAAAGATATGAGATTTATTAAGTCTGAAACAAGAGACATCTTTTCTTTTTCCTAATAGTTACTCAACCCATCCAAAATCCAGTTGTCAGATGGCACTGGAGGATCTGAAAATGTCACAAATCTCAGCCTTGAAGGACAGGTAATTATGTCTCTCCAAAGAGAAGGAGACTGTAGAGCATCACTGTGCTGGTGTCTCACACCTTTCACACAATTAAATTCCTCAAGAGTGAGTTGGACAAGGGATGTTTTACGTAGATGCTGTCCCAGAGTTCTTCCAGTGACGTCCAGCCAGAGAGCACTGGGCTGGAAGGTCTCTGTAAATTATCAAGCGTTTATTTAAATTATTCCTTCATATTTTGGCTTCTTCCTCTGGAATGCACAGCCATTCTGCAGGAAAATTGATTATCTGGGTTCTCTCCTTTTCCCTAGCCTGGTGTCTTGAGCTGGATGTTGCTGCTGTAACTCATTCCGAGGGCGGGTTATAAAACAAGCTGGATCTCTGCAGTTTGGAGATCTGTGGCTGTGTGCTCAGTATTTCATTGTGCCAGCACTGGCTGCAGACAGCACGACACAGGAAGCAATGTTTATCTCCACAGCAATACAGCGAGGCAGGAACATTCCTGGTGATGGAGATAAAGCTGAACAAGCCCTTGGTCCCKAAGCGGCTGCCAGAGGACCTCGCCCAGCGGTGCGTAAGGATGGGCTGTGGGGCTGACAGCTCCTCTCTGCAGGGTGGAGAGAGGCTTGTACAGCAACCTCTCCTTGGAAGGCTCCTTAAAAACCAGCTGAGGGCCTGAGACAAAGCCCACAGGAGCTGGGGGAGGATTTGGCCAGATTGCTTTAGACGTGGCATCTGGTGTGTTGGGAAAACACTTGTTCATCCCAGCTGGCATCTCCCTGCCRTTCCTCTCAAAACAAGAGACACCAGAGCAGCACAACAGTGTCTGTGTTCCTGTCTGGGCTTTGTTTCCCACTAATCCCCATGTGCTTGCCTCTTGCATGTGATATTCAGTGGTTTGGTCAGTCCTGGCCACCAGCATGGACTGCCCTGGGTAGTGCTGCTGTAGCTTCACCACAGCATTCTCTCATTTTCAGCTTTCCAGAAGTTTTCTCACAATGTTTTACCCATTCCTCAGCTTTCATGTTTTAGTTTTCATGTCGTTCTGCTGCAGAGCTGCTCTTTCATCTCTGCTGCTTTGAGASTTCCCATTCCTGTCCAGTGGCAGCCCTGCTGTGTTATGGGTTAGGAAAGGCCTAACACATCTCATTTGCTGAATAAAAAAATAGAAAATGCAGCAGATTAATAAGGTATAAGAAGTGCATGTCTCTCAAACAGAAATATCAGCCATTCATTGAAGGGAAAGTATGTGTGTTGTCCTCTGTGCTGCCTGCTGTCTTCCAGGAAGAACAGGTTGAGGAAGGTGAACCCCTCTTAGAACAGACCTTTTCCTGGCCTATTTTATACATTTCTACTCTTCTGCAATGTGTGTGGATTCAGTGCTACTCCTCCTTGTTCACCTGCTGTGTGCACCTGAACGGGGCACGTGGCACCTTGGCTCTGTGGGCTGGATTGTGTCCTAAGGACTGAGGGTGCTCTGGTATCCAGCAAGCAGGAAATGCTGATAAAAAGCTCAATCAGTTAAGCCTGGTTTGGCACCAGGGATTTTAATTCCAGAATCCCGGAGTGATTCAGGTTGGAAGGGACCACTGAAGGTCACCTCCCTGCTTAAGCAGGGTCCCCCAGAGCATGTTGCTCAGGAGTGTGTCCAGATGGCTTTTGGATATCTCCAGGGAAGGAGACTCCACAGAGACTCCTGCTCCAGTGCTCAGTCACCCTCACCTCAATAAAACCTTAGTAAAAAATATGCTGATCCTAATGAAAGGTCATTGTAACTCCAGCCGTGGCCCAGGCAGGGTTGGTGCGGTGTCTGGGGGTCTGAGGTTGGTGTCAGAGGGGTCAATGTGTAGCCAAGGGCTGAGGTGCCACAGCCACRCCGGGCAACGTTGGGAACTGATGGATCAGGTGGCCTGGGCTGTTCAGAGGTCAAATTCAGTGGTCAAATAGAGCTTTCCTCAGGCTGGTTCCTTCCTTACAGCTGTTCTGGCAGAACYAGGAGCTCTGGGTTACAGATCTGCTGCTCCAGGAGAGCAGTTTGGATTGCTAACAATAAATGTTAACCCTGTTATGGTGAGGTGCAAGCATCAATTGTAGGGACCTGTTCACTCTTCAGTTTTCCTCCCAGGTCCCTGTGAGGTGTCTCAGGGACATGACGACACTACACACTGCCTGTGCCCACGACAAGCCAACATTCCTGGCAGTGGATCTGGCTRATCTGTTCTGTGCTGTCATTGACAGGGTCAAGGAGCTGATTCCTTCCCGCCCTAAGCTGCCTCAGCGGTTCGAGGGAGCCCGAAAGGTACGTCCAAGAGCCTGTGGCCTTGCCACACCTCTGCCACCCCATCCTGCCCTCATCCCTCTCACACAGGACAGTCTTCCTTCTCAGCCCACAGCAATATGGAGATGAGGGTTGAAGAGGATGATGGTGCAGGACCACAAAGGTGGTGAAGGGTCTAGAGGGGAATAGAGCTGTGTGAGGAGTGGTGAAATCACTTGGAATGTTCAGCTGGAGCAGAGGAAGCTGAGGGCAGAGCTCACTGGGGGCTGCAGCTCCTCCTGAGGGGCAGCTCYGATCTCTGCTCTCTGTGACCAAGGACAGGACCCAGGGAACGGCTGGAGCTGTGTCAGGGAAGGGTTAGGTTGGATATCAGGGAAAGGTTCTTCCCCCAGAGGGTGGTGGGCACTGCACAGGCTCCCCAGGGAAAGGTCACAGCCCCAAGGCTGCCAGAGCTCCAGGAGCGTTTGGACAACACTCCCAGGGATGCACAGGGTGGGATTATTGGGGTGTCTGTGCAGGGCCAGGGGTTGGACTCAATGATCCTCGTGGGTCCCTTTCAACCCAGGATATTCCATGATTCTGTGAAATACACAGAAAAGTAAACTTCTGGATGTGTTATCTCCACAGTAATATGCCTTGGAAAATCATTCCTGGGCTGCATCACTCCCATACAAAGGGAAGAGATGAAGAGATGGAGCAAAAGGAGGAAAGGCAACCACGGGAKGATGTTTGGAAGGAAATGGGATGCTGGGAAAAGAAGCTACCAGAACCTTATTGTCATCCTGGGCAGTCCCAACAGTTTCTTGTCTCAGACCAGCCCGTGTGCTTCATCAGACTCAGATAAACCTGAACAGAATCAGCCCTGACCACTCTCAGGTCACCCAGAATTTTTGAGGACGAAGATTATGGAGATTACAGGCTGTGCTGAAGAGGGCTGGCCTGAGGGTTTAAAGGCTCCCAGTAAATGAGACATATTTTACTCACAGCCAATTATATTGCTATGGGAGAGATAGCAGTGACTGGAATACTGGCTKCTGATAGAAAAACCTAGTAGGAAGGAGCTCTTTTAAGTTTACCTGTAGATATTTTCTCAGCCCTCAGGCGTGGACAGGAAAGGATGTGTGACAGACTAATTGAGACTTGAGTCAGGTGGAGTTAATGGGAGGCGTGGGCTGTGGCAAATCAAATACATATCGAGGTTGATTGCATAAGTGGCTTGTGAAATTTATTTCTTTCTTTCCTAGGCAGTGGAAGATTATCACAAACATATCACCAGCATTGCTGTTGCCATCCTGAGTGAATACCACGATCGTTTTGGGGACCAGCTGCCTGACGAGGGAGAGATAGACCCCGAAACCCTGGAGGAACAGAAGCGCCAGCTCAACTACGAGCTCAGCACCTCTGGGAAATATTTTGCTTTTAAGGAACAGCTGAAGGTAAAGGCTCGTTTGTGCTTGTTGCTTCCCTGCTTGTTTTGTCCTGGCAGTTTCTCAGTGAGGAACTGCTGCTCCATGGTGGTAACTCAGATGATGTGGTGCTCCAGAATCCTTTCCTGCCACCCAGAGCTGTTGCAATGGGCCCTGGGGGGACAGAATTCCCCTCTAACGGAGCAGAAGAACACTTCCTGTCAATGGGAGCTGGTCACATCCATTCACCCCATGCTCATAACCTGAGGAAGGCAAAGCTGGCTGCTCTCACACTCCCAGTCTGCCCTGGCAGGAAAAGGAGGTTTCCCTCTTTCAGCTGCTCAGCCTTGGCCTCACTCTGCCTGGAGACCCCCTCCCTGTGCTGAGGGAATGAGCCTTCCACATGCTGTCCCTAAAGGGGCATCAGTCAAGAAGGAGGGAAAGGAATTCTCCCTTGCTTGCTTTTTTTACTTTTATCAGTGGAGGGTTGGATTTATTCCTCAGAGCTAAGCTGGAGCTTCAGGCACAGTATGTTCTGTCTCTGTTTGATTAGGGAGCTGGTGGGGGGCCYGGGGGGAACCTGCCTTGTCCAACAGTCCCATGTCTCCACAGTATTCTGTGGTGAGGATTGTGAGGGAGAAATACATGAAGACCACGGCATTTGAGACCCAGGAGGAGCTCCAGACATTCCTCAGTGATCTCTACGTGTACCTGGTGGACCACATGCACATTGCCCTGAACAAGGTAGGGGCAAACCTGGCTGACTTGGGCTGTGACTTCACCCTGGAGCCAGGGCAGCTGAAGGACTTTTGCCTTCAAGACAGAAGCAAGCTCTGTTTTCACCTGCTGCAGTTGTCACATGTGGACCGTGAGCCACACTCGAGGCAGGGTCCAGTGCATCTGTATCCCACTGCTACGAAATCCTGATGGTGGGATATGTGTGACATGCCACTGGTAAAGCTGCTGTRGCTGGCACATGGTGAGGGCAGCTGGGCAAAGCACAGGCCTCCAGCTTGAGCTGGGGTCACTAGTGAGTGGCCCSACAAAAGTCTGAGATCACCTTGAGCTAGGGAATGCTGTAAAGATTCGTAGGACCAGAGACTGGTTTGGGTGGGAAGGGACCTTAAAGCCCATCTAATTCCACCCCTGCCATGGGCAGGGACACCTTCCACTAGCCCAGGTTGTTCCAAGCCCCATCCAACCTCACCTTGGACACTTCCAGGGATGGGGCAGCTGCAGTTCTCTGGGCAACCTGTGCCAGGGCCTCCCCACCCTCACAGGGAAGAATTCCTTCCCAATATCCCATCTAACCCTGCCCTCTGGCAGTGGGAAGCCATTCCCCCTTGTTCTGTCACTCCATGCCCTTGTAAAAATTGATATTGCCCTGTCCCTGTGTGGCAGAGGTACCTGGGCCCTGCTGCTATACTGGGATCACAAGAACTGTTCTTCCCTTCCCCAGGGCTAACTCTGTCTCCTTCCCTACCAGCTCCTGTCTGAGGAAGATGTTTGTTCTGTCCCTCCATCCTACATGACCCGGCAGCAGCTCTGGCTCTTTGCTCGCGAAGCAGAAGCCAACAAGGACTTCAAACTGGCCTCTCAGTACTACGAGCAGGTAAAGGAGCCCCAGTTCTGTCCTGCCCATCACCTGTGTGGGCTGGCACAGCATCGCAGTGGGGCTGCTGCTCACAGCTCAGCCAGCCCCGACTGTGGTGGAGGGAGGAAGGAGCTGAGTGTCACCAGGATACTCAGGCTGAATGGGAGGGATTTTCCAGGGAGATGCTGCTCTCTGCAGGATGTGAGACTGTCCCTGGGCAGGTCACCGAGGACTCCAGGAGGAAATGGGATGGGCTGGTCCAAAAGGTGTGCTGGGTCCGTACTGGGGACACTGGGCCCTAGGGGGGGTCAGTTGGAGCTGGAGGACCCRTGTTAGGAGAAGGAGGCTTAGAGGAAGTGGGCTTCCAGCACGATCCCAATTAAGAGACACCTTTTCATGTGATAGACAAGGGCTAGATTCCTGCTAAACTGGGCTGGGGTGGCCAGGAAAGCTGTGTCATTCCAGAGCTGTGTCCCCAGTCCATGGCATGAGCCTGACTCCAGCAATGATCTGTGTTGTCTAGAGGATAGCCAAGGACGAGCGCCACATCCAGTCCTGGCTGGACTATGGGGCCTTCTGCCTCCTGCACGAGGACGTYGCCAAAGCCCGGGAGTGCTTCCTGCAGGCCCTGAGTCTGGACCGCCAGCACACCCAAAGGTGCTGAGCGCTCCCGGTGGGTGGGTGGGGAGGGCGTGGGGATGTCCCCCACACCACTGCTGGGGGCTGCCAGGCTGACTGCTCTGACCCTGCCCCAGCTTGCTGCTCTGTGGGATTGTGGCTGTCATGCTGCAGCGCTATGAAGATGCAGAGGTTTTCTTTGAGGATGCCTGCTGTGAGGAGCCATCCAGCATCATAGCCTGGACCCTTTCAGGTACAAAAGCAAGCCAGCCTGGTGCTCAAGGTGTTCCTGCCCCCAGTCCTCTTCTCCCTGCTCCGATCTGAGGGCTAAGGGAAGGATTAAGGATTTTGCTGAGGGTCAGGTATCTGCTGATGCTGCTCTGTCTGTCTCCCACAGGTTTGTTTTATGAGCTGCAGAGTAATGTTGTTCAGGCAGAAAGGAACTTCCGTGAGGCTAAGAAGCTCCTGCGAGCACAGCTCGAAGAGGAGAGGAGAATCCTTGAGGCTGCTGGGGGAGGAGAAGGGAAAAAGCCCAGTTCTCCCAGCACAGACACAGAGGAATGCTTGCCAGGTAATGGGCAAACCCAAGAGGTGCCCCAGCACCAGCAGGGAGGGTCTGGGAGCTGTGTGGGATGTGGTGAACGGTGGAAGAAGAGGGGAATTTTTAAGAGAAGTACAAAGGGTGAAAGTAGAAGATGTGGACTGTGAGCTAGAATGGAATTTCATAAAAGCTGTCACTGTGAGTTCCCAATGCAGTTTGGAAAGCTCTGTCCCACCAATCCAAAGGGTAAAGCAGCTGCTTGGCAGTGACCCTGAGGCCAAGGCTTCCTTTGGAGCCTCTCGGAGTCCAGCCTGAGCTGAGACTGTCTGTCCTGAGCCCCAAATATTTGGCCAGGCTGCAGGAAATGCTGACTGGCTTTATTTTTAACGTTATCACCACTTGTGCACAGTGCCTCAGGCAGGCAGGCTCGTGACTCATGCGGGTTTTTGTCCCTTCTGATTATGAGGAAAGGGATATTCATAGAATCGTGGCATGACTAAGGTTGGAAAAGACCTCCAAGATCATCGAGTCCAACTGTTAACCCAGCTCTGCTGTGTTCACCACTAAACCATGTCCCCAGTGCCACRTCCACATGGCTTTTGAACACTTCCAGGGATGGGGACTTCCACCACTGCCCTRGGTAGCTTGTGCCCATGGCTGACCACCCTTCCAGGGAAGAAGTTTTCCCAATATCCAACCTAAACCTCCCCTGGCACAGCTTGAGGCCATTTCCTCTCATCCTGCCTCGTTTATACCTGTTTCTGGCTTCACATGGTAACCTTGTGCTCAAAACTCCAGACTCAGATATTGCCTCCTGCAAAGAAATTTCTTCCCAGCTTTGAAAACCTGATAGGTCTTTTATATTTTCTCTCTTCCTCTTGTGGAATCATGTTCTAAACTGGGCGGTTTATGGCCAACTGTTTCCGTCTAATGGTTGTTGGGGGTTTCATTCCAGAGAAGATTCCAGATGGCTCAGCTGACAAACAGCCAGAGGTGGTGGAGCGYGTGACACCCAAGGAAGAGGCTGCAGCACCACAGGAAGCCCCAGAAGGTTTGGGAATGGGGACCTGGAGAGCCCAGTGCTGGGAGATGGCCTTGTGGGAATGGTGGGGAGTAACATGGGAGCAATGAGCCGTGGCCACTGTGATGCCAAGGCCTGTTGTCTCTCCCCAGCCAGGTAATCTCCAGGCAAAGCAGGTTCAACCTGATTTTCAGAGCAGCACATCTCAGAATGGATCTCTCCCTCATGTCACTGCMCCCTGCAGCCTTCCTTGGCTGCTGGGATGTCTCCCTCCTGAGA
This sequence comes from Amblyornis subalaris, assembly GCA_018881555.1. NCBI lineage: Eukaryota > Metazoa > Chordata > Aves > Passeriformes > Ptilonorhynchidae > Amblyornis > Amblyornis subalaris. Next base: position 1,691,874 of record JACAXG010000057.1, on the reverse strand, counting down.
TGCCAGCTCTTAAAATATCCCTAGGGATCCCCCCTGGTCCTGTGGTGTGTGATCTGCCTCCTCCACAGCCCCACTCCCCAGTGGTGGTGGAGGTGGCAGTGCTGGGTGCCTCAGGGCCCCCTGGTTGGTTTGGGGAGGCAGGGGCCTCACTGCAGTTATTTCTGTCAAGCATCATTTATAAATTCTCACCTTTTCTTCATCTGAGTTTGGACTGGAAATTAGTGGGTGAAGAGCGTAATTTCGTCTCAGATCTCTTACAAAACTTAAGCCCTTCAGAAAGAAGTGCTGAGTTAATCTCTGCTTCAGCCTCTCCTGCCGCCTCCTGGGTTTTGCTCCATGTTGCTGGCATTCCTCTGTCCACACTGGGATCTCAGGTCCTGCTCTGGCTCAGAAATAAAAGCCCCACTTTGGGACTGACAGAGACACATTTTCTTGCAGAACCATGCCTTGCTCCACGACCTCAGCCACCTCCSTGCACAATCTTCACAAAGACGGTGGAATTCCTGATGAAAGTCAATGCTGTCCAGGTCAGTTTAACAGGGAGTGCAGGAGTGGGAAGGGAGGTTGTTTTATTCCCGAAGAGCTCCAGCCAGCCCCTTTCTTGGGCTCAGGGAATGAGCCGTGGCCACTCCGGCTGCCGAGCTCAAGAGGGAGCAAAGCCACCACTGCCCAGAGGTGCAAAAGTGTGGCCAGGCAGAGTATTGAGCCCACAACGTGGACACACACCCTGGGGTGCCTCAGCCCAGCACTCCTGCTGCAGAGGGAACAGCCAGCTCAGAAACGGTGCAGGGAGCTCTTCTCTGTACATTTGGAGATGGGATCCATTATTGTGATGCTTCCAAAACGCCTGAACTCTGATTCAGATACTCGTGTATATCGCAGTAGTTTTTGTATCACCTGTGGAGTGTCCCTGTCCCACCCAGCTATCTCTAGGATCTCTCTGGTTGCCACATTGTGCTGCCTGCCTAAATTTTACAGGGCAGAAAGAATTGCTTAAAGCAAAATGGAACTAGAAATAATCATGGAATGGATTGGGCTGGAAGGGACCTTAAGGTTCATCTTGTTTCAATCCYCTGCTATGGGAAGGGACACCTTCCACTAGACCAGGCACACCTTCCACTAGACCAACATTCAAAAGAGAGGAAAAAGAAATCTCCAGTGTGTTTTCTGTTTGTGGAAGTCAGACAGGTGTCAGTCAGCCCCCCTGCCCTGTCCTGCTGGGGTGTCCATGGTGTCCCTGCTCCCTTAACCACATCTGTGCCCTTCCTCCCCAGTTTGTTCACAGGGCACTGGCCCACGAGCTGCTGAACCTTCAGGGAGGCCCCACCTGTGCCTATTACCTGGCGCGGGCCTGGACCTACTTGCAGCAGGAAGACCTGCCCAGATGCGCGGAATGTCTGCGCGAGGCCATTCGGATTGACCCCATGGTAATTCCCCGTGTGTTCCTGGGGGATGCAGTGTCCTGCAGCAGCCTGTGGTGTTGGTGTGTGTGAACCCAGAGCCCCTGCTTCATTTCCACCTTACAATTCCAGTGTTAGTCCAGAGCATTTGAGCAGGGAGGGCAGTCACACCAGGCTGCGGCTGCAGCACTGCTCTCTTTGTTTTCCCACAATCACAGCCGCCTGCCACCCCCTGCACAGACAGGCAGCATCTCAGAGCCTGTCTCTGCCCTTCCCTCTGCGGCATCTGCCTTTCTTTTCTCTTTGAATGGGAATATCCTGATCCTCTTTCCCTGGATGGGTGAGTCAGGCTCTCTTTCATGTGAAACAAGGTTGCTATTCAGCAGAGAGGGAAGGTGGCTTTGGGGAGGCAGGTTGAAAGGAAGGCAGGGGAAGGTGACACCTGGGAATGCTGTGTGCAGGCAGGACACTGGGCAGGGAGCTGGAAGGGGATCCTATTCCTGGTGTCCTGCAAGCAGCCCACCGACCTTAACTCTCTGCATAAAATCTGCCCTACTGTCACAGAATCATGGAATTGTTTAGATTGGAAAAGCCCTCTAAGATCATTGAGACCAACCACTCCCACAGCACCAGCATTTTCACAACTAAACTATGTCCCCAAGYGCCACATCCATATTTCTTTTAAATCCTTCCAGGGATGGTGACTCCACCACTGCCCTGGGCAGCCTGTGCCAATGCTGACTACTCTTTCCATGAAGAAATTTTCCCAATATCCAAACCAGATCTCCTCCTGCACAGCTGGAGGCTGTTTCCCCTTGTCCTGTCCCTTGTTCCCTGAGAGCAGAGCCCGACCCATGCTCTGGCTGCCCCCTCCTGTCAGGGAGTTGTGCAGAGCCAGAAGGTCCCCCCTGAGCCTCCTTTTCTCCAGGCTGAGCCCCTTTCCCAGCTCCCTCAGCTGCTCCTGCTGCTCCAGCCCCTTCTCCAGCTCCGTTCCCTTCTCTGGRCGTGCTCCAGCCCCTCAATGTCCTTCCTGAACTGGAAGGCCCACAACTGGACACAGGACTCGAGGTGTGGCCTTACCAGGGCCCAGTGCAGGGGCAGTAGCGCTGCCCTGCTCCTGCTGGCCACACCATTGCTGACACAGGCCAAGTGCCATTGGCCTTCTGGCACACCTGGGCACACCTGGGCTCATGTTCAGCTGCTGCCAACCAGCACCCCCCCAGGGCCTTTCCCAACAGGCAGCTTCCAGCCACTCTGTCCTCAGCTTGGAGCACTGCAGAGAGTTGTTTTTATAATAAAATTAAACACTGCTCAGCTCCTCCTTTCTGCTGCTTACAGATATCCCAGCCGCCCTCCCAGGTGTTTCTCCCATCCATGTCTCACTCCTGGTCTTTTGTGCACAGAATCCAGACGTGTGGGCTCAGAAAGGGCACCTGTGCTACCTGAGGAGGGACTTTGACACGGCAAAGGATTGCTACGAGCGGGTCATCAGCTTTCTGRAGGATGCTGTGGACGTGCACTTTGTCTACCTGCGCCTGGGCTCCATCTACCTGGAGGAGAAAGAGGTGAGGAGCCAGGAGGGCTGTGGAGGGGAAGTCACCACAAAGTGAGTCACTCCCCCAGCAGCAGTGGGGTCGGTGGGTGTGTGAGCCCCATGGAAACAGGGTGCTTGGCAAATCCCTGTCTGTGGAGTGACGTGGTGATGCAGAGGGGACGTGTCTGTCTCTCTCCTGGCAGTACGGCCGGGCCAAGCAGATCTACCTGCTCGCCTCTGACAACTCTGCCACCTGCCTCACCTGGCTGGGCGTGGGCATCGCCTGCTACAGGGTAAGTGCAGCTGCCCTCGTGTCCTCTGGGCTTCAGTCGGGGGCACAGGGCACAGGGCTGGCTTTTGCAGGATCCCCTTGATTAAAGCAACACTTGGCTGCCTGGGACCCRGTGCTCCCGAAGGCCATCGTGTCCTGTGTGCTGTCACAGCCCCAGCGTGGCACCTGGACGATGTCACCTTCAGCAGCTGCTCTGGGACCAGCCATCCTACCCCCTCATCCCAGCTCCTGCCAGCACCTCCTTCCCCAGGGTGTCATGGCTCTGCTCCAGTGCCTGCCTGCACATGACCTGCATGTCACCACCAAGGCASTGAGTGGGATGTCAGCAGGAAGGAATCTCAGTGCTTTCCCTGTCCAAGGGAATCCGGCACCTCTGAAGGGCTGCCAAGGACACCCAGCCACCAGCAGTGTGGTATCTCCCCAAGGGACACCTTGCCAGGTTCCTCCAAGGGAGTTTGGCTGAGGGAAACAACCAGGGAAGGAATTTGAGTTYCTGATTCCCCCTTGGCCAAATGTTCACCTCCTGGGAGGCTGTGGAATCAGRTCAGGGAGGTGAGTGGTGGCCTGGGCACCAGCTACCCCTGCCTGCYCAGAGCTGCTGCACAGTGGGAACAGGCAGCAGGAGCACAGCCATRTTTCCTCATGGAGCTGGACCACTCATTTCCTGGAGGTGAAGGTGTTTGTGCTGCTTCCCTTACAGCTGGAGGATGATTTGGAAATAGTGTGTGGTCCCACAGGGGTCAGCAGTGGGAAGCTCGTGCTCCAGACTGGAGAGCTGGATGCTGGCACTGAGGATAACTCCTTATCTGTGCCCTAAATCCTTTCCCTGCATTTCTATCAGGGAAAACCTGCTAGGAGCTTTTGTTGCACTGATTTCTTCTGCTGTTAGAGCAATGTTCCATTGTGAAGCCTTTTGTGCCTCCTCCTTGCCCTTCATCCATGCCTCTCCTTCTCTCCCTCAAGCTGGGAGAGATGTCRGAAGCAGAAGATGCTCTCTCTGAAGCCAATGCCCTGGATAACACCAATGCTGAAGTGTGGGCCTATCTCACCCTCATCTGCCTGCAAGTGAGTGCCCAGTCCCTTCCAGCCTGACGGAGTGGGGGGGTTTGGGGGGTTTTATTAGGGGGTTTATTGGTATCTTCTCACAAACCTAAAGTGCTGGTGTAGAGCTCAGTGATAAAAAGTTGGGGGGCTGTGCTCAGGGAAAGTGAAGTGTTTGGATRGCAAAAGCAGTGTCCTGAGGCACTGACTGCCCCGGGGGCACATCCTCCCTGCTGAGCTTCTTACAAATGTCATTTCATGAGATCCCATCTTTCCTGGCGTGCTGGGTGCTGCTGAGGCACCTCCAGTCTTGCWGTCAGTTTTGGGCCCCTCACAAAAGGACATTGAGGGGCTGGAGCGTGTCCAGGGAAGGGAACGGAGCTGGGGAAGGGGCTGGAGCAGCAGGAGCAGCTGAGGGAGCTGGGAAAGGGGCTCAGCCTGGAGAAAAGGAGGCTCAGGGGGGACCTTCTGGCTCTGCACAACTCCCTGACAGGAGGGGGCAGCCGGAGGGGATCAGGCTGTGCTCCCAGGGAGCAAGGGACAGGACAARAGGAAACAGCCTCAAGTTGTGCCAGGGGAGGTTTAGGTTKGCTATTGGGAAAATTTCTTCATAGAGAGGGTGGTCAGGCACTGGCACAGCTGCCCAGGGCAGTGGGGAMGTCMCCATCCCTGGAGGGATTTAAAAGCCGTGTGGATGTAGTACYTGGGGACATGGGTTGGTGGTGGCCTTGGGGGGAATGGTTGGATTTGAAGGTCTTTAAGGTCTTTCTCTGCCTAAACGACCCTACGCTTTGCTCCCCGGTGCTGTGTGCGGCGGTCGCAGGGCGAGCGGAAGGTGGAGGCAGAGCAGTGCTTCAAATACGCGACCAAGGTGCGTGCCTGTGCCCCGCGGGGCGGGCGGGGCTGCCCGGCACTGGGAACCGTTCATCCCGCTCCTTTCCAGGCCGGGTGCGCGGCTGCGGCACGGGCACGATCCCTGTCCCGCCGGTGCCGCAGCCGAGCCACCCGACATCCCTTTATCTCCGGGGAAGCCCCGGCCCTGACCCCCGCTCCCCTCTCCCGCAGCTGCGCCTGCGGAACGACGCGCTGCTGGAGGAGATCCGCGCCGCCCAGCACCGCCTCGGCTTCGGCGACCCTTCGCTCTGAGCCCGCGGCCAYATAAAAACCCCCGCGGCCAYATWAAAACCCCCGCRGCCAYATAAAAACCCCCGCGCCCCGAGCGCTCGCCCCGGCTCTGTCGCGATCCTGTCGGGACATCGGGGGAGGGGACAGGGAGGGGGCGTGGCCAGAGCGCCGGGGG
>JACAXG010000057.1:1638915-1686111 GCA_018881555.1 Amblyornis subalaris | reverse complement strand
TGGAGATGGAGGGGGGACGGGGTAATGAGGGCGTCACCGGGGATGGGGGGGACATGGGGGCGTCACCGGGGATGGGGGGGACCCGGGGCATCGCCGGGGATGGGAGTTCGGAGCACCGGGATCCCGGGAGCGTCACCGGGGATGGAGGGGAATGAGGATAGCGGGGGCGTGACTGGAGCTGGGGGAACTCCGGGAGGGTTCGGAGCACGGGGGTAAGGGGGTGTCACCGGAGTGGGAGGTGGGCTCCGGGGATGGGGGAGCTCTGGMGCACGGGGGTGCCGGGGGCTGGGGGGCTTGTGGGCTTTGGAGCATGGTGGTAACAGGGGTGTCACCGGGGCTGGGGTTGGAGTCCGGGAATAGGGGGGGCTCACAGCATGGGGGTAACAGGGTCGTCACTGGGACTGAGGGGCTCGGGGCACTGTCACCGAGCACGGAGGACTCAGTAGGGGGTGTCACAGGGCACGGCGGCGCTGCTGGATGTGGGGAACTCCATACACGGAGATACCAGGGCGCCAGTGGGCATGGGGGGCTCGGGGCGTGGGGGCTCTGAACATGGAGTTAACGCTCGGCATGGGGAGGCTTGGAGCACAGAGATACGGGGATGTCACCAGGGCAGGAAGACTCGGAACATGGGGTTACTGGGTCTGTCACCATGCTTGGGGCATGGAGACAACACCAGGGCTGGGGGGGTCACGGGTGTGGAGGTGATGGGAACATCACCAAGACTGGAGGAGCCCGGGGCATGGAGGGACTGGAGGCATCCCTGGGGCTGGAGGGAGGGAGTAGCGGGATTGTCAGCAGGGTACGGGGGCTTGGAGGTGTCACAAAGCTGGGGAGACTTGGACTGCAGAGATAATGGGGGCGTCACCAGGCTCTGGGCACAAGGTTGACACTGGGGCTGGAGAGACTCAGGACACACAGACAGGGGGGTGCCAAGAGGGCAGGGGACCTCGGGGCATACAGAGGGTAACGGGAGGGGCATCCAGGCAGGGATTCTGTCCCCCTGACGATCCCAGTGCCGGCAGCCTGGCAGCGTCCCTACCTGAACATCTTCAAGCACTTCCGTGTGGAGGAGTGGAAGCGCTCTGCCAAGGAGGGGGACGTGGCCGCCCTCACGGTAACGGGGGCACTGCTGCCATGGGGCGGGGGGCACCGGCCACTGGTGGGCAGTGCTGACCCCCAATCTTTSCCTGGTTCCCGAAGGACGCGAGGCTGAAGGGAACAATCTACCGGATCCGAGGCTCCAACCCTGCCAGCAGCTACCTGCAGCTGCCACGGGCTGGGACACAATCCTTGGGGCTCACGGGGCGCTACCTCTACCTGCTCTTCAGGCCCCTGGCCCGCAAGCACTTCCTCGTGCACCTGGATGTCACCACCGAGGTACATGACACGGGGTGGCCTCGTTAAACACCATCGTGGCTGATTGAAGGACTGGGGCTGGCAGTGGTCSCCTTGGGGGGTGCAGGACTTGGCTGTTCTTTGCTGCTGGTGGGTTACCCCAGGCTGGAGATGATTCTATCCTCAGTCCATCTCCACTGGGATGAGGGGACAGGGCCACGTGCCTTCTCTGCAGCACTTCCCTGCCGAAGCCACCAGGGTGACTAAAGCTCCGTGTGTGTTTCTCTTCCCAGGAAAACCAGGTGGTTCGCATCTCCTTCTCCAGCCTCTTCAAGGAGTTCAAARCCACGGCCACCTGGCTCCAGTTCCCCTTTGTCTGCGGAGCAGCCAGCGAGGGCACGGCCCGGGGGGGTGAGGAACTGCAGGGATGGGGCTGGCACATCACCACCAAAATAAATAGCTAGAAAGTAAATTGAGTTCTCCAGTTGACTCGATGTCTTTGRAGAGAAGCTGTGGCTGACCCATCCCTGGAAATGTTCCAGTCCAGGTTGGATGGGGCTTGGTCTAGTGGAGGGTGTCCCTGCCCATTGCAGGTAGGTAGAACAAGATAGGCTTTAAGGTTATCCCTCCCAAACCATTCCAGGATTCTGTGATAAGAGTGGTGGGCCTGAGCAGGAGCCCCTCTGCAGCCAYAGTTCCTGGTTCCTGGTTCCCCGTTCCTGTTCTCTCGGGCAGTGGAGGGTGCAGTATCAGGCCAAGCATGAGCCCGTGGAGGTGGTGGGGTGCCTGTCTGTCCTTCCTCACCCCTGAGCCCATTTTCCCATCTCCCACTTGACACAGGGTGGGAATCTTGCCTGGTAAATACTTTTTACTGTACTATATGAATCTTGTGTTTCCTGTCCAGCAARGTCCACGTCTGTAGCACCTTTCCCACCATCCCTTTTCCCTCCTGTCCTCTCCTGCCCAGGTGCCACCGGAGCAGCCCCTGCTGACGTGCGCTGGACGTGCCTGGTGCTGGACCTGCCCTCCATCCTGGCCCTGTACCTGAACCGCAGGTACAGCCACCTCAGGGGGGTCAAACTCTGCTCCAACCTGCTCGTGAAAAACCTCTGCACCAGCGACCTGCTCTTTGACCCAGGTGAGGAGCCCAGAGCTTGGGGCGGTCTCTGCTTTATCCTGAGACTCCAGCCCAGCCTGGGGGGAACTCGTGGGTGTTCAAAGCTGAGTTTGCAGCCCTGGCAGAGCACTGGGCTGCTGTTCTGTATGATATGAACAGAAAGGGCAAAATACTTGGTACAAAGTTAAGTTTCCATGGGGGGAAGGACACCTTCCACTAATCCCAGGTTGCTCCAAGGCCTGTCTGACTTGGCCTTGGACACTTCCAGGGATGGGGCAGCCACAGGTTCTCTGGGCAACCTGTGCCAGGGCCTCACCACCCTCACAGGGAAGAATTTCTTTCCAATATCCCTTCTAACCCTCCCCTCTGCTAGTGGGAACCCATTCCCCCTTGTTCTGTCCCTCCAGACCCTTGTCCAGAGTCCCTCTCCAGCTCTCCTGGAACCCCTTGAGGCACTGGAAGGCCATCTAGAATGGAATACAGTCTCCCAAACTCTGGAGGAAAGAATCCTCTCATTTTCCAGCTGTAAAAGTGAATGAAAAGAGCAAACTTAAATATCTTTCCAAAGTTAGAATTTTTTTTGAGGTGTAAAAATGAAAGGTGTCATCAAGCCTCACTTCTCCAAGACTTATGCTTTTATCTCCTGGAAGAGCCTGTGCTTTTTTTGTGTCAAAAATCTTCCAACCTGCTTTTTTTATCCACCTGCTCAGCGTGGCAGAGGTACTTTGGTCAAACCCTTTGTTTTCTCTCTTTCCTTTTTTGTGCTGGAATTTTTCCTGAACTGCCTAGTCTGCTGGAAAGCATCAGTAAGGARGAAGTTACAGGGGCTGCTTTGAAATTCCTGAAACTTATTATACCTTTCCTGTTTCACTTTCCTAAAGTTGAAAATACATGAAGGAAATAAGACAAGAAAATGGACAATGAGCCTTAACGCAAATCATGTGAAACTGCTGAATCAGTGAAGAGAAATTAMGTGAAAAATCTGGGCCTGGGGGTTTATAACTCGAATCCAAGGGTTTATGCTTTGGGCTCTTGTTTGGAGGTTGAGGRTTCCGGGAATACACCAGTGCAAGGTGTGTTTGTTACAGATCTTGCGATCTTTGTTTCTCAGGTGTTCTCAAAGTGGGAAGTGGTTTGTGTCCCACAGGGAATGTGGTTTCAGGCAGCTCCCTGGGCCTGGAGAGCTCACGGTGTGCGTGTCCCTGTGCTGCCAGGTGTGACGTTCTCCGAGGCCCGGCTCCGTGACCTGTCCGGCCGCGGGGTGGCTCCCATGCCCCGGGAAATGGCCTTCCCCGTGCCCAAGGGGACCAAGTGGCATGACCTCTATGACTACATCAGGTACGGCTGTTCCCGGTCCCCCCGCGGCTCCCAGGCCTCCCCACGCCCCGGGGGAAGGCAGGAGGGGTAATGCCACTTGAGGAATGACAGATCCTGGGGCTTCAGTGGGCATTTTGGTCCCCCCAGCTCCAGGATTTTGGTGTTGTTAGCACATCTCCCCTTTAGTGTCATCTTGCCCTGAATCTGGCGGATGATGGGGCAAAAGGGGGAATCTTATAGGAGACAGTGAAGAGGCCTCTGTGCCAGGTCTGAGGTACCAAGTGATATTCCCAGGTGCCAATACAATATCCCAGTTGCACAGCACTTTCCTCTGGTTCTGCTCAGGTTCCCGTCCGAGGAGTCCAAGCTGCCGTACGACTCCATCCGGAAGAGCTGCCCAAGTCCTGCGGCAGGTGGGAATGCTGGGGACAGCAGCCCAGTCTGTGTCCCCCCCGGGTGGCTGCCCTGGGTTTCCCAAAGAGCCCGACCTGCTCCTCGTGTTGCCCAGGTGACCAAGCCCTGGAGGAGCCCGGCCGCCCGCTGTGCCAGCCGGTGACGCTCTCCAGCCCGTCCCTCGTCCGTCAGATAACCAGTCCCAAAGCTGTAAGTGCACCCTGGAGGAGGCTGCAACTCCTTCCTTTCTGCTTCCCATGGAGTTTTTCCCTGCATCTGTGTCTTCATTTAAGATGTAGAAGCTGCTCGTTGCCGTTGGCAGCTGCTCCGGGCACGGTCTGGTGACCACAGCCTTGCAGTTACTGCCTGTGGGTTCAGTGTGGTGCAGCACAGAGACAGGAGATGTGCCAAGTACCTCGAAATCTCCAGACATCCATCCTCCCTGTCTCTGTGCAGGCAGCAGATTGTTGTGTCTTCAAATTATAGATAGGAAGTGAGGTCTGGAGACTAAGGAATGTGATCAGTGCCCTCAGGGAGCAGAGCAGTGCGTGGGGTTGGGATTGCTGGGACTGCAGGCAGCTGCCCTCATCCTAATTTCCCCTTCCCCACTGGTGGTGATGTGGGAGCTGGTGTCCAGACTGGCTTACCAGTGTGGTGGTGGGTGTTTGGAGAGGGGCTGGGGGAAGCCATCCTCATGCTGTGGAGAAGGAGAAAGTGAGCAGCATGACGTCTCTTATTAGGGAGTGTCCAAAGGATRGCCATGAAGATGGTGAAGGCTCTGGAGGGGAAGGGTGTGAGGTGCAGCAGTCATTTGGTCTGTTCAGCTGGAGGAGACTGAGGGGAGATTCATTGGGGACTGCAGCTCCTCCCAAGGGGCAGCTCCCATCTCTGCTCTCTGTGACCAGTGACAGGATCTGAGGAAATGGCTGGAGCTGCATCAGGGGAGGTTTTAATGGATATTAGGAAAAGGTTCCTGCGCCAGAGGGTGGTGGGCCCTGGACAGACTCCTCAGGGAATGGTCCCAGAGCTCCGGGAGCATTTGTACAAGGCTGTGGTTTGCTGTCTGAAAGACAAACTGCATGAACAGCACTGGGAGCATAGGGAGAGAGGCTGGTTAACACACCTGCCCAAGCCAGGTACCCACTGGGCTGCTCTCCCTCCACAGTTTGTCATCCTTGTTTGTATTGCTGTGAAGAGCCCTCAGGAGAGACGTGGGTGTCTCCCTGTCTCTGCCCCTGCATCAGGTGGAGCAGGGGAGGAGAACTGAGATCTGTCTGAGGCTTTCCTCTTTCTCAGGTGCCACATCAGTGTCCTGTAGTCACAAAAAGCATCCCTGAGGTTCACCTGGCAGCCCCAGGGCCTCCRAGAGCTGTGGCTGCTGGGGACCCCGCGCTGGAGGAGAACCAGAGGCTGCACGGTGCGGGGGACACGGGGCAGCCACTGTCACTCAGCGATGGTGGCATCCATGTCTATGCCCATCAGAGAGGGGGACGAGCTATCCAAGCTGTCTCCAGCTCAGAGGAGGTGAGTGAAGCACTGAGGGGTCACAGGAGCACAAGGTGGTTTTGGGGTGCTTATTTCTGATGCTTGTGAGCCCAGAAGTCAGAGRGGCAACACAAGGTTCAGGCTGGAGTTTCAGTTAAACTTAGAGAGCCCGAAAGGTGCTTTTTTGTTGACTAGCAGTTCTTTCCACTAGTACMCTACTTGCCTTGAAAGAGGGGCCCTGTGTTCAAGTGTGCTGACCTTAAGCCAGTAACATGTTACTGGTTTGCCCAGGTGTGCCATCCCACAGGTGAGCCCTGGCCTGCAGGACAGCCCTGGAAGTGTTCAAGAGCAGGTTGGATGGGGCTTGGAGCACCCTGGCCTAGTGGAAGGTGTCCCTGCCCGTGGCAGGAGTGTGGAACTGGATGGACTTTAAGGTCCCTTCCAACCAAAACCAGTGTGGGATTCTCACAGTGGTCCCAGCTCTCTGGGCATCCCCAGGGCTGGCTGTGTCCTGGGGCTGGATGGGAGAGCTGCTCAACTCCAAGAAACCCTAGCTCCTCCAGCCTGCCAGGTTTGACTCTGCCAGGTTAAATACTTTAGAGTTGTCCCCTCTGACAGCAGAGACCCACAGCTGCCTCTCTGCTTCAGAGAGTGCTGAGCACTGGGGTTGGGGCCCCAGCCTGGCTCTAAGGATGATGGTGCTATAGTTTTTTTTTTCCAGGGGCTCATACCGGATCCCATCCTGAAGCTGAGAACGATTATTGGCTTTGGAGGCTGCAGCACCAAATGGGTCAGTGGCTTGGATGGTTTGTGGAGTTCATCTGTCATTGTGTGGTGGGGGTATGGATACTTTGGAGGTGTGAAATGCAGCTGAGTGTAGCACTGCTTGATGTGGAAAATGATCCTGAACTGAATGAGCCTGAGTATATGTTTGTGCACGAGTCTTCTGTTGTTTTGATGGTGAACTAGAAATTATGGGGCCTTTTAGATAGAATCRTAGGATGGAAAAACCCTCTGAGGTCATCAAGTTCAGCCAGTCCCCCAGCACTGCCAAGGCCACCACTAACCCATGTCCCCAAGTGCTATATCACTTGGATTTTAAGTCCCTCCAGGGATGGTGACCSCATCACTGCCCTGGGCATCTGTGCCAGTACCTGACTACCCTTTCAGTGAAGAAATTTTCCCCAGTATCCAACCTAMACCTCCYCTGGCACAACTTGAGGCCATTTCCTCCCTTGTTCCCTGGGAGCAGAGCCCGACCCCCACCTGGCTGCACCCTCCTGTCATGGAGTTGTGGAGAGCCAGAAGGTCCCCCCTGAGCCTCCTTTTCTCCAGGCTGAGCCCCCCAGCTCCTTCAGCCACTCCTTATCAGACTTGTGCTCCAGACCCTTTACTAAATTTCATGGCTTCTTCTTTTTAACGCTTGTGCTGCTTTGTTGGAGGCTGGAAAGGAAGGGCTGTGTTTTGGATTGTTTCTGTGGTCTGTGTTAGGGTAAAGAAAGGGTCAGTTTGGTTCAGTCAGTTCAAGGCTCTGCCGACAATGTAATTTTCCTTGGATCTGCTGTTCCAYAGTAGGGGAGGGACCTTAAAGCCCGTCCACTTCCACCCCCTGCCACAGCAGAGACACCTCCCGCTAGCCCAGGTTGCTCCACGCCCCATCCAACCTGGCCTTGGACACTTCCAGGRCTGGGGAAGGACGCTCCGCCTGGGCTGTGGGGCAGTTCTGGAGCCGTGTCCCCCCTGTCTCGGTGCTGCAGGCGCTGTGGACGCGGGACAACGCGGCYGTGGTGTACCCCTGCCACGCCGTCATCGTCACCCTGCAGGTCAGCACCGGCCAGCAGAGGTTCTTCCTCGGCCACACGGACAAGGTGAGGGTGACCCTTGCGAGCCCTGATGGCAGCCCCGTGCTTGCCCCCCGGTGCCAGCTCTCCGTGGGTCCTCTCTGCCGTGCTCCCCGCAGGTGTCGGCGCTGGCGTTCAGCGGGAGCAGCACCTTGCTGGCCTCGGCGCAGGCCGGGCCCCGCAGCGTGGGCCGCCTCTGGGACTTCCCCACGGGAACCTGCCTCTCCCTCTTCAAAACCCACATGCAGTCCCTGCTGTGCCTCAGGTGGGTTTCGGTGGGCGCAGGTGTGTGTCGAGGTGGGTTAAGCATTGCGGCACGGCAATTCCACGCTTTTCCTGCGTGACAAAGCAGGCGTGAATTACGGCTGCCTGTGTTTGTCACCGAGGCCTGCTGGCAGCTGGCCTGGATACGCTGCCAGCTCCCCCCTGAGCTTATCCCTCAGCTGTTGCTGTCTCCCCATCCCTACAACTTGTCCCCTTTTGTCCCCCACTGGGATGCACTCGGGGTACAAGGAGCTGTGTCTCACCAGGCACCTCTGCTTGCAGCTTTTCCCACAGCGGAGCTGTTCTCTGTGGAGTCGGGAAGGACGGGCACGGCAAAACGGTGAGAGCTGACACCTGGGTTGGGACGTTTCCCTGAGARAGCTGTTCTCCCAGATTCTGTGGTTATTTTCCAGACAAACCTCTGCTCTGGGCTTTCTTAGGCATGTTCTTGGGGGAGATCCCTTTCTCGTTAGCTACTTAGAGAATACTTTCCCTATTTCTGATGCTTTTGGGTGTCCCTCAGCTGGAAGTGAACAAATCCTTTACAAAGCAGCCAGAGAAACATGCTGGGGTTGTGCTTTGGGGCTGTTTTGTGCCTGGAGTGGGCCCAGCTAGGACCCAGGCAAGGTGATGGGACTGTATCCGCTGCCTCCACAGCTGTTTGAGGGTGACACATCTTTGGGTGGCACTTCAGCTGGAAGCCTTGCAGGCACACAGGAATTGAAATGGGAGGTTCAGCACTGATGGGAGCCCCAACCCCCTTTATTTTAATAGCATTTAGGGCAAGATGTGAGGTTAAACTTTTCAGCTCCAGGCATTGCTGTGGGAAGGGATGCCGGGCACTGGAGCTGCCGCCCACCTTTGTAGCTGGGGATGACGCAGATCCCACGTGTGGCGGTCAGAAATAAACTTGTTCCATGGGACTGGGGGTTTGTTTTGTCAGTGGAACTGTTTTCATCCTTTAGTGAGGACCATCAGCAATTAGCTGTGCCATCACTAACTGCAGGAAAAACCACACAGTGCTCTGTGTTTTTCCCAGCATGTGGCAGTGATCCGTGAGGGAGCTGGGGGGGTGGCATCAGTGGGGTGAATGCAGGATAGGAGAATGGGGGTGCTGCGGGAGCACCACTCCCGGGATGTTGCCTCAGCCCATCCCAGCCTCTGAGGCGATCCTGGGTTTGGTTGGAACACTGYTCTGGAATGCAGAGCATCCTCCTGCATTTCTTCAGGCATCTGCCCCTTTCCTTTGGGGAGAGGGTTTGACTCCTGCGGCTGCTGATGGCACACAGACCTGTACTGGAGCAGAGTGCTGGGAGAGCTGGAGCAGTGGACACGTGCTACCTCCCACTCCCTCAGCCCTGGGACAACTCCTGTRTCCCAGCAGGCAGAATTCCCACTGTTCTGTGGATTTTCTTTCCAAGTCTGAGTCCTGTTGCCAGGCAGCCCTGGGATTTAGAACCTCTAATTATGAACTGCAGGGAAGGCTATTGCCACGAAGCTTTGCAAAGCTGTTGGACTGTCCTAAACCCTCTGTGCGATGGGTTTTATTTCCCTGCTCCAGCTCTGTTAGCAATACTTCGTGCCCAGCTCTGGAGCAGCTGCTGGATGAAAAGCTCTTCTGCTGCCAAGGTTTTGAGCAGCTCTTTCCATCATTTTTTTCTTCCTTCAGCTGGTGGTGGTGTGGAACACTGCTCAGGTGACCCGTGGTGGAGGGGTGGCTGTGCTGGCCAAAGCACACACAGATGTGGACATCCAGGCCTTGAAAATTGCTTTCTTTGATGATACTAGGTAGTGTGCCAAGAAAATAAATCAAAAGCATTGATTCTTAGATACTGGGAAAGAATTGTTCCCTGAGAGGGTGGGGAGGCCCTGGCGCGTGTTGCCCAGAGAAGCTRTGCCTGCCCCATCCCTGGCAGTGTCCAAGGCCAGCWTGCATGGGGCTTGGAGCAACCTGGGATAGTGGAAGGTGTCCCTGCCCACGGCAAGGGGTTGGAACAAGATGAGCTTTAAGGTCCCTTCAACCCAAACCATTTTTATTCCCTGATTCTGGCATGGCTGGGAGGGAAAYTGTGGTGCTGCAGCCATCCGGTTGCCATTCCTGTCCCCAGTCCTCACTGCCAGGTGGCCCTTGGGACACTGCCCTTCCGCAGGGGCGTGGGGAGCCCCGCCCTGGTGCTCAGGCTGTGTCTCCCTGCGCAGGATGGTGTCGTGTGGCCGGGACAACATCCGGCTGTGGCGAGTGCGGAGCGGAGSGCTGCGCTCGTGTCCCGTCAGCCTGGGCGAGTACCACGCCCTGGACTTCAGCGACCTGGCCTTCGAGGAGGGGCCGGGGCCCGGGCAGGAGCCGGAGGACCGTGCGCTGTAAGGGACTGTCACTGTCACCCGYCCTGGGCGGCCTGGCGCGAGGAGCTCTGCGGCTCTCCCTGCTCAGCGCTCGCCTTSCCCCTTGGCCACGGCGTTTGGCTGGGGTTCCCTGTGCAGCACACAGGTGCCCTGTGRAGCTGGGAGAGCCTTTCCCCTCTCAGCACACATCACCTCCCAGAAGAGATTTGGCTGCTTGCAGAACAGCCTCTTTCCTCTTGCCAGTCTGCTGTTCTGCCGTGTTTAGTGACTCTGTCCCCAGCTGAAGCTCTCTGTTGGATTCCTGGGGCAGCGGGAGGAGTGTGGTACACAATCTTTTGCATACAGAGACACACTTTGTTGTGTTGTTTTAATCATCCAAGCCAGACCTTTGTTGCCACCACATATGGTCCCACAAAGGCAGAGCTGTTGGCTCAGCCAGCCTGTGACACAGAGAGGCTCCTTTCTGGAGTCTATGCCAAGCTTTTGTGCCAAAGGGTCAGGAAACCAAATAGGAAGCTCTAAATTGCTTGGAGATGTGTGGGGTAGCACGTGGAACACTTAGACACCTTGTTGAGCTGTTGTATTACTGTGAACCAGGATTGCTTTACACAAACGAGTTTAACAGGTAAACCAAGCTGGTTTTTCACTAAAAGCAAGTCTCTCTTCTGGTTTTCTTACAGCTTTGTGTGCAGCAAGAGYGGCCACGTGCTGGAGGTGGACTACAAGAACCTGTGCGTGCGGAGCGCGCGGCGCCTGCTGCCTGCACAGCCCCAGGGGGACAGGCAGGAGCAGGCAGGGAATGGCTCAGGTGGGAGCACCTGGAGTCAGGGAGAGGCTCAAGTGGGAGCACTTGCAGGCAGGGACAGGGTGGACCATCCAGGGAGCACCTCGACCACCCTGAGGGTCAGAAATGAGCTCTCTGCTCAAACCAGGCAGCTCTTTACCTACTGCTAAAGGCTTATTTTGGGTTGATTAGATCATTGCTATTTGCCTCTTAAGGACTGCAAATAATCTTCCTTAGTACAGCAAAGTATCGTTTTAAGAAAGATTTTAGCATTTTAAATGCTGATTGCACTTTCAGAGAAACACTACTTTTAGAAACATGAAACAAGGTCTTCATTTGCTGATGGGAGGCTTAATGGAGAGATGGAAAAAGAACTAAGAGCAAGGAAAAAGATGAATTTGGGGATTTTTTCATTATTCAGCTGGAGCAGAGCGTTTGGGGAATCTTTGTTGCTGTACATTAAGTAGACCAGCTTTCAGCTCTTCCATTAACTTGAACAGCGGGAAGAATTCACTTTCAAGTGTGATTGCTCTGATATCTTAAAACTTAGTGCATAGTTTGCTTTGGCAAATTGAGCTAATTAATCTATAACATGGCCTTTGAGAGGTGTGTAACTGCAGTTCTCACTTCATGGGCAAGAAAGGGCCCAAGAGGAGATGAAACGATGTCCTTGGTGCCTCCTGGTCTCAGTGCTGGCTTTGACCAATGGCCTTTATACCTGAATTTAGGTTGGATATTGGGGAAAATTTCTTCATTGAAAGTATGATCTGGCATTGAACCAAGCTGCCTGTTCCTTCCTTGGAAATGTTCAAAAACCCTGTGGATGTGGCACTTGGGGACATGGGTTGGTGGTGACCTTGGCAGTGCTGGGTTAATGGTTGGACTCAGTGAGCTTGTCYGTCCAACCTTAATGATTCTATGAATCAAAAAATCTCAGTTTCCTTGGATCTGTATTCTCACTCCCCTTTGCAGAGAGGATTTGGGACATGGAAATGAAAGGGTTTGTACCTTGGGCAGTTAATCTGGGACATCCCTTGCTACAGGATCCTCTTTGAGGCAAAAATATGGCAGGGCTAGGAATTTTCTGTGCCTGACAAGAGTTTCATGACATGAAAAAGAAGTTTTGAGCCCTGAGAAGGGCTGGCTGAGACCCTGTCAGTCACCCTGGGATTCCTGTCTCCTCAGACTCCAGCTGGGTGTGGGAGAACCACTGGACTCAGCTCTTGGATGGGGCCCCCTTCAGGTTGAGTTTTCTTGTTTCATCTGTACCAAGAGGTGTCATTTTTTGGGTTTTCAGGCCCTGGGATTGCTATAAACAGTATCAGCATGTCCTTGACCTTATGTGCCACGGGATCAGAGGATGGCTACGTGAGGCTGTGGCCACTGGACTTCTCAGCTGTTGTCTTAGAGGCAGGTGAGTAGAGCTGGGAGTGCTGCTTCTGACCCCCACATCTCCTGCTGCAGATCCAGAGCTCCACTGCCACAGCTCCCAGAGCARTTCCCATGAGCAAGGACATGTTTGATGTGTGCTGTCTCCAGGGCTGACTGGCTTGGAAGTCCTCAGAGGCAATTATTCACGTTCATTCTTGTAACTCACAGGGGAAAGGGGAAAGAGGGAACAGGCTTTCCATCTTGATTTCTGTGCCCTTGTACCYGTGGCTCATCTGTCCATGAAAAATTAGGGGAGAAATTAAGCAGTTCTTGGTTTTTTTGATTGTTTTTGAAACGATCACCRTAACAGCAGAGCCCAGGGACTTTAGGAAGGGCAGAGACTAATTTGTCACTAAACTCACACTGTGTTCAGTCTCTTGCTTGTGGGCTGCTCATTCCTGTGGGCATTGCTTTCCCRAACATGAATCTGTAGCTGTATTCCAGCTGCTGCTGCTCCTTTCCCAGGGGTTTTGTTGACTCCTGTGTCTTTCCCCAGAGCATGAGGCTCCAGTGAGTTCCATCTGCATCAGCCCTGACGGCACCAAAGTCCTGTCCACGACAGCCACTGGGAATCTGGGCTACCTGGACATCCAGGCCCGGGACTACAACACCCTGATGCGCTCCCACAAGGACTCAGTGCTGGGGTTCTCGGTGGAGGGGAGGTGGAAGCAGATAGCAACAGTGTCCCAGGACAACACCATCCGGGTGTGGGACCTCGTCTCCATGCAGCAGGTGGGTGAGACGAGCCAGGAGGTGTCTCACATTTATTAATAGTCTCCCTGGYCTCTGTTTGGTTTAATGATCAAAGCCCCACAGTTCAAGAGCCTCCCTGAAGCATGAGGGTAGAAACCATGGGCAAGAAATCCCTTGTAMGTATGGAGTTCTGAGGTATTGTTAGACCAAACTTTTGTTTTCCTCCATCTTTTAARTATTGCTTTTTAGCACAAAGGGCTTTATCTAAATGCCCAAAGACCCAGGACTTCACTGGGCTTTAGATTCATCCAGGCAGATCAGGGACACGCTCCTGGTGGAGGTGTGAGGCTGATCAGTTGTTGGGTGCAGCTGCAGCTCCAGTTTTATCCAGCTTCATGCCCGTGGTGTCTCTTCCCTGCAGCTGTATGAATTTGCAGCCGCAGAGGAAACTCCRTGTGCCGTGGCTTTCCACCCCTCCTGGAAAATCCTGGCCTGTGGCTTCGACAGCGGAGTGGTGCGGACCTTCAGCCTGGCTGCCTCCGACCTCCTGCTGGAGCACAAGTGAGTGGAGGGGGAGCTACACTGGGTCTAGTGGGGTGTGCTGGAGATGAGAAAGAGCCACAGTGACAATCATGGAGCTTGGCAACCCTCAGGTCCCAGCTGGGTGGGTTTTGGGCAGATCCCGCTGTGCCGAGGCTCAGGTTGGTGAAAGCCCAACCTGTGAAAGCCATGAGGGCTTTCTCTGTGACTTCCCAGTGGATAACAGTAGGAAAGAGCTTGTCCTAGAGAGCAGCTGAGCAGGGAGCCCTTGTGAGGCTCAGTGTGGGAATTGGAGGATGCTCCAGAGGGAGAGGGAGCAGGTTCCAAGCAGACTGGAGGGCTGTGCTTGAGCCTTGGTTTTCTGACAAGTTGGAGTGTTGGTTGTCCTGGTCTACTGCAGGGGTGACCATGGTGGGGCCCTGCTCTGTTCCTGGTTAAATTATTCTGGGTTTTCCCACGTTGCACTCAGCATCACTGCTGTTCCCTCTGTCTGTGTTTGCCTTTTCCCCTTTTCCCTGTTTTCTGCCCTTGCAGGCAGCACCGCACCGCGATCACCGGGCTGACCTTCTCTCCGGATGGCAATTTGATGTTCAGCTCCTGCTTGCACGGAACTCTGGCTCTGTACAGCTTTGTGGCACGAAAAACCCATGTCCTGAGAGTCCTGGGTAAGGCTCTCTGGGGTTGAGGTTGCCTTTCTTCTGTTTTTTTATTAGCACAGACATGCTGACACCAGAGCCAAACCAGACTCAGCCTGCTTGGAGAGATATTTCCCAATGAACTTTCTAAGCTTTGTCATTTCCCCCTGTACTGGGAATTGCTGAGGCCTCTCCAGTGCAGGGGTCAATTCTGGGCCCCTCATGACAAAACAGACACTGAGGGGCTGGGGAAGGGGCTGGAGCAGCAGGAGCGGCTGGGGGGGCTCAGCCTGGAGAAAAGGARGCTCAGGGGAGACCTTCTTGCTCTCCACAACTCCCTGACAGGAGAGGGCAGCTGGGGGGGGTTGGGCTCTGCTCCYRGGGAACAAGGGACAGGACAAAAGAAAATGGCCCCAAGTTGTGCCAGGGGAGGTTTAGGTTGGATTTTGGGGAAATTTCTTCATGGAAAGGGTGTTCAGGCACTGGCACAGGCTGCCCAGGGCAGTGGTGGAGTCTCCATCCCTGAAGGGATTCAAAAGATACGTGCATGTGACACCTGGAGACATGGGTTGGTGGATTTGATGGTTTTAGAGGGCTTTTCCAACCTTAAAAATTCTGTGATTTTATGATTCTGTGGTTTCTATTTCTGTGTGAGCAAACCCCAGTGACTGCCAGCACCTCCCTACCTGTCCTGGTTCAAACCCTCTCAGCCTGCTGCTGTGATGATTTCATGAATGTGCTGGAATCACAGATTTATTCATGCCCAAGCCCTGACTCTTTCCATTCCGTGCATGTGCAATTTAATTTGTTTAAAGTGGATTGTTGCCCTAATCCTGCCTGCAGCAGAGCTGCTCCGTGCTGGTGAATGGAGATGGTGGAGAGCTGGAGGCAGGGCAGGGGCCAGGCAGTTTGGAAAAATTAGTGTCACATTTAGTGTACACTTTGGAAATGAGTTGTGACAGCACAAGCTTGGGCAGGGAAAGGGAGCTCTGATTTTTATACAGTGCAGTATTGCACAAAGAGGAGGAACCTTCCCCAGGAGGTGTGCAGGAGAAGGAACAAGGGCTTGGAGAAATCTGGGACTTTGTCTAAAATCACGCAAGTTTGGTGTCAGTGCTGCAGCTGGACCTTCATGTGGTGACTCTGCTCTGAAACCGTGTTTGCTGCCTGGTCACGTTCCAGGGACAGAACAGTGGAATGATGGTCGTGGAATAAATACAGAGAATTGCTGTAATTTCTGTGAATTTTAGACCTCTGGGTCTCTCTGCCCTCTGGACTGACACCAGTGTGGTGTCAGCACTGACCTCATTCTGCTCAGGGTTCAGACACCCAGGCTGCAGCTGAGATCTCTCAGAGCTCCTCATCACAGCCTCTTGTAACATTAAAAAATAAGCTCTAAAACCTGTTTTATTCCTTTGACTTTGTTCTTTTCTCCTTGAAATCACTGCATGTTCACTCAGGCAACAAGCTGTGCATCTCAACCTTGTTTTTGAGGTGGTTCACTGCACRCTCTGAGCGCGTAGGTAAAATTTGCAGCATCTCCTACAGCCCAGGTTGCTTTTTTTTCAGCCCAGAGCTGACTCAGAGGCAGGAGAAGCTGCAGCTGCTGCTCAGCGGCACCATCAGAGTGGGCTTTGCTCCTCCTCACCCTCTTGCTGTGTCCCCAGGCAATGTGGTGGCCCGGGATGCCGGGAGCGGCGTGGACATTCTGGTGGTCAGCGGGGACAGCCGCCTGCTGGCCTTCGTGGGGCCCTCCAAGTACGTCGTGACAGTGATGGAGGCCTGTTCACTTGATGAGGTACCCACTGGGCTCCCCTTACTCGTGGAAATTCCATAGGCTGTRTCCAGGGAGGTGGATCAGGGTGTTGGGCACCAGCTTACAGGGAGCTCCCTGTTTTCCATTCTGAGATAGAAATAACGAAGTCAAGGCTTCTTCTGCTCTGGCTTCATTTCCCTTCTAGAAGGATAATTTGGAGAGGTGCTGTGGAGACTGTCAGCTCCCACCTCTGTCTGTGAGCTGCTCTCCTGGGCAGTGCCTGGACCTGCAGCCCCTCACTAGGTGGGAAGGGAAGGGTCTTGGGTGGGGTTCTGTAGCCTTGTGTTAGGAGCACGGGAGCAATCCTGAGGCTTCTGCAGTGTTTGTTCAGTGGCTCCTTGTTCCACAGCTGCTGAGGGTGGACATCAGCATCCTTGACTTGCACAGCACCGTCTTGGACTCTGCAGTGAGGGTCTGCTTTGGTCCTGTGCCTCAAGGCGAGCTCCTGGTATCCACTTCTTCCAATAAAATCCTTGTGCTTGATGCAAAAACGGGACGACTGGTGCGAGAGGTAGGACACTGAAATGCATCCACTGAGGTCTCCTGTGGGGGCTGGGCACTTCATGTCTCTGGGGGAGGTTAAATGAGAGAAAAACTCCTCCTGGAGCTCACAGGCTTCAAAGAAACAGGAGTGGGAAGCCTGCAGCTATCCTGGTGTGCTTGTGCTTGGGGTGAGCCTGAGCTTGTCCTTGTTTTCCACACTGTCACACTGCTGTTCTCTTGCTGAAGTGTAAATAAGGACATGAACCGGCTCAGTTCATGCTGCTGGTGCCATTTCTTGTCCTCAGGTGTCCCCTGTGCACAAGCTGGCCTGTTCCTCCTTGGCCCTGAGCAGGGATGGCCGATACCTGCTCACTGCTGGCGACAAGGTCATCAAAGTGTGGGACTATCGGATGCGCTTCAACGTCAACTTCCAGGTACTGCCCCCACAGGGAGGGAAGGGGGTGGTGCTGCATTTCTGAATCCCTGGAGAAAAGAGCAGCAAATGGTCTCTGTGTGACTTGGCCCAGTGTCCCCAGTCCCAGTTTGCCCAGCAGAGAAATGCAGCCCTGTTCCCACACTGTAACAGTGCCTGGCACTGGGCACAGGCTGGAGCTGCCAGAGCACCCCAGGGAGAGCCCCCCCTGTGAAGGACAGAGCTAGGTGGTAGCTCTGTATTAGGGCCACTTGGAGAAGAAAATGGCTTGCCCACGGCTTCAGAAGCAGGTTAAGGCTTCGGGCTCTTCAGCTTTTGCTTCCTTCCTGCAATGAGTGTGTTGGAGGTTGGCCCCAGGTTGACCAACCATACGTGTGAGCCCTGTAGGTGTGATAGGTCCTCTTCTGAACCTTCTGCTGAGCCCTGTAGACCTTGGCTGTGCAGGGCAGGGAGTGGGGTAGCCCCATCCTGACAGGACAGGTGTGGTGGGGGGGGGGATTCCAGGCATGCTCTCTCCCAGGTGTTCATCGGCCACTCGGAGCCCGTGCGCCAGGTCGCCTTCACCCCAGACCARCAGCACGTCATCAGCGTGGGGGATGCCATCTTCCTCTGGGATTTCCTAGCTCCACCTCCAGTCAGGTCATCCCCAGCCAGGTGAGTGCACGGTGCTGGGCAGTGCCTTCCCTGTGTCCCTTTTCCCTGCCCCGTCCCTGTGTAACTCCAATCTCCTCACCTTCCCAGGGCTCGTTCCCCCGCGTCCACTCTGCCTCTTGTATCAGGTGAGTTTGCCTCCTCCCAYGAGCTGTGGTGACAGCTCTTCCAGAGGGTGGGGATTGGAGGGATGGTTCCTTCCCTGAAGGAGTCATGTAGTGGGGGGGGGCAAACCAGCTAATTAGCCCTGAAGGACAATCACAAATTAATTGGCGCCTCTCAGTCTGCCTAGGTGGGGATGTTCTGAGCAGAGCCACTCTGGGGTTTCTGGTAGGTTTTCAGCTTTTTCCTTCTATCTTTCCCTGCCTCAATCTCCTCTGTCTTCTTTCTCCCTCATTGTGTCTCTCTGTCCCTCTCTTTCTTAAAAGACAGAGAAGTGGCTTCTCCTGTGTAGGAGGAAGCTGGAGAACTGAGCTTGGAGGTATCACCATCAATCCAGGAGGATGAGAGGAGCTAAGGGGTGAAGGAAGTGACACAAAGCCTTTTCTTTTCCCAGACAGCAGCTCTGAGAAGCCAAAGGATGTCTCTGAGACCCCTCGGCAGACAGTGCCTCTTCCACTGCTGTCCTCCCCACCGTGTTTGGATATCAGCTCTGTCCACCCACCGGGGTTTCAAAGTAAGAGGAACTGCTTGCAGGAAAGGGGAAAACTAACTTATTTTAGGGAAAATTTGCATCCTTGGAGCCATCCCTGCCTGTGATCCCTTCTGGCAGACTAACAGACCAGTCTGCAATTCCCTCCCCTAAGCTGGGCAAAGCCCAGAGGTGCTGGGGTTCAGCACCCCTTTATCCTCTGCTCTCCTCCACACACKGAGCTGCTGGCACAGCTGCTCTGACTGTGCTAAACACCTTGTTGGTCRTTCCCAATAGGGATTGTCTGCTTTGCCCTCCACCCTAACAGCTGGACTGTTCCACAGAGCGAGGGAATGACACTGCCAGAAGTCAAGGGGTCAGGCACACAAGAAGTGGTCCTGAAGGACATGGATGGCTCCATCCTCCTACTGATTTTTCTCTTCAGGTGTTTTCTCCGAGTCAGACAAGGAGGAYGAAGCAGGTTTGCCAGGCAGCAGCAGGAAGGTGGCAAATGGAGACAAAGATGCCTCGGTCCTTGTGGTGGAGTCAGACAGGGATGAGGAGCCTGTTGTGAGGCCCAAAGTGAGGCAGGAGAGCCCGAGGTCTCCTGAAAAACCAGCAAACGGTAAATCAGGGGTATTCCCAGCTTGTACAGAGCTGCAGGCCTGCATGGCAGCTTGGTCTATCCCCCCAAAACAGAGATCATTATTAATATGGTGCAGAGAGACCCAGACAYGTGCCCTGAGCTGTGAGGTGAAAGGCAGCAAACATGTTCTTTAGAGTTTTCCCTTGGGCACGACCTACCAAGGGAAGTCAGTATGGAGGGAAGCTCACATTGGTCCCCAAACCTGCTTGTGTTTCTGGCTCTTTCCCTGCTGCTGCTTCTGGGCACACCAGAAGCCTCTCCTCAGCTTGGAGCCAGTATCATCTCTGAGTGGCACRTCCCATTAAATCCAGCTGCAATTAAAGCTCCCAGTGTCTCTATTAATAGCTGCAGGGCCTCGGAGCTGCAGCGGTGYGTGGCGACCTGCCAGGAGCAGGCAGCTGCCAGCGCTCAGCCCCGGCAGGATTGCTGGAAAGCTTTGGGATAACACTGCCTCCGATGCTCCTGTTACAGACCCGGAGCTGTGGGGCTTGTGGTTTCACAGGGGTACCCAGAGCATGAGGTGTGGTGTCCTTAGGATGTTTGCAGTGTGGTGTGGCTGAGTGAGAAGGGAASTGACCCGAGGGAACGGCTGGAGCTGTGTCAGGGGAGGGTTARGTTGGATATCAGGAAAAGGYTCTTCCCCYAGAGGGTGGTGGGCACTGAACAGGCTCCCCAGGGAATGGTCACAGCCCCAAGGCTGCCAGAGCTCCAGGAGCGTTTGGACAATGCTCTCAGGGATGCACAGGGTGGGATTGTTGGGGTGTCTGTGCAGGGCTGGGGGATGGACTCATGATCTTTGAGGGTCCCTTCCCACTTGGGATATTCCACGTGTGACACCACCGTCTGATGTTTGCCTCATGTGTGCACACATGCACAGCACCTGAATGGTCAGAGAGCCACAGCCTGGATGCTGCTCCCAAACCGTTTCCAGGAGCAGCATCCCATAGGTACCATTTCCTTCTTTGTGTGCCAGAACCCAGGAAGGAGACCAAAACTCCCAAGTCCCGATGTTCCATCCGCCCGGATTCCTACCGGCACTTCACTCCTCGCTTCAAGGCATCTGTGCTCCCCCAGGTGAGAGTTGTGCCAGGGCTGGTTACCTGGACAGGTGGAGAACAGGCATTTTGGGGCTGGGGTAGGTGGATTTTCCAAATTGTTTCCATTTTGTTCTCTGAAAGCAATTTGGGAAATATGCCCCTGGGCTGATGTTCAGTGAGAAATCCTAACATTAATTCCCTGTTCTCCTCTACAAGCAGCTCTTCCCAGACTAGTAAAAAGTGAGTTGTGCTCAACTCTTTTTGTGTTGCCCAAATCTGCATTCATTTTTATTCAAAAGGGATGGAAATGGCATCTGCTATTGAGAGTGAAAGACGAGTGAGCAATGGAGTGATTCATTGTGCTCCCATATTTGCGAGCAGCTGCGTTGGCAGAGCAGGCTGGGGAAGGCAAATCCATGGAGCGTAGTGAGGAGAGACACAGCACAGCTCCTGCTCTGTTAACAAACACAGCAGGAATGAAACAGAAACTTAACTCAGCCTTTCCCTAAGCTCTGCTGCTGGTGCTGGGAGAACAGCTACATCCAGCTTGGACCCTCAGTTCTCTCCTCTGTCCCTCCACCTGGCAGTGTTTTTCCCCCAGCTCTCTTCCTATTGAAATATCTACATCCCCAAGTCAGCCAGACCCATGGAACTCTTTCCCAGCAGGATTAGCAGCTGCTCCTCGGCTGGACATTTGCTGCCAGCCTGTTTTGTGCCCCATCTGAAAGCATCTGTGCCTGGCTGTGCTGGGGCAGTGTCTCTTTTGTATGTAGAAATGTGTGCTTTGGGATTCATCCGTTATGGAATTGTGTGAGTACTGGCATGAGTCTGCGTGGGAGGTGTGTGTGAGGACACTCACTTTTTCCTCCGTGGGTGTGGATGCACCTGACCAGACCATCTTTCCAGAGCTTATTTTAAGCCAGTGTCTGTTTTTCTTGCAGAGTTTCTTGTCTCCTCCAGCGGGCAGTGAGGTTCTGAAGCTGAAAGCGGTGATCGGCTACAATGGGAATGGCAGAGGGAATATGGTGTGGAACCCGGATACAGGTACACTGGGAATGCTCTGGAGTGGTGGGATGTGTTGCCCAGAGAAGCTGTGGCTGCCCCATCCCTGGAAGCAYCCAAGGCCAGGTTGGACGGGGCTTGGAGCAACCTGGGATAGTGGAAGGTGTCCCTGCCCCTAGCAAGGGGTGGGATGAGACGAGCTTTAAGGTCCCTTCCAACCCAAACCATGTATGATTCTATTCTAGGCATGTGTACTGAGTCAAGTTATGATCTGGCTGTTGGGTTGGGATCTTTGCTTGAGCACAGGGGTTCTTTGTGTTGGTAAAATCAGTAACTCTTTGCTATTGGCAAGCATTAGTTCATGGGGCAGGCTTGAGCTCCAGCTGTTGAGTGGACAGAGCAGGAGAGAGGCTCACAAAGCCCGTCCTGCCTCCTTTCTCCAGCTGGAATGGTGCCCAGCAGCTCTGCTTCACTCAGGTTAGGGGAAGTGAGATTTCACCCCCCTCCCAACCTGCTGCTGACGAGCTGCGTCAAAGAGTCAGCTTTTACGTATTAATGAATCATAGAATTTTCCATGTGGGTTGTGGTGGGGGCTGGATGTGCAGCTTTTCCATGAAAACATCCCCTCTCCTCCCCCTGCTCTGCCAGGCTTCTTCGCCTACTCCTGTGGCTGTGTCATCGTGGTTGAAGACCTGCACTCGGGGTCCCAGAACCACTGGCTGGGCCACGCCGAGGAGATCTCCACGCTCGCCCTCAGCCACGGCGCCCAGGTAGGAGAGGCTGCTGCTGCCCCAGGCTGGGGCTTGTCCCTGTCACTTTGGGATGCCACAGACTAAAATGCCATTTGTCTGTTCCTCCTTCTGCCTGGAGGCTGTGGATATTATTTTGGAGCCTTGYTAGCTGTTGTGCTGGCTCACCGTGGCAGTACCTCACCTCAGCGAGGGCTGGAGAGTGTCCAGAGAAGGGAGTGGAGCTTGGGAAGAGGCTGGAGCACAAATCTGATGAGGAGCAGCTGGGSAGGGCTCAGCCTGGARAAAAGGAGGCTCAGGGGGCACCTTCYCACTCTCCACAACTCACTGACAGGAGGGGGCAGCCAGGTGGGGGTCRGGCTCTGCTCCCAGGGAACRAGGGACAGGACAAGAGGAAGCAGCCTCAAGTTGTGCCAGGGGAGGTTCAGGTTGAACATCAGGAAGAATTTCTTCATGAAAGGGTGGTCAGGCATTGGAACAGGCTGCCCAGGAGTGGTGGAGTCACCACCACTGGAGGTKTCCAAGGAAAGCCTGGACGTGGCACTCAGTGCTTTGGGCTGGGTGACAAGGTGAGGATCAGTCACAGGTTGGACTCGATTATCTCAGAGGTCTTTTCCAGCCTCAGGGATTCTGTGATTCTATAAAGGCTGTTGTCTTCCTCTGGGTGATGCTGCCATTCCCTCCTGCCATCACCTGAATGGTTGTTTCTCATGGAATTCTCCATTTGCCAACCACATCACTTTAATGTGGGACTGAAACTGTTAAGACTAACTAATGAGTGTTTTCTAATTAGTTGCACATTATTCTCTTAGGTTCTTGCCTCTGCCTCAGGGAAGAAGGATGGAGACTCCCACTGCCAGATCTGCATCTGGAGCATCCAGGATGGGGCCTGCACAGCAGAGCTCTTCCACCACGAGACACAAGTCCAAGCCATGGCATTCTCCTGGGATGACAGATTCCTTGTCACCATAGGTGAGCACACCTGTAGCAGCAGCTGTAGGKGCAGGGGTGCACCCTAGAGCAGACAGCTCATGGCAGGAAGGGGCTGTGAGCACCAGATACCTGCCAGATGTGCAGCAGGCTCGTGGTATCCTTGGGACCGCAGGTAATGCAGCAGTTACAGCTTTCTTCTCCTGACTCACTGGTGCTTCTTAAACCCCRTGCAGATGGTTTGTGGTTACTATTTATAGTGTCCAAAGGGAAAAGCCTTCTTCTGGACTTGTTATTGCTGCCTAGATGGACTTGGATAGAAGTAGCCAGGCTCCCAACTGTGAGCCTCCCGCAGGCAGCCATGCCAGCGCAGGATGGACGCTCAAGCTGTCTGTTTTGGTCAGGCAGGGGACATTTAAAGGACAACATGCAATTAGGAAGCTCTTGTTTTGCATGAGAGGGGACCTGTGGAGCAGGGAATACGCTCACTTCAAGCTGGTGAGGCTGCTCTTGGGAAAAAAAGCTTTGCTGGAGAGAAAGGAAGCTTTGTGCTCCCCAGGGAGCAGTGTGGGAGAGGAGGTCTCCTGCTCCAGCTCCAGTCTGGGCTGCAGGGGAGGGAAAAGCTGAAAGTCTCCAATGAGCTTGTGGAGCCTGGGAAAGGCAGCAGGAGAGCACTGTCCTCTGGAGCTGTCTGGAAGCTTGGGAGTTTTGCCATCACCAAGGCCAGTGCCTTCTGCTCCCACCCAGCTATGGTGGCTTCCATTAAGGTCAGCTCCCACCTCAGCTGGGACCTCAGCAAAGGTGACATCCTGTTCTTTGTCAGGGCTGTGAGGGAGTGACACAGTCGTGTGTGTGTGTGTGTGTGTGTGTGTGTGCTGGGTGGATGCTTGTGAGCATCCTGAGGCTGCAGAATTCCTCCTCCTGTCTTTCCCATTCTCCTTAGGGGACTACAGTGACCAGACCATGGCTCTGTGGAGCACCCACACCTATGAGCTCCTGCTGTCCACTCGTGTCTCGGAGCCGGTCCATGACGTGGCCTTTAGCCCTGTGTCTCACCGAGACCTGGCCTGCGTGGGGAGGGGAGCTGTGATGTTTTGGCTGTTGGAGCAGCAGGGAGCTGCTGTCAGACTCAAGGTAAACCTGCCTTTTACCTTTTAAAATTTATTTTCAGCATCTCTGACTTACTTTTCAAGCCCCTGGTGAGGGCAGTGGAGGCTCTGCCCGCACAGCTCTGTGAGAGCTGATGATTTCTCGCAGCRGGGTGATGTTGGCTGCCCATGAGCAACTTTTGGTTGTATTTGAGGCATTAACTGCAGGAACTGAGGGGAGGAGGATGATTTTTTTTTTCTGATGTAGCTAGGCACCTTCATGCTCTTTGACATTCGTGGTTTTTGTGCTCTGGCAGGTTCATCGAGCCCCTGCCCCGGACGTGCTGGGGCTGGTGGAGCTGACRTCTCTCTGTTATGGTGCTGACACTCTCCTTTACACCGGGACCAACTCAGGCCAGATCTGTGTGTGGGACACAGACACCAATTCCTGCTTCATGACGTGGGAGGCTGACGAGGGCGAGATCGGTGGGTGCAGGGTCAGAGCTGTACAGGGAACTTGTCGGGAAAGGAGCCATGAGCTTGCAGACTTCCCATTTCAGCTGTGCTCAGAAAACCAGTTGGCCGTGTTGGATGCAGGATGTGTGRGGTGGCAGTGGATCTGTGACCTGGCTTTCCTCAGGGTCCTGGGTTTCTTGGGAATCATTAAGGTTGAAAAGGTCTCTAAGATCATCAAGTCCAACTATTAACCCAGCACTGCCAGGTCTCCATTAAACCATGTCCCTAAACACCACATGCACAAGCTTTTAGAACRCTTCCAGGGATGGTAACCYCGCCACTRCCCTGGGCAGCCTGTTGCAAAGCACCTACAGACCTCTAGTCTGTAAAAACAGTGTTGGGCTGTAGAAACCCCCCCACTTTCCTGCCCAAATGCATCACTGGGCTGGCTGTCAGGAGCACCCTTGGGACGGTGGCTGGGAGCCGTGGACATTGACAGGTGCCCTTCCCTCGCAGGTGTGCTGGTGTGYCGGCACAGCCGGCTGGTGAGCGGCAGCAACACGAAGCGCATCCGCCTGTGGGCCGTGGCCACCGTGCAGGAGCTGAGGCTGAAAGGGCCCGAGGCCAGGTAGGAGGGTCGTGGCCCCTCACCTGGCAGCCCCCAGGACCTGTGTGAGAGGTGGCTTCTCACGGGCAGACACCACGTGCAACCACGCTGCTCCTGCTGCTCTTCATCCTGAGCTTTTCCTCTCTGTCCTGTGACTGCTGATTGTCTCTGTCTGGATCTTTTGCCTGAATTTGTGCCACAGTGGAAGTGGGTGAAGTTTATCRTGCCTGAAGTTTGTGTCAGTGATTTGTAGGAATTGCTTTAGGAGAATTAGGGAAAATRCATTGCCTTTGTTTCTTCTCTTGTGCTATTGCATCCCCTGTTTCTTTCCTGTAAAAAGATGGTTGAAGTGCAAATCACAGAATTGTGGAATGGTTYGGGTAGGAAGGAGCTTTCAAGACCATCCCATTCCAACCTCCTGCCATGGGCAGGGACACTTTGCACTATCCCAGATTGCTCCAAGCCCCATCCAGCCTGACCTTGGACACTTCCAGGGACCCAGGGGCAGCCACAGCTTCTCTAGGCAACCTGTGTCAGGGCCTCTCCACCCTCACAGAGAATAATTCCTTCCCAATATCCCATCTAACCCTGCCCTCTGGCAGTGGGAAGCCATTTCCCCTTGTCCTGACACTCCAGGCCCTTGTCCCAAGTTGCTCTCCAGCTCTCCTGGAGCYCCTTTAGACACTGGAAGGGGCTCTAAGGTCTCSCTGGATGAACACTCCCAGCTCTCCCAGGGCAGTGGGAGTCACTGTTTCATGGACAGGAGCCCCTCATTGGACTGGGCTCACTAGAAAGCTGCATTTCAAGCGGGCAGAGTGGCTCTTGCAACACCTGAGCCAGCCCTTCTCACCCTGCTTTCCTTCAGGTCTGGCTCAGTCCTGCTGGAACAYGAGATCACCCTGGATGGGACAATAGTGAGCGCAGCCTTTGACGACTCCCTGGAAATGGGAATTGTGGGCACCACGGCAGGAACCCTGTGGTACATCAACTGGGTGGAGAGCACCAGCATCCGGCTCATCAGCGGCCACAAGAACAAGGTCAGAGCAGCTGGGCTGGCTTTGAGTTTTGCTGTTGCTTCAGGGTGTCTTTATGGTACAGAAAAAAGGGTTCAAGTGGTAAGAGAGAAGGTATTTTATGCTGACCTGTGGTGCACCTTGCCTGGTCCTACGTTTGGKGTTAGGTTTACTGTGCACAGTGCCTGGTCCTACCTTTGGGGTTAGGTTTCCTGTTTCCCWTGGTTGGTAAGGTTGGAAAAGACCTTTAAGATCACTGAGTTCAACCACCAACCCAGCACCACCACCACGTTCACCATTGAACCATGTCCCCAAGTGCCACATCCACATGTTTTTTGAACACTCGTGGGGAAGGTGACTCCACCACTGCCCTGGGCAGCCTGTGTCAATGCTTTACAACCCTTTCCGTGAAGAAATTCTTCCTAATACCCAATCTAAACCTTTCCTCRTGCAACTTCAGGCCATTTCCTCTTGTCCTGTTAGCCCAAAACCAAAGCACTGCACCTTCCTTCATGTTCCATCTCGTCTGGTGTCTCCCATGAGCAGAGTCCTGGGAGATGAGAGGGACAGAGAGGCTGATGTGCCATGGGCTGTGGCACCTGTAGAGCCCCTGTTCTGCACCTTTTCCCTGGAGCAGGTGACCGAGGTGTGCTTCAGTCCCGACGAGACTCACTGYGCCACGTGCGGGGAGGACGGCAGCGTGAGGATCTGGGCTCTGGGCAGCACCGAGCTGGTGGTGCAGTTCCAGGTGCTCAACCAGGTAAGTGTTAGTGGCACATCAATCCTTCCTCGTGGCAGAGGGAAGTGTCCCCTGTGTCATCAGGTCTCTGCCCTGGTTCCTTGCAGAGCTGCCAGTGCCTGGCCTGGAAGCCTCGTCCCGTCGGGGTGTGGGGAGCTGAGAGCCAGCACGTGGTGGCAGGGTACAGTGATGGCACTGTCCGTGTGTTCAGCGTTTCCAGGACAGAGATGGAGCTGAAGATGCACCCCCACGCTGCTGCACTGACAGCAATCGCCTACTCCACGGACGGTGAGGCTGCCTGGGGTGACAGCAGGGACACGTGGCCTCAGGGAACGTGCCGTGGTGCTGCCCGGGTTGCCCTGACCTCCAGCTGCTCTGTGTCCTGGCCACCTGCCCAGAACCCTGGGGCCAGGGAGAGCCACAGAACTTGTCCCAGTGAGCCCTGGTGGCTCTGCCAGCTGAGCACGTGGTGGATGGGTCATGGGAGGTGTATTGGCTCTGGGATAGCCAAGGRGTTTGAGGACAGCAAACACCTTTGTTTCATCATCTAGTGTGGCTCTTCTTCAGTGTGAGGGTTTAATGAGTGTCTCTGAGCTACCTCATCTTACCCAGCCCTTGACTGGGATGTTCCCAGCCTTTCACAGTGTTTCAGGACACTGGTATCCCATAATCTTGGACCTTTCTCCTCTGGGCTTTGTCTCCTCCTACAAGAAGTGTCCCATTCTTTTCTCCCTCTGCCAACAGGGGAAATGATCCTATCAGGGGGCAAGGATGGGATAGTGGCTGTCAGCAGCCCTCGCACTGGAATGACCATCCATGTCCTGGCTGACCACAAAGGCTCCCCCATCACYGTTCTGCAGTGCACCAGGAAGCAGGTGAGACCTCAGGACGGAGTCCCCATGTGTCACTGCATGGCTCTGGGGAGCAGCASTGACAGCATGCTTTGTTGTCCCTTGCTTTTCCTGTTTGGAAATCTTCCCCCATCCCCACCAGCAACCTCTGACCAGTTTTTCCAGGGATATATTTAGTGGAATAAAGCTGCACATGTTGCAGGCGCAGCCTGAGCGAGGCTGTGCCTGTAGGGGTACCTTTGGTGGCAGTTGTTGGGACACTACACACAGGTGTGACACAGGCCTGTGCCACAGGCTCTCAGCAAGCAGCACCCCTTGGGAGCAGCACCCCTGTGAGCTTACAGCCCCTGTGCCCCCCAAAAAAGGCTCCTCAGCAGCCTGGCCTCCTGTACCATTCCTCTGTGTGTCCTCCTGGTTGTGCAGCAGTGGGGTGGTTTGAGCAACTCCTTTGTCCTCCTCTTCATGGATAGTTTTTTCCCTTTGCACAGCAGAAATGGGAATAATTTTCCCTAAGTTCTCAGGCTTTAAAATTATCCACACTGCAAGGCTGTGTTCCCTGGTAATTTTAGACTGAGGAGATCCTCCTCAGTTTTAAGTGAAGGATGTTGTGAGGGGACACATGGTATTGGAAACATCTCCCGTAGGAGATGTGCAGATCCAGAGGGTGTCTCAGGGAAGAGAACTGTGTCATTCAGGCCAGGGTTTGGGTAGGAAGGGACCTTAGAGGGACCATTTCCACCCCCCTGCCATRGGCAGGGACACCTCCCACTAGACCAGGTTGCTCCAAGCCCTGTCCAACCTGGCCTTGGACACTTCCAGGGATGGGGCAAACACAAACAGGCTAATCCTGGCATTGATCCCCTAAATACAAGCCCTGTGTTCCCAGGAGCTCCTGCCCCACCCTAATGTCCCTTTCCTTCAAAGCCTCTGTGCCCCCAGTGACAGGGTTGTGTTTCTGTCCACAGTACCACGACTTCGGGGTGGAAGGAGGAGAGCTCTGGCTGGCCACCAGCTCCGACCGCCGGGTCAGCGTCTGGGCCTCCGACTGGCTCCAGGACAAGTGTGAGCTCCTCGACTGGCTCAGCTTCCCAGCTCCTGCTGGCCCCGAGGTGAGTGAGGCACCTGCCAGCCCCTGCCTGCTCCTGGCACGGGGCTGGGCACCAGCAGAGGTGGAGGAGGGACGCACAGGGCTCTCAAAGAGCGTGTGTGCTTAGGAAAGCCACYGCTGTTAGTTCTACTCACAGAGTATCTTGTCAATGCAACTTCTTGCATGTGGAAAGGAGTTGTAGCAGTGCCAGACTGCCCTGGAGCACTGACTCTTAAGCATGAGGAGCCTTAAACTGCACCTGCAAAGAGCTGACAGCCCTGTGCCAGGCAAGCAGAGCCCAGGCAGCCGTGAGCATGGTGTGCAGCAGGGAGAGCTAATTATGAGCGCGCTGCTAATTCTGACTCTCCCAAGGAGCATGAATATTCCAAGCCAGGAGCATGGTGATGGTTCCCAGAGCCAAGTACTCAGCCCTATGTGTCCCTGCTGCTTGGCAGAAGCCTCTGGCTCCAACCCAGGGGCAGAAGGACACCTGCTAGAAAAGCAGGAGGGTGTGTGTTGCAGCGGATGGAGATGGTCCCTGGTAGAGCTGACACTGGCAGGCAGAAGGGAGCTGGGTGTTTTTGGGGTGCAAGAGGCAGTGCCTCTGCCTGGGTCCATACAGCAGCTGGGTTCTGTCAATATTTCTTCTGTTTATTTCCAAAAAGATGGATTTCCTTTGGAAGGAAACTCAATACAGCTCTCCTCACAGCGTGAAGGTTTGATCTTGCATCCACTACTCCAGATCTGCCTTCTGGGCCCTGTTTTCTKGTGTTAAACTGATCCATAACCCAATCCCACCTTCAAGCCCACACAGCAAAAATATCTCAGTGGGAATTCAACCTGTTGGACCCTTGCGTGACCTGCTCCTACAACACTGAACAATTTGCTTCAGGTTTCCAAGGCAAGGTGTGGTTGCTCCTTCCTTTCCATGAGCATATCTGAGATGGGAATGCAAAAGGGAGGAAACAGCCTCCATCATCCTAATTTCCCACTGCTCAAATAGCGACAGCTCTGGTGTCCCTCTGTGCTCTCCTTTTATCTCCCATTGGTCGAAATAAGAGAATCCAGCCTGAGTTTTGTTGCCTCTGGTTTCCCTCCCCAGGGTCTCGACAGCCTCCCGCCCAGCCTGGCTGCGTTCTGCCCATGGGAACACGGTGTCCTGGTCTATGTGGGCTTTGGGGTGCAGAAGGAAGCTTTGTTCTACAGCCTGAGGAAGAAGCAGGTACCTGTGTCCTGCCACGGGCTGGGGACAGTGGGGGCAGTGGGGGCCAGCAGTGCTGCCCTCGGTCAGAGGGGTGGGGTGGGCTCAGGCAGCTGCTCAGGGAACAGATTTTCATCCTGGAAACTCCCGAGTCTGGCCCGGGTGAGCAGCAGAGCCCTGCCCCTGCCTCAGGCTGTGTCCGGGCAGGCAGCCAGTCCCTGATCCCAACGGAGGGGAAGGTGGCTGCTTCCAGGAGCATTAACACTCTCCCCATTGTCTCCTGGATGCCTGGGGCAGGTTTCTGAGCTGTGCACCCTCACCCTCTCCCCGTTACCCTCCTACCGATTGTCGCTGAGCTGTCGGTGTTTCTCTTGCTGGGCTGCAGGTGCTCAGGAAGATCTCCCTGCCAGCCTTTGCCACGTCCCTCAGCCTGTCCCCGGCCGCACCTTTCATGGCCATCGGCTTCGGTGGTGAGTGCTGGGGGTGCCTGCGCCTCTACATGGGGAGGGGTCTTCCATTCTTCTGCCGGAGGGGAAACAAGTGTCCTTATTCCTCTAAACAAGAGACATGTCCTCAAACCCTGGRAGCTATGGTCCGGGGCAAGGGGAAACCTCCAGGAGACTCCTGGGTCAGAGATGAGATGCATGAGCTCAATCCTGCTTGTCCACGGGCAGGGTTTGTTACTGGAATGATGTCTCGGGGTTATGGGCTGTCTCCATCTCTGTGGCTGAGCTGCAGCCTGGGAGACAGTAGGGACCTTTCCTGCCTGTCCACAGCATGTGGACAGGCAGGACCCTGCTCCTGACAAGGAGGTTCTCCTCGCTCCTGGAGTGGTTTGGATCCGTTTGTCCCGTGTCACTCAGCTCAGTGACTCGACTTGCAGCTCAACAGCAGGAGAGAGCCCGGGGGGTGACTGGGAATGGTGCTCCTGGATGGGAAAAGGCAGGGAGAGGAGCGGGGGATGATGGGGAATGGTGCTTCTAGCAGTGACAAAACAGGGAGAGGGCTCAGAGGTGACTGGGAATGGTGGTCCTGGCTGGGAAAAGACATGGAGAGGGTCTGGGAGTGATGGGGGGTGGTGGGCCTGGCAGGGACTAGACAAAGGAGAGGGCTTGGGGGTGACCTGCAATGTCAGGACAAGACATGAAGAGGGTCTRGGGGCGACAGGGACGGGTGGTCGTGGCAGGGACAAGCCCCAGGGAGTGGGTCTGGAGGGTGACCGGGGTCAGTCAGAGCCCCCTTGCCCGGGCCTGAGCCGCTCCTCTCCCCAGACCGGCTGCTGCGGCTGCAGCCCTGCCCCACCGGGGACCCGCAGGACTACGCCGGCCATGACGACACTGTACACCTCTGCCGCTTCGCGCCCTCCGGGCGCCGCCTTCTCACGGCCTCCCACAGCGCCGTGCTCGTCTGGGACCTCACGGGCGCCTGAACCGGGCGGGCCCTGCACCAGCGGCGCTTCTCCAGYGGGGCCCGGCCCGGCCCCGGCTCCCGGGACAGGCCCCGGCTCTGGCCCCAACCAGGCCCCCAACGGCTGTAGGGGTCGGCGGCGGGCCCGACGTGCGGCCTCGCCCGGCCCCGGAATGTGTTTCACGGCCTCGTTCGCCGTTTGTTGTGGTTAGATGTTTTGTTTTCGTTAATAAACCATCGAAAGACGAACTCTGGAGGGCTCTCGGTGCTTTCCCCGCCAGGGGGCGCTGTGACGCCCCGCGCCGCTCTGCGCCGCCGCTCGGTGGTGCGGCCGGAAGTGGGGGGGGGGGGCCGGGGAGGCGGCGGCGCCGCCATGAAACGGGACGTGCGGATCCTCCTGCTCGGGGAGGGTGAGGGGCACGGGGGGTACGGGGAGGATCCTTCTGATTGGGGAGGGTGAGGGGGCATGGGGGGCATGGGGAGGGGGGTGGAGGATCCCTCCTGCTCGGGAAGGATGAAGTGGGATGGGGGCTCCAGGGACGAGGATTCTCCTGCAAGGGAGGGGCAAGGGCGGGCAGGGGACCAGAGAGGGCTCCCCGGTACCAGCAGGGCCAGGGGAGCAGCCGGGCCTGGCCCCGGCTCCCGCGGGTCTCCCTGTCACCAGTCCCGGCTGCGGTCGTGGTTCCCACCTGCCGCCGTGCCCCTCAAGCTCTGCCGTGCCGGTGCCAATGCCGACGTCCTCCCTTTCTTTCCTAGCCCAGGTGGGGAAGACGTCCCTGATCATGGCTCTGGTGGGAGAGGAGTTTCCTGAAGAGGTGAGTGGGGAGGGGACTCATACACTCCTACCCCGGGCCCCCTCGCAGGGCGGGACAGCTCTGTCGCCGGTGCGTCCGGCCAGAGGTGCGGGTGTCTGGGGGGTGCTCGCAGGTCCTGGGGCTGTGACAGCCCCGGGGCTGGTTCAGGTGGGGTCAGTGAGGACCACACGGAGCTCCAGCTGAGGTGGTGTTTTGCACAGTTTGTGCTCTGATCTCTGACGTGGGGGCTGATCCCGACTTGGCTCTCTCTCTTCCCTGAGGAGGGTGTTGGTGCCTCCTAGAGCCCCACTTGCTGCTGCTGGGGGTCTCTGTCACCAGCACGGCAGGGCTGGCACTTCCACAGAGCCCTCGGACGGGGCCAGGCCGCATTCCCTGCCCCGTTCCCTGCCCCTCTGTACTCTCTGGAGAAGGGTTTGGTGCTCTGAGCCAGGCCAGCTGTGAGCAGCAGCATCCAGCCTGCCTGTGCCCCTCCGCAGCTCGCTGTCCCAGCACAGTTTGGATAGGGAAATGGGATCAGTCTGTCCGGGCACATTTTCCCTATGCCATCAGATGGCTTCTCCCACTGCCCATGAGCAGCTGGTGCCCTCTGTGGTGTTGTGCTGGGCAGCATCAGCTCAGGGGTTCGGGGGGATCGGCCSTGTGCCCGTTCCCCTGCTCCCAGCCCAGCTCAGACAATCAGCTCAGCACTGCTCCGGCCASAGCCCAGGGAGCCAGGGAGTGGCCAGGCCTTATCTCTGGAGCCGTGGTAGGTGTTCCAGTGGGATCAGGAGCTGCGTGTGAGAGAGGCAGGTGGAGGTTTCACCTCTGGCTGTGCGAGGGCTGGAGTGTAGGGAGCTGCTGCAGCTCGGTGGGGCAGGAGTGACGCATGATCCAGAGCTTATCCCACCCTGGCAGTGGCCACGCTGGGGTCTGAAGTCCCTTGCCAGSTGTGCTCCTGGCTGCCTGTGGCTGGACGGGGTGTGCTGGCTTTGCAGGTGCCCCCCCGGGCGGAGGAGATCACGATCCCGGCCGATGTCACCCCTGAGAAGGTCCCCACGCACATCGTGGACTACTCAGGTAGGGCCCTGTCCCACCCGGCTCCTTCCCTTCCTTGCCTGGCTGAGGGGATTGGGAAGGGGTCCCACTGCCCAGGCAGGTGGTGATGGCTCCATTCCCCTTCCAGAGTCGGAGCAGACAGAGGAGGAGCTGCAGGAGGAGATCACCAAGGTGAGTGGGGCTGGCTGGGTTTGGGACAGGGGGCTGCAGTCCTCAAGGGACATGTGGCTGCTCCCCTCCCCATTAGCCACCCAGGGAGGCACAGGCAGTTGGTTATCCAGGGATTAATGCTCTTGGTTTGTTTAGAGGTTTGTTTAATCCTGCTCTGTCTTGTAAGCTGTTGTGTGTGGCTTGTCCAAGCCCTCCGGGGAGCATCCAGAAGGAGAGCAGCGGGGGGCAGCTCGCTGCCCATGGGAGGTGCAGGAGGCTGCAGAGCAGATGATGTGCTCTCAGCCTCACGATGTTCCCCATGGACTCAGAAGAGGTAGAAGCAGTTGCTGGGTTTGGGCAAAACCCCTGCTCCCTGCATTAGGTCCCCGTGGCTGCCTGATGAAGCGATGGCACAGAGGAGTTAATTTGGGAGCTGGAGCCGCTGAGGAGTGCTGGGCAGGGAGGGGTGAGGGAGCCCTCGGAGCAGCCGTGGAAGAATAATTAAGTTGTCTGGCTGGGGTGGACCCAGCTGCTCTTTGCCCTGGGATTAGCCTTGACTCTGCAGAGACGAGGACCTTTTAATTATGGATAATAAAACTGTCTCTCTCACGTGAGCAAAGCTATTTAATCTCCCAACCGCAGTGGCTAACAGCTGAGGAGGTGGGCACAGGGGTCCTGCTCCCTCCACCCAGACAGCCGGAGTACACAGAGGCTTTAAATGGCTCCAGGAAATCCTGCCTTAAACCCTTGTGTGTCCTCGGGATTAGAATTAAACTCTCTCCTGAAAGGACCAGTGATCCCTCCTGTCTGCTTCCGATAAAGCCTCGATGCCGGCGCTGTCTGCGCGGGGTCGGGAGGGGAGGAGGGCAGGGACACGGTCGGTGTGGGAGGGGGATCTGGGCCGGCTGGCGTGGGAGCAGCAGCTCCCGAGGCAGAGGAGCTGCTCCCAGCAGCTCGTGGGCTCGTGCTGAGGGTGGCCCCGTCGGGGGCTGTCTGAGGGCTGTGTACGTGTCCGTGCTCACGTGCGCTCGGCCGCGTTTCCCCGGCAGCTCAGCCGGCGTTCCCTGCTGCCACAGCATTCCCTGCTGCCACGGCATTCCCTGCTGCCACGGCATTCCCTGCTGCCACGAGGGCGTCAGGGACCCCCTCAGCACCTCCTCCCGCTTCTCTTGCAGGCCAACGTGGTCTGTGTGGTGTACGACGTCACCAAGGAGGCCACCATTGAGAAGGTAACGGGTCCCCACCTCAGCCCCGCTGGGGTTTCCGTGCTGCCCCAGCCTGGTGTGGGCACGTACTGATGGCCCCYAGCCCTGTGAGGGCTTTGGGGCTGAGACCCCTGCCAGCAGAGGCTGAGCACTGCCCAAGCCTGCTCCCTCACAAGAGGACAGCAGGCTTGTTGCATCCTGGTGCTGGCATCCAGGATCCCTGGGCCTGCTCTGCCTGTTGGTGCGGGGGAATGCCGGGGAGCAGATGGCTGCAGGGCCCTGTTCCTGCCTGCCTGGGAGCTGCCTGTCCCTCCCCAGGCTGTGCTGACAGGCCTCTCCCTCTGCTCACCTTCCAGATTCGCACCAAGTGGATCCCCATGGTGAACGGGGGACTTGAAAAGGGATCCAGGTACCRTGTGGGGCGTGATCCGTGGGTGCAGGATTCTGGGGGCCGTGGGGTGCCCACCACTCTCACCTCATCCTGAGGGTACTGAGACCAAACCAGCTTTGTGGTGTAATCCAGGCCAGCTTGGACAGGGCTTGGAGCCACCTAGTCTAGTGGAAGGTGTCCCTGCCTGTGGCACGGGGTGGAACAACAAGAACTTTAGGGTCACTCCCAACCCAAACTATACCAGGACTGCAGTTTGTGACCAGACCACTTGTAGCAGAAGAATGTGGGGATTCTTCTCCTTCAGAGATCCACTTAAGGCAGGGAGCCACTGGATCCTTCTCCTTGCTTTGATCTCTTCTCAGCCAGACAGAGAGAGGAGGCTGCCAGGGGAATGTGGGAACACAGAAGCTGCAGTCTGTGTGTGGATCACTTGGGCAGAAGGCTGCTGTGCTGGATTAAAGGCTCCTGAACATATTGTTGCTGGGTGAAAGCGTAAGCAGGATCAGGCAGTCTGTTTCTCCAGATGGATGCTCCTGGCTGTGGGAGGCAGGAAAGCTGCTCTGGGCCTTGCAGAGGAGGGTTGGGGGGCTCCCCAGCCTGCCCTTGGGAGCACCAATGCCTGGGACAGTGCTGGCACCAGGAGAAGAGGGGCCTCACTTGTGCTTTGTGTCTTTCCTAGAATCCCCATTATTTTAGTGGGAAACAAGTCCGACCTGCAGGTGGGCAGCTCCATGGAGGTCATCCTGCCCATCATGAACCAGTTCTCAGAGATTGAGACCTGCGTGGAGGTGAGGGAGCTGGAGGGGGTATGCAGAGCCTCCCTGAGGGGTTGGAATGCTGGTCTGGTGTCAGTCAGGGAGCCTCTGTCCTTGTGGAGAACTGGCCTGCTCACTTTGCTCTGGAGAAGTCCCTGTGTCCAGGGATTGAGAGCCTGTGCTTTGGGCTTTCTGTCCTTTGCCCCTTGCAGGGAGCAGCTTTCAGTGTCTGCCTTYTCTGGCTCTCTAGCTGGAACTGATGTTGGAGCTACACGCAGGCCCTGCTGGCTCTGGGGCTCTGGAATGGGCACAGCAAAGCCAGAGAAAAACCCAGGAGTTCTTCCTTTTGATTTTTCCTCATGGTGGACAAACAGTGCTCTGTGCTTTGATGCACAGCTGGTGTGGCTCAGGGAGCCCTTAATCATCCTCCTCCTGCCCTTTTCATCAGGGCTGTCTCTTCCTTTGAATCCCCAGTGCTCTGCCAAGAACCTCAAGAACATCTCTGAGCTCTTCTACTACGCCCAGAAAGCTGTGCTGCACCCCACTGCCCCGCTCTACGACCCAGAGGAGAAGCAGGTAGGCCCCTGGAGGAGTCTCCTTCCCGCCACAGAGCTCTGGGATGGAGCTTTTGGAAGGAAAGTGCAGGGTTTGGGCTGGCCAGGGGKGTCAGTGCCCATCTCCTGTGTTCAGTACAGCCAGCTGGGCATACCCAGGCCAGAGACCTGCA
The DNA here is from genome assembly GCA_018881555.1 of Amblyornis subalaris. Taxonomy (NCBI): domain Eukaryota; kingdom Metazoa; phylum Chordata; class Aves; order Passeriformes; family Ptilonorhynchidae; genus Amblyornis; species Amblyornis subalaris. The sequence goes on along the minus strand of JACAXG010000057.1, from coordinate 1,650,025 downwards.
AGGACCAGGGTGTGTTGGGGCAGAAGCCCTCATGCTCCAGGCCATGTGTTAGTCCTGGTGGGAAAGGTCCAGGAGAAAAATTCCCCCTCTTTGACTTTAGATTGGATTTTAGGAAAAATTTCTTCRTGGAAGGGGTGGTCAGGCACTGGCACAGGTGGAGTGGTGGAGTCACCATTCCTGGAGGGATTTAAAAGCCGTATGGATGTGGCACTTGGGAACGTGGGTTAGTGGTGGCTTTGGCAGTGCTGAGGRAACAGTTGGATTTGATGATCTTGGAGAGCTTTTCCAACCTTGATGATTCCATGATTCCCGCCTCCAGGGTGGCTGTGGCACTGGCCTASCTGGGCCATGCTCCCAGCCTGTGCAGGAAGGGCACCCTCCGTGYGTGGGGCTGCAGGGGGAAGGGCCAGGCTGTGGCTGGGGCCCTGTGATTGTCACCATGGTTGGTCCCTTGCAGCTCAAACCTGCCTGTGCACGAGCACTGACCCGGATCTTCAACCTCTCAGACCAGGACAACAACCAGATCCTCAGCGATGATGAACTCAACTACTTCCAGGTAGGGTGGCTGCAGAGCTCAGGTGTTCCACAGTGCCTGGGGTTCCCTTTCCAGCAGGGAAGCTGTCCCTCTCCTGACACAACCATCCTGTTCCCTTTCAGTACTTCTGTGGCACAGCTAAAGCACTGTAGGGTACAACTCTGAGCACGTGGGCTTCCATCTTCCTGAGCTTGAGCTGAGTTTGCTCTGCCATGGGAAGACCAGGAGGCTCTGGAGGTGTTGATAGTCCTGAGTTACTGGGATGATGAAGAACAGGGTCAGGGTCTAAGGCAGAAATCCCTAATCTGGGTGGATTTTCCCTSCCTGAAACCCCATCCCTTTCCAGGGGGGAGGGAAGCTGGTGAGACAGGATAGTGCTCTCTGAGTGCTTTGCTGACAATGACCTTCATTCTCTTGGGAGGCAGAAGTCCTGCTTTGGAAACCCCCTGGCTCCGCAGGCCCTGGAGGATGTGAAGATGGTTGTGTGGAAGAACACTACGGACGGGGTGCAGGACAACGGCCTCACCTTGAACGGTAACAGCACGAGGGCTCCCTGCTCCTTCCCAAGGGATGGAGGGACCCACCTCCTTCAGCRCATCCCGAGGGGCCCTGTCCTTGGGCTCTTATTCCAAGCCTAATTAATCCCTCATGTGAAAACAAGCCTGCTGTGGCTATTGGATCTCTCTGTCCCAGCAGCCTGTTTTCCCAGGGAGAGCATGGTTCTGAGGAGTGGATCCCTGAGCCTGAATTGGCTCCACACTCCCAGTGTCTGAGCCCCCTGATCTTTCCTGCAGGCTTCCTCTTCCTCAACACGCTCTTCATCCAGAGGGGCCGGCACGAGACCACCTGGACCATCCTGCGCCGCTTCGGCTACGACGACGAGCTGGAGCTGACAGATGACTACCTGTACCCACAGTGCGTGTCCAGGGCTGGGCAGGGGGTCACATTCCCATAGTGCACGGCTCAGGCTCCCCAGSACCTTGGCTGGATCCTTCCTGCACCCTGGGAGCTGCTGTGGACCCTTAGGTCAGGGTCATGTTCGCAGTCCCTGCCTTCCCCTGCAGGCAGGAGCTGACAGTGGGGTTGGGGACAAGCACAACAGGCCTTGGGGCTGCTGATTTAGGCAGGCAGGGAGGTKGGGAACGAAATCCCAGACTTCTCTTGATCAGTGAGGGGTTTTTAGAGGCTGCTCTGTGCCTGGCTGAGTGAGGCAGAACGGCTCTTGTCGGGAGCAGTGAGCTGTCAGYGCAGCCCTCCCGGCTCATTGTGCAGCTGCTGTCTCTTCTCTGCTCCCTGCCACGCTGGAGATGGGGATCTGGCAGGAATGGAAGGGTTTGGCTTGGGAGCTGCCTCCTCCTCCTTCCCAGACAGCAGGATGCAGGGAAGTGACAGGGACATGCTGGTGGATGGCACCCCGGGGCACTGCTGTGCCCTGCTGAAGCCCTGGGCACGAGGCAGGGCGAGGGCACAGCATCTCCCGGGCTCCTTGGATGTGCCAAGGAAAGGCCACTGTGCATCCTCAGGGGATTCTCCCCAAAATAAGGGGGCTGTGCCAAGAAATAGCCRGGCCTGGAGGCAACAGCTGACCTTGAGCAGGGAGGGAGTGGGGAGCTGTGTCCTCTGGGTGAGATGTGCTCACACACTGCCCTTCATTCGGGGATTGAGGAGGCTCATTTGGGTGTCTGAACTGGAGAAAAAGATATAAAAGATAAACAGGGGGTTTAGACTGGATATCAGGAAAAATTTCTTCCCTGAAAGGGTGGTCAGGCACTGGCATAGGCTGCCCAGGGCAGTGGTGGAGTCCCCATCCCTGGAGGGATTTAAAAGCCACGTGGATGTGGCACTTGGGGACATGGKCAGTGGTGACCTTGGCAGTGTTAGAACAGTTGGACTCGATGATCTTGGAGGGCTTTTCCAGCCTAAAYGGTTCTGTGATTTTCCCAACAGCTTCCGCGTGCCCCCCGGCTGCTCCACGGAGCTCAACCACCTGGGATACCAGTTCCTGCAGAGGCTCTTTGAGAAGCACGACAAGGTGGGCAGCAGTGGGGGAGCTCCCGGGGTGGGGAGGCTCTTCTGGGCCTGCACACCTGGGCACAGGTGCTCCCCTGACCACCCCTGTGTGCCAGGGAGCCCACGGAGCACCAGGGAAGGGCTTTCCTCTGCCAYGGCATTCCCTCTTTGGAGGCTTTGGGAGCAGGAAGTGGCCACAGCGAGCTCTAGGTAGTCTGATGGCTTATCAGGGACATGGGGTTTGTGGTCACTGCCCTTGACCAAAGGTCAGTTTGGACTTTCAGGGGCTGGGTCTGAGCTTGCATCAGGCTGGTGTGGCCCGTGTGGTGCCTGACTGCAGCGGGCAGGGAAGTGGGAAGGGAGGCAGGGAAGCAGGCAGGATAGCAGGAAAGTGAGCAGGGAGCCAGGGAAGCAAGCAAGAAAGCGGGCAGGGAGGCAGGAAAGCAAGTAGGGAAGCAGGCAGGATAGCAGGAAAGCGGGCAGGGAGGCAGGAAAGCAAGTAGGGATGCGGGCAGGGAGGCAGGGAAGCAAGCAGTGAGGCAGGGAAGTGGGCACAGCTGCTGGCCAGCAGCCATGGACGAAGCACCAGCATCTGCCAGCCTGGTGGAGGGCTGCCAGGCCGGAGAGAGGGAGAGAAAGCAACCCATTTGTGCCAAACTCAGGCTCTTGGAGARTGGGAGAAGGGGATGTATTGGATCTGCATGCACCTGCTTAGACTGGTTATTCAAATGTTGATGTGCATCTGGGGTATGGCAGCTCTGTGGCCACGGAGAACGSCTCAGGAATGGCAGCACAGAGTGGACACACGTCCCTGTGTGTCCAGGTCAGCTCTGTGGCTACTGGGAATGGCTTGGGAATGGCCACACGTCCCTGTGTGCCCAGATCAGCTCTGTGGCCGCAGGGAATGGCAGAACTGAGGGTGCTGCGGTGGCCAGTGGTTGGCTGGTGGCCTGGTGGCCACACACAGACCCTGCAGGGTGGAAGGCCAGGCTGGACTGATGCAGGCTGCTGTGGGACAGCTGGCCCCAAGAACACTGGGAACAGCAGCTCAGGGCTGTGGGCTGGGCATGCTCAGGTCSTGCCTGGTTCCAGCTGCAATCCCAAGCATGTTGGCTGTTGTGCGATGCTGGCAGTCCCTGGGGCRCAGGCTCTGTGCTCGCCCAGCTCCGGCCTCGCTGGGATCGATCCCGGCCATTGACAGCGTCCCTGTGACATTCCACAGCGGTGAGGTGGCCGGTGTGGCAGGGCCCCCTCTGGGCACTGTGTCCTGCCTCCCCTGCTGAGTCCCTGTGTTTTGGCAGGACCAGGACGGAGCCTTGTCGCACACAGAGCTGCAGAACTTCTTCAGCGTGTTCCCCTGCGTGCCCTGGGGCCCCGAGCTCTACAACACGGTATGCACCACTGATAAAGGCCTGCTTTCCCTGCATGGATTCCTCTGCCAGTGGACGTAAGCTCAGTCCCTCTCCCCGGCCCGTGGTCACACCGCTGAGCCCTTGCTGACCCTCTGGCTGTGCTCTGTCTCTCCAGGCTCGTGGCTTACCTGGACGTACGGCACTGCCTGGAGTGCCTGGGCTACCTGGGCTACCCCATCCTCTCGGAGCAGGACTCCCAGACACAGGCCCTCACAGGTACGGCCGCGTCCTCCCCTGCTGCCACAGCTCCCGTGCCTCCTGGCGCTCACCCACCCTCTCTCCTGCCAGTGACCCGGGAGAAGAGGATTGACCTGGAGAAAGGGCAGACCCAGAGGAACGTGTTCCTGTGCAAGGTGCTGGGAGCGCGGGGCGCAGGCAAGTCCGCCTTCCTGCAGGCCTTCCTCGGCAGGAGCCTGGCGGTGAGTGGCTGCTCCCTGGCCGGCCACACGGAGCAGGGCGGAGCAGGAGGCCCTGCCGGAGCTCCTGGAGCGATCTGTCCCGTGGTGGCACCTCCCTGTCCCTGGCCAGGCCCCTCCTGTGCGATGCTCTCCCTGCCCGTGCTTCACACCCCGCTCCGTGCTGGTGGCTTTTGCATCCTTGATGCTGGCTATGGCAATGGGCCTGCTCCCTCTGCTTGTCCCGAGGATCCGGAGGGGCTGTGCCCTTCCCTGGCCTAACCAGTGATGCTGATTTTCCCTGCGTGTTGGGAACAGCCCTGCATCTCCTGGCAGGCCCTGGCTGCCCTTCAGGCGGCTCTTAGGCCACGGGGGCTCGGGGCAGTGTGAAATTCTGTCCCTCCCTGGGCACTGCTGCACTGCTCCTGTTTCCACTGCCTGAGACYGTGTTTTCCTTGGTGACAGGCCCAGAGGGAGCACCCAGGACAGCCATCCCTCTACACCATCAACACAGTGCAGGTCAATGGCCAGGAGAAGTACCTCATAGTAAGTGGGGGAGGAGGGAACGTGCCGTGTCTGGCTCTCAGCAGGCCGGGGCTGTGTCCCCATATCCCAGCACACGGAGCTGGGCTGTGKCTGTGGCTGTGCTGGCACGGTCCATGTGCTGGTGTGAGGAACAGCTGATCCCCTGGGACACTGCTGTGCCACACATCCTGTCCCCTCTGCTCCAGCTGCATGAGGTCAGTGCCGACACGACGTTCACGAAGCCGTCGGATGCCGCCTGCGACGTCGCCTGCTTCATCTACGACCTGAGYGACCCCAAATCCTTCAGCTACTGTGCCAGCCTCTATAAGGTAGCTGGCAGGGGCCCTGGGGGACTTCACAGGGGTCTTGGGGGACCACAGGGGTCCTGTTGAACTTSTCTGGGCTACTGGGGGACTTCAGCCTTCGTGGCAGCCCTGCATCTCGCAGGGATTGGTCCTTAACCCCTGGCTGGGGTTTCTCCTGTCTCTGCAGCAACACTACCTGGACAGCCAGATCCCCTGTGTCTTYGTGGCCTCCAAGACAGACCTGCCCGAAGCCAGCCAGCAGCCAGGGCTCTTCCCAGCCGAGTTCTGCTACAAGCACTGCCTCCCTCCACCCTTCCTCTTCTCCTGCCACAGCCAGGGACCGCCCAGCACCGCTGTCTACACCAAACTGGCCACTGCTGCCACCTTCCCGTTAGTATCCTTCCCATGGAGGGGCTCTGCTGGGAGCACAGCCTGGGGAGGGGGCTGTCCCCCAGCCCTGCCTCTGCCACACTGCTTTTGCTCTGGTTTCTCTGCAGCTTTTGGTGTCATCTGGTGATTTTGRTGTCATCTAGGGCATGCAGTGACAGGACAGGGGGGGATGACCTTAAGCTGAAGGAGGGCAGGATTAGATGGGATATTGGGAAGGGATTGTTCCCTGTGAGGGTGGGGAGGCCCTGGCACAGGGTGCCCAGAGCAGCTGTGGCTGCCCCATCCCTGGAAGTGTCCAAGGCCAGGTTGGGTGGGGCTTGGAGCAACCTGGGATAGTGGAAGGTGTCCCTGCCCATTATGGGAGTGAAACAAGGTGATTTTTAACGTCCTTTCCCACCCAAACCATTCCAGAATTCAGTGATGCTGTGATCTGCTTATGCAAATAATTGAAACAGAAAARCCACTTCTTCTCCTAATTGCAGAGGGGGGAGGTTTTCTTCTGCCTTGTGTGTGTCTCTGGCAGATTTAGTAGATAGATCCTGCCACAGGAGTGTTTATTTTTGAAGCCCAAGATAAAAAATGCTGAAGAGGAGTAGCCAGCTTAGTTTGCCAAGGCCCGCRGGGGGGGGTGGCAGCTATTTTCTCCCGATGAGATGGATCAGACGGAAAAAGAGGTCAATGAAGCGAGACCTCTGTCACACAGCCTCCCTTGGGGAGGAGCTGCGCCCCAGAGGGGCTGGCAGCGGGGTAGGACGGCCCCAGGCCGGTCACGGGAGGTGAGGGGGATGTGGGAAGGGAGGAAGGAGGATCCCTGTGTGTGGAATCGCTCCGCTCCGGGGCTGGGAAGGGCGAGCACAGCTCCAGGGGCCGAGCGCTCGCGGGGAGAACGTGTGGGAGCGTTGGAAGGCGGGATGGGATTACTAGTGAGTAGTTTTCCCTCCAGCTTCTTTTCAATAAACAACTTTATTTTTAGAGCTGACGCTTTTTTTTTTTTTTYCCCCCTCTGCAGTATTAAAATTTAAATATTCTTAATATATCTTAGGGTATGTGGTATAAATAAATAACAGCGTAATGGAGGGCCGGGGATTGGCTGTGCTCCCCCGATGTAGTGGGGAATGAATTATGGATGTGGAGAGAGAGAGAGAGGAGAGGAGCACGTTGGTGCAGGACAGCACGTGTTTGGGAAGGGAATGTGTACGCCGGGGCAGCACTGGGCTCTGTCCCTCGCTGCCCTGCGGTGGCACCGCTGTCTMCGTGGCATCCCGGCTCTCCGTGCACTTGGAGTTGTGAAGGCAGCTTGACCTAGAAAGGCAGATACCTGTCTCCGTGCTGTACTAATTATTTAGGTGTTGGTGAGCTGTTTCCAGGGCAGGGGAGGGGACAGCCACATCCACCCCACCCTTGGCTTGATGCTGATGCCGGGTGGCGGCTGCTCCGCTGGCAGGGAGGGGGAATCTCTGGGAGCCTCCCCTTCAKCTGGGCTGTTTCCCCCAGTGCTGTGCTCACCCCTTGGGATCCCCCCAACCTCCCTGTCTGGGGTGGGAGCGCTGGGACGGCCGCACTCACAGCATCTCCTGTGTTTCCTTGCAGCCACCTGAACGCCGTGGAGCTGGGAGTGGCGTCCTTCTGGCTGCGGGTGGCCCTGGGGGCGGCGGTGACRGCGCTGGTGGGGTTCACGCTGTACCGGCTGCTGGCCAAGAACAAATGAGAGCCACGCTCCACCCCGGCCCCCTGTGACACCAGCTCCCCGTCCCCAGCGACGCCCCAGTGAGGGGCCCTGCCTCAAGCTGGTCCCTGGTAGGAAATCCTCCTTTCCCCCCAGCCTGGATTGCAGGACCAGTGAAGCCAGACCTCCCAGCACCAGCAGGATAAGTCCCTGGCACCGGCCAGCCCCACCCTGTGGCCTCCTGGCCCCKGTGGCCTCAGGGCAGGCAGCTCTGCCAGGAAGGCTCTGCCTCACCAGCAGCTGGAGGATCACCCTCATCTTTTATTCTGTTCARTTTTTTTAACGCTTGTTTTTAAGCTCAAACATGAGTGTTTCAGTGTCTGTGGGACTGGGCACGTCCCCTCCCCAGAGGGCTGTGCTGGTGCCCTCAATTCTGGAGGGGGCAACACTCGCGGAGCCTTTGGGAGCTCCAGCAGCAGCTGAGCTGTCAAATGAGCTCGTGGCTCCAGCTCCCTGGGGCTCATCTCCATCTCCTGTCCCGGTTTCCCTCAGCCAGTGCTGGGAAAGGCAGCCGGAGAGAGAGGGCCAGGCACTTACACCCCCCAGCCCCGGTGTTTTGGGGTCAGGCCTGGCTCCTCTTGCTGGGACACAGTGGCTGCTGCACTGGGCTGTGAGTGGGRACAGTGATACCCAGGGCCTGTCCCAGGCTCTTTGTTTCTGCACAAAAATATTGTGAGTTCTGCAGTGTGCCAGGCTCCATGTCCATCCGCCCTCCTTTCCTGCCAGCTGTGTGTCCCATCCCCTCCCCACCCCTGGCCACCAGTGTTCCTGGCCACCAGTATTTGCAGGGCTCTGGGAGCCCTGGTAAGGACTGGGAGGGCGTTGGATGCCCATTGTGTGCCCAGTCCTTCCCTGGCAGTGCCATCGCTGAGCTGGTGCCRCACTGTGCCCTAAGGCCCATGTCCTGCTGTTGTGGGTCACTGTCCACAGTGTGRGGCTCTGGGTGTTGCATCTCCTGGTACCACTGGAAGCTCCTTCCTGCCCTGTCCCCTGCCCACACCCGAGATGGCGTCAGCTGCTGGGATGAGCCCAGCACCCATCTGGGGCCAGAGCCTCAGAGTGTCACCCATCCAGGAMGTCCCAAAGAGCAAGGCCAGCACCCATCCTTGGGTTCCCGTCCTTCCGGGAGCAGCCTGGATTGGCCCCTGGCTGGTGCCACCAGCCTAGCCTTCCCCAGCACCGTCAGGGTCAGTCTCTCTGCAGGCAGCTGTGGGGGCAGCTCCCAGCTAGCACCTGGAGCTGCTTTGTCTGTGTTTTGTCTATTTAAACATTTTATCGTGGCCTGGAGCCAGCGAGGGGAGTGAGAAGTCGCTGGGCGGCGCCAGTGTCTGTTCGGGGCCGGTGCCAGGGTGCTGTCCCCAAGTCGCTGACCCCAGCGCTGGCCGGCCGGGGGTCCCTGCCTGTGCCGGAGCTGCTCTGCCAGTCGGGCCCCCGCTGGCTGCTGCTGCCTGGCACTGCCGGGGCCGCGTCCTTCGTGTCTCCGTGTCCCTCTCCGTGCCAGCCGGGCCGTGCCTGCCGTGTCCCCGCTCCATGTCTGCCGGAGCCGTAACATTTTAGGTTTGTTCTCTACAGCAAAATAAATTTTTACACACCTTGCGCTTGCACACCGCGTCCTGCGTCACCTGGGGGAGAGGACCCTTGTCCCTGCTGGGGCTGCAGGAAGCGTGGGGCCTCCATGGGCTGTGGTAGGAGCAGGGTGACCCCRAGGGACTGGGCTGCCCCGTTTGAGGGCGGTTGCAGGGATTTAGGGCAGGAGCTGAATCCTGGTGTGGTAGGACAAGGCTTGGGGCTGGCCGGAGCTCCTTGGTGCTTGGGAACGGACCCCTCTGCAACAAGTGTCAGCCAGCAGGGAGAGACGGGGAAGGAGGCGGTGGATCCCCGTGGTTCTCTGCCCGGGTTCCATGGGAAACAGGAGGTTCCCGGCTGCCCCAGGAGCTGTGGATCTCTGCGTGTCCCCCGGCGGCGGGGGCTCCCCACTTCCCTGCAGCCACCTTCCCCCTGCACCCGCAGCTCCCGGGGCTGTGCCACCTCCCCTCCCTGCTCCCGTTTTCCAGTGGCAGCTTCTCCCTCAGCTATTTCTGTCTCTGCAGGCTCAGCCGCGGGCGCTGGGCACAGGGAATGTGGGCGCAGCCGGAGAAAAGGCTTTTTCCAGAGCCTSTGCTGTCAGACTGGATGGGGTCGGACTGCTCCCGCATGTGAGGGGGTCCCTCGGGGCTGTGGGGTGGGAGGGGAGACCCTTCCCACATGGCCAGCCGGGGGACAGGGATGGTGGGGGATGCAGGTGGTGCTGCCACGCAGGGCAGAGGAGGCGCTGCCAAGGCAGACGGGACACGCGGTGCTCCCTGGTGACTCCAAACCAGGCTGGATCCCATGGGAGCCGCGGCCCACGTGCCGTGCTGTGTATTAATAGCACTGGTGTGCCGAGCCACGGGCGCCGTGCTGGGGCAGACACGGGTGTGGGGCAGGGGACACGCGTGGCAGGGCCGTGGGACCCCCGCTCGTGGCCACACACAGTCCCCAGGGGAGGAGGCTGGCAGGGATGGGACGCCCGGAGCTCCCCGTGCACCCACAGTGGGGCCGAGCTGTGGCCAAGGGAGTGGGGACGGTGCTGGGGATGGGTCCTGGGGACACCCCTGCCCTGCCTGGGGACGCAGGGGAGCCTGGCCTGGGTGACACCGTGCGCATCACAGAAAGGTGCCAGTTCAAGGGACAGAGTGCCAGGCTGCCCCACGGGTGCTGTGTGGGGCAGGGGACAGCGGTGGAGGCCCGATGTGCCTGTGCCATGGGGAGCACCCATGGGGAATGCCTCCAGACTGTGCCAGCCTGTGGGTGAAGGGTCAGGACAGAGGGAATGTTTGCAGACACCTGTGCCAGATTCAGCAGGTACCTGGTGCTGGGATGATGCTGATGTCCATTTTGGGATGCTGCTATCCATACTGGGATTCAGGTACTGTACCAGGATATGAATTCCTATATCAAGATGCAGATGTTGTCCTGAGATGCAAAAACATGCAAGTACCTCTACTGGGATACAGGTAACTGTGGGGTGCAGGTACTGGAAATGCAATACAAGTCTCTATTCCGAGGTGTAGGTCCTGTACTGGGATGCAGGCATCACACCAGGATGTGAGTATCGGCACTGGGACACAGGTAGCAGGATGCAGGTATCCATACCAGGATGCACACAGCTGTTCTGGGATGCAGGTACCCGGCCAGAATGTGGGTACCGTACTGGGATGTGGCACTGGGGTGCAGGTATCATACCAGSATGTAGTTACTGTACTGGGATGTGRGTACCAGTACTGGGATGTGGGTACCCATACTGGGAGGCCCACAGCTGTGCCAGAATGCAGCTGTGCCCGAATCCCGTAYTGGGATACCAGTTCCTGTACTGGGATGCCGGTTTCTGCCCCGGGATGCCCGTAGGTGTACCGGGATGCAGGTTCCCGTACCGGGATGCCCTGGGCCGTACCGGGATGCAGGCACCCCCATCCATCCCGTGCTGCGAGCGCCCGGTGCCCGTGCCCTGGGCCGTGTCCCGGCGCTGCCGGCGGGGCGGGGCGGGGCGGGTCCCGGTTCCCCGCGCGGCGGCGGCGGCGGCGGGGGGGTGCGGGGGGGGGGGGGCGTCCCGGCCGGCCGCGGATCCCGCAGCAGCGACGGGACCGTGGGTGTGAGAAGGAAACGGCGCCGACCCGCCCCTGGCACCGCGACCCTCTACGGCTCCCGGCGCCGCCGCTCGCCGCTCGCTCCCGGGCCCGCCGCAACGCGGGGCTGGCGGGGAGAGCCGCCCCCGCCGCCGCCCCCGCCGCCCG